>LPNX010571454.1:223100-264217 GCA_001517045.1 Pseudotsuga menziesii
AACATGAAAGGACTTACACATGCCCCCCTACTAGGCTGTAAAATGCGCCTCTTCGGTGCAATAAAAATTTAAATGGGGAGATGTTTAAATTGTTTTTTAAACTAGGTGAAAGGGATCAAACCTTTCCATTTGCAAACCTCGTTTTTAGAGTGGAAATGTGGACAAAATGTTTATGGTTTTAATTTGTAATCTTATATATGTGGTTCTAAAAAATATTTTAAATCTAATTTGAGCGAACATGTTATTTTTTATAAAGGATACCTGTCAGCTTTAGGATGAACACTGAAGGACTTACACATCTCGAACTTACACATTTCCTCCTACTGGGCTATAGAATTCGTCTCTTCGGTGCAATAAAAATTTAAATGGGGAGATGTTTAAATTGTTTTTTTAACTAGGTGAAAGGGATCAAACCTTTCCATTTGCAAACCTCGTTTTTAGAGTGGAAATGTGGATGAAATGTTTATGGTTTTAAATTGTAGTCTTATATATGTGATTCTAAAAAAATAGTTTAAATCTAATTTGAGCGGACATGTTATTTTTTATAACGTTTTATTATTTTTTATAAAAGACACCTGTCAGCTTTAGGACGAACACAGAAGGACTTACAAATCTTCCCCTACTGGGCTGTAGAATGCGCCTCTTCGGTGCAATCATAAATACATCGAACACCCTCAAATACCCTCATGTAATTTTCATCACTGATATATGTGATTTTAATATTTTTTTATATAAATTTTCAACCTAAAACTAAAAAAATATACTAAAAAAAATAAAAAACATAAAATATTAAGATCACAAATAAAAAAGAATATAATATACCCAAATTAATTTCATTTCAAACTACCAAAATGAGCTCTTACACTAGAATAATTATTAATCCATTAAACACAAAATAGTTACCTTACTAATACATAGTAAAGGTTATAAATTTTAAATAATTAGTAATTATTATAATTTTGATTATATATTAAAAAATTAAATATATATCATTTGTATTAAAATGTTATTGTTATAAAATTTAAATAATTAATAATTATTATAAATTTTATCTTATATTAAAAAAATTATATATATATAATTTAAAAAATTAAAATTATAAATATATTATTTGTATTAAAAATTAAATATATATCATTTGTATTAAAAGGTTATTGTGGTCCATACAAAGAAAAATGGATTTAAATTATGAAACTACATTTAAAAAACATTGTCTTAGATGTAAAACTACTTTACATAAAAATTATAAACTTGGATTTAAAAAAAAATGTCAAAATTATAAACCTCGATTTAAAAGAAAGACATGCCAAGTGAGGGCTTCTTACTTGATGACTATTGAGAATTTGGGTTCTTTATTGGTATTAAGTCCATGTAGTTAGTTAATGCTCTCTATTAACAACTTCAACTATTGGCAAGGCAAGGCATTGATTGAAAGTTCATTATTTTCATTTTAGATAGCCCTAAAATAAACAAAGACTAGCTACCACTTAGCCCTTATCTTTTTCATGTTCTAGGGTTGAAAATATTGTCCCTGAATTTGTTCAAACTAACTTGACTCACGGTATCCTAGATAAAGAGGTGGAGGAGGAAGGGTTACCTTTCTTCTTGAAAAACCTATTGCCCACTTATCTATGTATCTCATAGGATAGGGATGAGTGAATGAAAAATTTGTGTGTAGGTTATATATCCTTCACTTGCCTAAGTAGAGCTAGCTAAGACCTTCAATAATCTTACTTTAGAATTATTTCATTTCTTCCAAATTTCTATTGAAAAGGTTGATACCTTCCTCGTCCTCACTATGTTGGAACTTCCCTTGAGACAGAGGAGTTTGATTGTTCAAATCTAACAAATCCAATGAAAATGCCCTAAAACGAAACTTGAAACTACGAGTAGATTTTAAATAGGCTCAATAAAGATGGAAGGAATGTTGAGTGGAGTTCTTCCCCCTTTATTCCTGTTATCCACTTGAATGGCACCTCTCCATCCGAGTGCCAACATCCCTCATGTTGGCACACAAAAGGACATCTATGGATTGAGGGTTGCCCAAAACACTATAGATGGGCTCATTAAGAACTACATTCATCATCTATCCAGCTGGTTATTTTTACCCTTTAGCTATGTCAAGTCATATATGCGACTCTCTATATATGCAACTCGTGTGTTGTACGCGAGTCTCGGTTGTTTCATGTCGCGTATAGATGTATACGCGGGTTACCCTTAGAGCAACTCGCGGTTCATACGCGAGTTGCCATTCTTGATACCCGCGTACATGCCTCTTTGGCATTTAAAATAAAAACACGCGATTACTTGAGATTAGTTAAGCATTTAACCTTAATCTCCTTAACTGTCTCAACCTCCTCAACCTTCGAAACTGCCTTATTTCACCAAGTATAAATACAGGCCTTGGGGAGGGTGTTAATCATATACACTTGGAGAGCAAAGTTATGCTGGTGGAGTTTATACAGAAGTATTTGGAGCAGTGGAACTCAAAATCCTTTGGTTGCAGAGGAGTCCTTGTCTCAGGCGTTGGGTTGTAATCTGAACTTCTTCATTATTGTTAATAAAGAGAATCCTTCTTCCATATGTGTCTTGAATGTATCTTATATATTGTGGTTTGATAAATATTTATGTTTCAGCATCCTGTATATGATTTATCTAACCTAGTTATATATATGTATCATCTTGTATTTGGAATATTGACTCTTGACAGGTGAAGGAGAAACATCCCTGAAGGCTTTGGAGGAGAAGCAGAGCGGAAGAGGACAAGCTAGGATCAACTGTCGTGTATCGGGTGAGTCCTTCCCATCCTCCTATTTCCTTTACTGCACTCTAGAGTCGATTGCCTGCAAGTTTCTTGAGTATGTTGGTAACCCCAGACCTTCGGTTATAAGGTGTTTATTCCTATACAACAGACTCTGGTGACTCTGCTGGGGAGCCCAGACTATTGTAGGTTGTTTCTGTCACCCCTGACCAGTCTTTGCTTTGAAATTGGTGTGTGGTCTTTTATCCTGGTTCATACTTGCCACAGTGTTTGAAAGTCTTGTGGATTTTTCTTAGTTTTTGAGAAAAATTTTGTACTTGTACGTGGGTTGCTCTTCTGCACAGTCGCGTACAGAGGCTTGCATACGCGGGTTTCTCTCTTGGACAATCGCGTACAGTACGCGAGTCGCCCTTCTATACAGTCGCGTACAAGCCTGGAAATAGGGATTTTTAGGATTGGGTTTGCTTGTCCCTCTCTCTGCGAAATTCCTTCTTGTGAGTTGATTTTATTTATGAATACTGTGCTCTTTGTCTGAAGACCTTTGGTGACCACATTTTGTGCTTTTTCGAAATCCCTTGGGTTTCTTTTTACTTGGATTATTTTCTGTTTGCATGCTGAAGTAGCTTGGCCTGTTTGGGATTATAGGGTGAAGTGTCTCTGTCCAGATCAGTGATCAGGGTCTTGGGCATTGTTTTTCCAGTCTGTCTTTTGATAGTGGTTGGTTATCACTTGCCTTTATGAGTTTACAGTGATTTTATCATTGTGTTCACCCAAGCTAGGGTTCCTAGCCTTCCTTTGTTGGTTGATTCTTGGTTCTTGTAGCCTGTTTTACTTCAGTTTGTTGGCTTTATACAGTTGATTAGATTCAAGTTTACTCAAGTATAGTGCATTTTAGGTGCATGGTAGAGTTTTGAGCATTTTTAAAAGTGAAAAGAAAACATTGTCAAGATTTTGCATTTTAATTTTGCATAAGTAGTGTTTATTTCAGTTTAAAAATATTAATCTCAAAATCTACAAAAAACATAGTCTTAGTTTCTTTTATCGTTTGCATTCAGTTCATCAATATATATTTGCAAAAAAGAAAGAAGTTTGCTTTCATAGTGGTAATTTGCTTTGAAAAATACACCTTTGCTTTTATTTATTTCTTATTGAGTCAAAAACACCATAAGTACATCACTCCATTTCCTCCTGAGTAAGAAACAACCCTTTAAAATGAACGCATAATTAAAATTTACTAGTAATTTTTGTTTTTAGGGGCCTTTCACCTACTAGCTTAGGCTAGACTTGCGGGATAGGAAGTGTAAACTTCCCACAAGTTATAAAACTCAGACATAGTGGACCTTTCTTTAGGTAAATCCTTGACTTTATTGACTGTATTTGGGAAGCTCCTCTCAAATGGGAGTTAAGCACGAGGCCGCGTGGAGGCTTGGACAGAGGAGATAACCCTCAGAATCCTTGTCAAAACGTAAATAAGGACTTTTACGCATCTGGGGATTCTATCCTAGATAGAGTTTCGGGCTCAGCTACCCTGCCCATGCATATGAGTCAGGCTTGCGACTGTCCCCCCAGACTGTTGGTATAGCTAAGGTAGCCTTTAGTCTCTTGTCTTTTAGGGTTCATACCTAGGTAAACCGGAAGGCTATTTCTGGTTCACCTTGAACGGGCTTGGAAGGTAACCCTTGTTGAAAGTGTAGGAGGGTGGTTGGGTGATTCCTCCGCTTGTGCCTAAGAACCACTTCAAGGACGCCAAGTAATCGTTCATCAGCTTTCTTCGAGAAAGTACATCTTTTACCCTTGTTTGATTGCTTGAGGCTTTAGGATTTTTATAGTGTATGCTCTGTGGTTTTGCCTGTGTTTAGTTGGCCTTAGGGTGTGATTTGTCAAATTTTCAATTGTGGAGGACCAACCTTTTAGAAGGTCAAGACGGTTGAGAAACCTTCCTCCTCTCACCACATTGGAGCCTCCACCTCTACCCCAAAGGCGGAGATTAGACACGGACGGTTCATTTGAACTGGTAGGAATAAGTGAAGTTATTGGTGAACCAGAACTTATAGCTAACCGTTTTGATCTTGATACAGTTGAGATAGAAGAATTGCAGACTAACGAGTTTGCAATAAATTTTAACACCCCCTTGACTGATTTAAACGATCATGTGATCGTTCAGGTTAGACCTTTTGATTCACATGTATTAGGTGTCCCTGTGGGTAGGGTCATGTCTTTTGCGGAAGAAAGTCCTTTTGTGTTCACCTCAACCATTCCGGTTGAAGGGGTACTACCTCCCCCGGTAAGTGCCCCTAGATCTAGTCTACCTGCTACACCATTGACTCCAGCGAGCTGGGTGGTTCAACCACCGGTTCACTCAAAACTAATAGGTACTTCTGGTGACATGGTTACTGGGATCCCCAGTATACCTACTATTCCTTCTTCCTTTCCTTATACTACCCAGAGTGGTCCGATAGGATCCTCGGCTTTTGTCCAAATATTTCCTTGGAATGGGGGGCACATTCCCCCATCCAGTCCATACATAGGTCCATCACCTTCCTATGTAGGAGTGCAGTTTGGGAGCAATACGTCTTACAGGAAAAGTTTCCAAACCCCAATTTCGGTCCCATATACGAGCTCTCCCGTTTCATTGTTCAGCGGAGGGATGCCGGCTCCTATCTTTCAGACCCCTATTTCTATGGGGACGACCCGAACTTCTTATACTGCACCTCCCACACACAATCCTGTGGCTTACGGATGGAATCTGTTTCAGAGAAATCTTCCCACTTCACAACCGATGGCATGGGGAAACCCCACTTTTACCCATGGGCATTCGAGGGCAGGTCCCTCTAATCCCCAAGTTGGCACATTTAGTACCCCGGTTCGACCCAAACTTCCATTCCTGGCAACCTTAAACTTGCCATATTTGTCAAAATTGATGAATGACCCGGTGAGGCATGACCCCTTGTGGCCACCTGTTCCCACCAAATTGCCATCGGACATCCCTAAGTTCGAAGGCAAAGTTGGTGAAGATCCTGGGGCTCTTGCCACCACATTCCATTTATGGTGTTCTTTGAATTCGCTGAATGAAGATTCAGTTAGGTTGAGGCTGTTCCAGAGAACCTTGACAGGTACTGCGGCAACATGGTATATTGAATTGCCTTCTGCTGCTTTTAGTAGTTTTTGGGACTTGGCTAGTGCATTTCTTAGCCACTTTCAGCTTCCGGTCCGATATGATTTCGGAACAGAATTTTTGTCTACTTTTAGGAAAAACAAGGCTACCCACATCTCGGATCACATCCAAGAGTGGAGAAGGCAAAAGAGCCTTATAAAAGCCACTACCCCTCCTGAGTTCCTTTTAGAGTGGTTCCTTAAATCATTGTTACCCTACATATCTAAGGACGTATCCAACTCAGGAGTGACGAATGAAGAAGAAGCCCTTCTCAGGGCCCAGCAACTGGATTTGATTTATTCACAATCTGGGATCTTATATGATATTATCCCTAAGGCACCGAGGCCTACGCATCATGCGGAGAAGCCTAAGCCTGGACCCCATGCCGATGGTGTGGTTGGGTCCGTTAACTCTCCCACCATAGAATCTTTGGCTAAGCAAATTCACGAGTTGTCTGTCAAGTAGTCTACGACGGAGGCAGCGAAGGCTGCCCCCTCCCCCAAGAGTGCAAATGTTTTTGCACAAACCTCTCAAAAGGGCAATCAGTAGCCCGACGGGAAGAAAAAGAAAGGTAAAAAGGGAGAGGGAAATCAAAACAAGCAAAAGCCTGCGAACAATGCTAATGGGGGCAAGAAAGAAAAGAAGAAGGTCAAGTTCACATGTAATTTGTGCCACGAGGACCACCTTACTCACCTTTGTCCCCTTATGGATCAAGCCCAGAAGCTGCTTAAAGCTCAACAACCGGCTGTCCTGAAGGATCCTTTTCCCCAAGGACAGAACTCTGCTTTAGCTTCTAATGTAGCAAGGGGCACTCAAACTACCCCTGACCCGAACTATATCAACATGGTTCGATCTTCGACTTTGTTACAGATAAGGAACAAAAATTATGAGACAGAGGCTTCTGAGAAGGGTAAAGCTATCGGTGAAACTTCTAACCCTCTCACAATAGAGAAACCTGCTGAAACTATGCCGAAGATACTGAAAGGTGTCTTCAAGAAGACCTTGCATAACCCTAATGCTAGGGCTACTTCAAACTACTTCGTGGTTGAAGATTTAGCTCAAACCCCGTGTGCAATGTCAGCTTTAGAGGTGTTACAGAGTTGTCCTGCCCAGTGGAATGCTCTCTTAGCAACTTTAGGCAGCATGGACTCTTCTAGTCTCATGGTGAAATTTCATTTGTCTAATGTTAAAATTCGCCTGCCTTGCCATGTAGCCTTATCAATAGATGTTGTCCATGGTGGTAAGACCATTGGAAGGGCAGTTGTTGATGAGGGGGTTTCTACATGTGTTATGTCCTTGACCTGTTGGAAAGCTCTTAGATCCCCAGAGCTAGTCCCATCAAACACTTTGCTTACTGCTTTTGATGGAAGATCCTTCCGTCCGCATGGTATCCTGCCGGATTTTGAAATTAAGTTGGCAGGCAAAGCAGTGTCTGTTGAAGTAGAAGTGATTGATGCTACTTTGGACTACAATTTGCTTCTGGGAAGGAGCTGGACTAATGCGATGATCGCTATTGCGTCAGTCGTTCTTCGTGTAGTGGTTTTTCCACATGAGGGCAAGTTGATTACTATTGACCAACTTGATTTTACCTGAAAAGGACGTTTAGAGTCTAATGAGTCTGCTGTGCCATTGGTTGATCAGGTCAAACCTCCTGCACAGAGCTTGGGGGCTGGAATGTACACATCACTGATGGGAACATTTGATCTTCCAGCCCCGGTTAATTATATTGGTTCTACTAGTGTGGGGAAGTCCATAGCTTCGGTTGTTGATAGGACTGATCCTTGGGTTCTCCCAACCCCCCACGAACCGGAAGTGCCCTTATCGGCAGTGGAGGTCGCTTATCAAGCTATCACTCAAGCCAATGCTGAATCCATTCCAGATCCTCTAACAGTCTCGAAAGATCTGGAAGAAGTTTATTTTCCCTTATGGGCGGAAAAATCTTCGCATTCTATAGATTGTTTAGACATGGTTTCACCTTTCGATGAAGCTATTTTGGAAGCCATGAGTGGACATGATAAGATCTGTGAGGATCTTCATCATCGATCCTATTTTCTTCCAGAACTAAGCAGAATAGAAAACCAAGAGTTTCGCTTGAGACTGTAAGAAGATGTTGATATACCTATCAATCCCTTTCCTAGGGAAGGAATGTTTGCCAAGGGGAATATGGCAAATATTTACGCCACTATACCTATTAACATCTCTGTAAACCTAGATGTCATGGAAAACATCTATATAGGTGCAAACTGCTCTTTTGAGGAGATTGCTATCTATACTTCTCTCTTTAAGGAATTCCGCGATGTCTTTCCCTGGTCATATGAGGAGATGCCAGGCATAGATCCATCAATTGTTGAACATGAAATTCGAGCATATCCTGATGCCAAGCCGGTTCGACAAAAGTTAAGACCTGTTAACCTGCGCAAAGCGGCGGTTGTGAAAGCTGAAGTTGAAAAGCTGTTGAGCGCTAGTTTTATATATCCCATCACTTTGATAGAATGGGTATCCAATCCTGTTCCTGTTGATAAGAAGCAAGGGACTATCCGCGTTTGTACAGACTTTGGAGACCTCAATAAATCATGTCCTAAGGACAACTATCCCACACCATTTATAGACCAGATCATAGATGCTTGTGCAGGAAGTGAGGTGTTTTCGTTTATGGATGGTTTCTCCGGATACAATCAAATTCAAATAAAACCAGAAGACCAACATAAAACTTCTTTCATTTGTCCTTGGGGTACCTTCGCGTACAAGAAAATGCCCTTTGGATTGAAAAATGTTGGGGCAACCTTTCAATGGGCTATGAACTTTTATTTCCATGACATTAAAGCCATTGTTGAACCATACCTTGATGATCTACCCACACATTCTCGTAAGAGGATCCAACATCCAGATCATTTATGGTTGATATTTGAAAGATGCAGATATTATAAAATCTGCTTGAATCCCCACAAGTGTGTATTCTGTGTCGAGTCAGGAATATTACTCGGATTCATTTTCTCTAGTAGAGGCATCCAAGTGGATCCTTTGAAAGTTGAGGCCATTGTAAATCTGCCTCCTCCTCGTTCTCTCAAGCAAATTCAAAGCCTACAAGGAAAGTCTAATTTTCTTTGACGTTTTATTGTTGATTATGCCAAGATCACTAAGGGTTTCATGCGCCTGCTCAAACAGGACACCCCATTCGTATGGGATGAAACCGCACAACTTGCATTCGAGGCATTGAAAAAAGATTTACTATCGGCACCTTTATTATGTCCACCAGATTATTCTAGGGATTTTATATTATATCTGGCTGCGTCGGAGTCGACCATTGGGGTAGTACTAGTCCAGGAGGACGATAAGCTTGTAGAGCATGTCATTTATTATCTTAGCCGTGCTTTGGCCAGACCTGAACTTAGATACTCCCACGTTGAGAAATTAGCCTTAGCAGCTGTTTATGCTGTGCAGAGGTTACGTCACTACATTCTACTAAGGACCACCACGGTAGTGGAGGATGTGAATCCTTTCCAATATGTTTTATCCCGATGGATTGTTGGGGGGAAATTTAACAAATGAATAGTCATTCTCCAAGAGTTTGACTTAGATTTTCAGTCCGCTAAGTCTAAGAAGTACTTAGTTTTTGCTAAACTTATAGCAGAATTTCCCATTGAAAAAGATGTAGTGGTTGAAGATGACTCATTCCCAGATGAGCACATCTTCTTGATAGCCACCTCTGATCCTTGGTACGGAGATATTCTTATATATCTCCAGAATTTGAAGTATCCTGCAGCTTCCTCGAGGGAGGAACGACGTAAATTACGCCTTCATGCCAAGAACTACCTCATTATAGGAGATACATTATATCGACGAGGGGTAGATTCCATTTTACGTCGTTGCCTTACCCACGAAGAAGCCGAGATTGTCCTAAATGATTCTCATAGTGGAGCATGTGGGGGTCATTTATCTGGGTTAGCAATGGCCCAGAAGATATTGCGTGCCGGTTATTTCTGGCCCACGATCTTTAAAGATTGTGTGGAAGCAGTGAAGCGCTGTCATCCGTGTCAGCTTTACACCAGGAAAATGCGGTCACATCCTGCTCCGTTATTTCCCGTTGTCTCGGTAGGCCCCTTCATGAAATGGGGGATTGATTACGTAACATGCAACCCAGCCTCGGCTGGGGGGCATAAATACATCATTGTCGTTGTTGACTATTTTACGAAATGGGCAGAGGCAATGCCTACTTTCAAAGCCGACAGGGAAACAACAGCTTTCTTTGTATTCAATTAGATTATCGCACGGTTCGGTATACCCAAAGTGATTGTCACTGACCATGGCAGTCATTTTCAAAATAACATGATGATGGAACTGACTATCATGCTCAGATTCAGACAAGAACATTCTTCTCCATACTATCCGTAAGCAAACGGTCAGGTTGAGGCTATCAACAAGACTTTAAAAACTATCCTTAAACATACAATTGATGCAACCCGTTCTAACTGGCACATCATGTTATATCCTGCTCTTTGTGCCTACCGAACTAACATAAATACTGCTACTGGTTTCTCCCCTTTCCAACTCGTCCATGGAGTGGAAGCAGTTACTTCGATTGAGTGTGAAATCCCATCTCTAAAGATAGCCATTCATGTGTTACCTGATACGACTGAGCTTGAAGAACGTCTGGCACATTTAGAACACCTTGATGAACAGTGTAGAGATGTGTTGACTGCTAATCAGGCTCATAAAAATAGGGTCAAAACTCAGTATGATAAATCGGTCAAACCTAGGGTTTTCTGTGAGGGGGAACTTGTCTTGCTTTGGGACCAAGATAAAGAACCTCTGGGGGCAGGAAAATTCAAGGCTATGTGGTTAGGACCTTATGTCGTGTCGAAAGTATTGAGTAAGGGTGCATATGAGTTATTTGATTTCGATGGGAATAAGCTGCCTGAGCCTAGAAATGGGCTCTACCTGAAGAAGTACTATGCTTAGGCTTAGCACTTTTTCTTGTATTTTTATTGTATGTATTTTTTATGTACATTAGGTTGTCAGTTTTGTTTTTTATATTATCAGCTGGTTGTTGCAGATGTCTTTTGAATGGTATATAGGGTTCGTTGATGGCGCCAGCCGTCACACTTGTAACCTAGCTTCGGCAGCATGGGTTATTTATTCTCCCTCAGGACAGCTTGTTGCCGCGGGAGGCGCTTGTCTAGGTCCTGCTTCTAATAATGTTGCTGAGTATAGGGCTGTCATTGAGCTCCTATGGGATGCTTTGTCACGTGGCATCACCCAGCTTGAGGTCCGTTTGGACTCTCAGTTGATGGTTTCCCAGCTCAATCGAGCTTATCAGGTACGAAATCCTATATTATTACGTCAGTTCATGCAAATTCGTTTATTGGAAAGACATTTTGAAGTTATTACTTTCAATCATATTCCACGAAACCAAAATTCATTGACTGATGCATATGCTAATTACATTTTAGATTGGCATCTCACACACATTTTATAAATATATACAGCCAACATATGAAAAACATTTGTAAATAAACTGACAACAAACACCACTATATATATATATATATGTACAATATCTGTCCATAGATAGCTCAAGTCTGATCCTCAGATCCCGTCATATACAAAATGTACAAAAATGTGGATCATAGTCCATCAAAATGTCCTAGAACTAAGGAGGACCGCCCTGGTCACTAGGACCTCCTTGGTCCCCATGGTCCCTCTGCACTCTGGCTTCCTCAGCCTCCTCGGCTTTGGTAGCCTCCACCGCCTCTATATATACGAGCACTGCTCTAACCACTCGTCTGAAAAGACGTAGCCAAACCGGTGGAACCCTACCTTCCAGATGCTAACTTTATTAATACAAAACTCCTTACTTTGTCTCTTACCTAATTAGTGACAAAATTGAAATAGGAATAGAGAGGCACTCATGGAAGCAAATAAAACTAGTTTTCTTAAAAGTGTATCAGCGATGGTCGAATGGTCAATTGAGCACACCTTTTCTTTATGGGTGACATTCTATTTTTCTGGTGATGACATTGGGTTTTCCCTTGCTCTATCTTCATTCAAGCAAGTTTTATAAACAAAATGAAGTGCCCCAGAGTTCCCCTTAACCAATTTATAACTAACCATTCTCCAACTTATATTAGAGAGTTGGAGACTTAACCTTTACCCATTGGTTCAAGATGTCATGATGGGGACACATCAATTTAAAACACCGGGATGCTGTCGAGTGGGAATGTGGTATCTCTACCTAACTTCACTATAGAGAGGATGAAAGTTCTTGTTGTTATGAAAGTTTTAAGGTGCTTTTGGTGGCCAACTCTTAAAGACAAAATCCTTACCTAGAAAAATTGACTGAATAGAGGATGGAAGGAACCAAGTTTCTGCTTCCTGTGTAGAAATGAAGGTGAAAACAACTTCCATTTATTTGTTGAAAGTGTTTTTTGTCTGGAAGTTTGGAAAACTATTAAATATCTTACAGTCATTGGTTCTATTTGGGGAGAAGGTAGTTTAGAGAACTCATTTCATACTTGGTTCACCAATGAAGATAAGTATAAATTCCTGCCCATCTTCATCTCCTGGTCTATTTGGATTTTAAGTAATCTTGCAGTATTTCAAGACTATCAGCCAAATGCTCTTTTATGCAGTATTAGAGGCCTGAATCTCTTTAAGGAATATGAGAAATCAGACAGCAAAGGGAATGCTAAAAAGGGTTTTTGGCCAACAAAAGTTACTAAAGGAGTGGTTGGATATTTTGATGGTGCTTCCAATCATGATATCTGTGGTTGTGGCATTGTTATTTTTCTAAGTAAGGAACACTTTTTACAAATCCGTTTAGGTGGTAGTTTGGGGTCAAATACAAAAGATGAACTCTTAAGTTTATATGGGCTGCTGCTTATAGCTTCACATCTTGGAGTTTCAGACATTAGTATCTTTGGTGATTAAAAAATCATTATAGACTAGCAAAATGACTTAACAAACCTATAGGTGATATCTCTCAAACATTGGTCATAGAAACTACAAATACTCAAAAAGTATTTTGTGAATTATCACATTTAGACACATTTCTATATGTTTTAATGCTTCAATGGAATTTCTATCCAACGAAGCTCTTTCTCTCAATTTTGGATCAACTAGAATTCAGGAATTTCACGAAGGAAATGTGACTTTTGAAGGTGATTTTGATCTGAAGGAGATAATTTTTAAAGCAAATATATGATGGGATTAGATCCCTTTTGATCAGTAGGTTGAGCAATTTTGAAAAAGTTTTTTGAAAGACTTTTGAGTCTAGAAATGAAGAAAGGTTTTTTGATCTAACCCTAAAGTTTCTTGTATTGAAAGAACTGTAAGGGCTGACGTAACCTCTCCTTGATTTTAATAAAATAGCAAGAAAGCTTTTTTTGTGAGAAAAAAGTAAAATTTTTGCATGACTTGTATTTCATTGTGTCAAATTTTTATATTAAATTAAATTAATACATTTTCACGTTTATTTTAAAGTAAACTTCTTGCATGATTTGTGTTTCATTGTGTCAAATATTATGATTTGTGTTTCATTGTGTCAAATATTTATATTAGATCAACATTTTTTTAGATTGTGGGAAGATGAAACAAGTATAGTGTCAAAATTTATTTTATGGATTTTTTTTCAAATTCAAAATAAACCTGATTCACGAGGTGACAATGTTACCACAATTGCTAAGAGTGATTGATATAAGATCCATGAACATTGTTGATTGAACCATGAGTGTTGGTGGTGGAACATTGCACATTTATGGAACCATGAGCATTATTAATGGAACCACGAGCATTATTGGTGGAACCAAGAGATTTGTTTATGGAACCATAAGCTCTATTTATGGAACCATAAGCATTATTAGTGGAACCATGCACATTGTTGGTGGAACCGTGAGCATTATTAATGGAACCATGAACATTGTTGGTGGAACCATGAGCACTATTAGTGGAACCATGAGCTCTAGATATGGAACCTTGAGCATTGTTGGTGGAACCATCTAGCTATGGAACCATGAGCATTGTTTGTGGAACCATGAGCACTATTAGTGGAAGCATTATTAGTGGAACCATGACCTCTAGCTATGGAACCATGTGCATTGTTGGTGAAACCATGACCATTATTAGTGGAACAATTTTAATGCAGAAATGGGTTCACCAAAATCTAAAACTCTTATTATATTATGTCAATTTTCCTTCTTGTTATTTTGGGTACCTTGAAGATTTACAATGTCTGTGACAAATACTTCATAAATTATGTTATGATATTTTTACAAATACTTCACAATGTATGCCCTTAGATCACTAAGTAGTGCAAAAACTAGACTTCTTCTCTGTGTAGGTGCCCTAGATCTTAGCACTTTTCTTTACTAAGAGTATTTATGTCTTTGGTGCTAAGTATACAACTATGTGTATACTCTAACTATGATAACTTTTAACACCCAATCTATCCTCAAGCTATCTCAATTGACACTTCCATACTAAGCTCTTTACAAATCCAACTCAATATCAATCAATACTCGATTACATACCTCAGATGCACCTGGAGAAATATCAGTTAACAATATTGAATTTGTTCCTCTACTAGGACACACACCTTCAGGATTTACCTTGCCTTAAATTCTCTACCTCGGATAAAATATAATTTATAAATATTATATCTCCATCTAAGATCAATACAAAGAAACAACACGGTTTTTTGAGACTAGTTAGTTAAATGAAAAATATGCAGTGGTGAGTCACGTTCAACCAAGGATGTACAAAAATTCCAAAGGGTTGGATGAGATCCTGTAAAAACAAAGACCATGGAATGCAAGAACAAAGAAATGTGCATCAAACATTAGGTCTAGTCAAACATTATGCACCATATAATACAAGTATTTCATTCTGATATTTTAATTTACTTTACATCATATTGCATAAATAAAACTCATGGTTCTACCACTAATGCTCATGGTCCCACCAACAATGCTCATAGTTCCATAAATAGAGCTCATGGTTCCACAAAAAAATGCTTGTGGTTCCATAAATAGAGCTCATGGTTCCACCAACAGTTCTATTGGTTCCACCAATAATGCTCATGGTTTCATAAATAGAGCTCATGGTTCTGTAAATTATGGTCATGGTTCCACCAACAATGCTCATGGATCCATTAACTCTATTGGAGATCAAACCACCAAATGTGGAAAATTCTGCATTGTTGGTGGAACCATGAGCATTGTTGGTGGAACCATGAGCTCTGTTTATGGAACCATGAGCATTGTTGGTGGAACACTTTGTCGTTACTCAGACAACCGTTTTGTAGTGTCACAGGCTCTTCAAGAAGGCTTCTTTAAGAAACTTATGGTGTTGATAAAGCTTGCATGTAGGCATAAAACAAGGAAAAGAGCTTCACAATTGCTCGGGCTCTTTAACCATTACAAACAAGATGAGTCCAGTGAATGGAATACACGAACAATACAATGGATTTCAAGCAAGTGACGTGGTCTTCCTCAAGCGCTAGGGATGTTATTCTTTGATGAAAAAAGAATGTCCACCGTCATCCATGTCCACCATTAAACATACCTTAATTTGTATATAGAACTTTAAAGTTTCATGCCTATAAGAATGCAATATACACAAATGTTGAAATCGTGTCATATGCAGATGATTTTTCATCAAATGCCATCTTTAAGGACGTCGATATCCAATATTTCATAAAAAATAAAACACATACCTCGTCAAGATCAATCAAGCCTTGGGCTGTGCGATGTGGATGTTCAGCTTTAATAGGTGAACGACTTTTTCCATGGAAACGTGCAGAATGAAGGTGAAGGGAGTGCGACTAGTGTGGATTGAAAGTTTGGTGTAGGGATGTGGTGGTCGTAGTGGAGATAAGGGTGGCTTGGGAAAATGTTCTGCGTGAGGAAGGAATGAACACCAATGAGAATATTGAATGGAGATTGGATTGAGAGAAGAAATGAAGCTTGAGAGAGATGAGTGGATATGAATGCTTAAGGGAGATGAAGACACAATGGAGAAGGATGTGAAACATTGGGTGAATAAGTTGGACATGAACCCTACTATGGAGCATCAACCAAATGGTTGAAAGATGAGTAGTCGAGAATCGATCAGTTTTGACACCAAATGGTACACCAAGTCCGGTGTTGCAAGAAAAACCCGAATCCGAGATTTACTTAGGGAGATAATCCATCTCTAAAATATTATATATGTAAAAATTGAATGATAGTATATTACAAATGGTTTGGAAACCTATAAATATGGCTTGGCCAATAAATATGATGAATCACATCGTCTTGTTAATTATAATTATGTTTTATTACTTATTTGATATTTTATTTATTACTTATTATTTATATTTGTTACAAATTCCAACAATAATTCTCACGATCCCATAAATAGATTTCATTGTTCCACCAACAATGCTCATGGTTCCAGAAATAGAGCTCATGGTTCGAACAACAATGCTCATGGTTCCATTAACTTTGTTCAAGATTCAACTTCCTGTGTCCAATATTCTTCCACCAAATATGTTCATGATTTCATCAACACATAACATGTTGCATGATTTTAGGGTAGTAAGTGTCATGGTTGCATCAACAATGCTCAAGGTTCCATAAATGGAGCTCATAGATCCGGCAAAAATGCTCATGGTTCCATAAATAGAGCTCATGGTTCCATAAATAATGCTCTTTGTTCCACCAACAATGCTCACGGTTTCACCAATAGTGCTCATGGTTCCATAATCAGGTCTAATGGTTCCACCAACAATGCTCATCATTCCATACATAGAGCTCAAGGTTTCACTAACAATGTTAATGGACATTAACTTTGTTGGAGTTTCAGCCACCAATTATGTAAGATTCTGCCACCAAATATGTTCATGATTTCATCAACTCTAACTTTGTTCAAGGTTCCATATGCATTATTCATGATTCCACCTCCCCGTGACCATGTTTGCGTTATTCACCAAATGGTTCGCGGTCCAAAATTATGCATCCAAGTTATATAATATATCCCTCTCATGGTTTTACCAACAATGCTCATGGTTCCACTAATAATGCTCATGCTTTCAACAATAATGCTAATGGTGGTTCCATAGTTAGAGCTCGTGGTTCCACCAACATTCCTCATGGTTCCACCAACAATGCTCATGGTTCCACCAATAATGCTCATGGTTCCAAACTAGAGCTCATGGTTCCACTAACAATGCATCCATCATTAGCTCTCATGGTTCCACCAACAATGCTCATGGTTCCAAAATTCATGGTAAATGATATTTTTAAAGGTGGAACCATGAAGAATGTAAATGGAACCATGGACAATTTAATGGAACCGTGAACCATGAACATTGTTGGTGGAACCATGAGCTCTATTTATGGAACCATGAGAATTTTTTGTGGAACCAAGAGCACTATTAGTGGAACCATGAGCTCTAGCTATGAAACCATGAGCATTGTTGGTAGACCATGAGCACTATTGGTGGAACCATGAGCTCTAGCTATGGAACCACGTGCATATTGGTGGAAGCATGAGCATTATTAATGGAACAATTTTAATGCGGAAATGAGTTCACGAATATGTAAAACTCTTATTATATTATGTCAATTTCCCTTCTTATTTACCTTGTTTACAAGTGTAAAGGAATGAATATAAATGGCCAAACATTGACAAAAATTCAAGGTGTTAATCATTATTTATAGAATTTTGGTGGAACCATTAGCATTATTGATGGAACCATGAGCAATGTTGGTGAAACCATGAGCTATAGCTATGGAACCATGAGCATTGTTGGTGGAACTATGAGCTATAGCTATGGAACCATGAGCATTGTTAGTGGAACCCTGAACATTATTAGTGGAACCATGAGCACTATTAATGGAGCCATGAGCATTGTTGGTGGAACCATGAGCATTGTTGGTGGAACCCTAAACATTATTAGTGGAACCATGAGCACTATTAATGGATCCATGAGCATTGTTGGTGGAACCATGAGCATTGTTGGTGGAACCCTAAACATTATTAGTGGAACCATGAGCACTATTAATGGATCCATGAGCATTGTTGGTGGAACCATGAGCTCTAGCTATGGAACCATGAGCATTGTTGGTGGAACCCTGAACATTATTAGTGGAACCATGAGCATTGTTGGTGGAACCATGTACATATTTGGTGTAATCTTGCGTATTAGTGGAAAAATGAGCACTATTAATGGATCCATGAGCATTGTTGGTCGAACCATGAGCGTTGGTGGTGGAACCATGCAAGGGACCTTGAACAAAATTCATGGTAAACGAAATTTTCAGAGGTGGAACCATGGAGAATGTAAATGAAACCATGGACAATTTTTATGGAACCGTGAACCATGAACATTGTTGGTGGAACCATGAGCTTTGTTGGTGGAACCATGAACACTATTAGCAGAAGCATTATTGGTGGAACCATGAGCTCTAGCTATGGAACCATATGTATTGTTGGTGGAACCATGAGCACTATCAATGGAACAATTTTAATGTAGAAATGGGTTCACCAATATGTAAAACTCTTATTATATTATGTCAATTTTCCTTCTTGTTATTTTGTGTAACTTGAAGATTTCCCTTCTATGATTTACCTTGTTTACAAGTGTAAAGGCTAGTTTTATTTAAAGAAAATAAGTTGTTGACTATGTTTAGAAGCAAATATTGAAATTTGAACTATAAGTTGATTGTGTTAATTAATAACTATAAATAGGAGCTTGATTTAGAAGGAATAATACTTGAATTATAAGAGTTTGATTAAGGAGGAGTGATACTTGAATTATATGTTGGTTAAGTTTGATCAATTGCAATTTACAATAAATAAATAAATAAAATCAATTATATGTATCTAACAAATATCTTTAAAAGGAAAAAGTCCATTTCTATGATTTCATAAGTTTCCAACTAACCATCACATCATAAAAATTGATACATTTATTTCATAACTTTGTTTCTCAAAAAACATCATATATGAACAATATCAAACCACTTAAATGACCCACATAAACTCTGTATAAACTCTAAAACACTTTCTAACATAATTTACTTTCTTGTCTCTAATTGTTAAATGACAAAGCATCTAAATATGCAAAAAATATAAATGACCAAACTTTGAAATTTATCAAAAATCGAGGTGTTGATCATTACTTATAGATTTTTTTATACTCTATGTATAATAGATTCAAAATATTTTTGACCATTGAAAAACATTTTTTCACATCATTAAAGTGGCCACAGGATTCTCTCTCTCTTATTGAAGTCTCTAGTTGCGTCTCTTTTGGAAGACCCAAGCTAATATAGCAACTAATACACCCCTGTCACAAGCAACAAATATATGAGATCAAAGATAGAATCCATAACTAGAAAATTTTCTATTTTCCCAATTTAAATATGCTTTAACAAACAAGTACACATTGAAATTAGAAGTGAAAAACCCTACTTTAAATTTTTCCTAAAAGTTATATAGCATTGACAAATTGGAATAATAAACGAGCTATAAATTCAAATCTGGAATCAATATACCTCATAAATTCAAATCTGGAATCAATGGTCTTGTAGGCATGTTTGAGTCCACCTCTTTCACTAGATCATTTCCTTGATGCAACATTATACACCATTTAATAACCTTTAGCGATGTTTTGATTATAGAACACATTGCATAAACAACAACTAATTCCATAACTTGCATGCATTTACATTTTTTCTAATATAAAATACCTGTGTTATCCTTAAAACTATCATCAGAAAATAATCGAATTCGACAATGTCGAACATCAAGAGGTCTCATGTCATGCGATGTGGACTTCTTGACTACATAACAACAATGGATAAAATACTATTATTGTTACATTCAAGTCAACAATCTAGATAAAAGAATACTAATATAACTTACAATCTCACGTAAAGTAAATTAAAATATCAAATTGAAATACTTGTTTTCTTTTTTGCACGAGCTCGTCCAACCCTTTGGAATTGTCACATATCCTTGGTTGAATGTGACTCACCATTGCAGATTTTCTTTTTTCTAATTGGGCTCAAAAAACTATGTTGCCTCTTTGTATTGATCTTGGATGGAGATACTGTATTTATAAACTTTGTTTTGAACTCCTGATCTAAATTGTTGAATAAGTTCTTAAGGCCATTGTTAAGTGCACGTGCTTGCTCCAAAATTGTACCTGGGTTATCTAATATAGCCCTCCCATATTGCTTATTTTCTAACATGAGAATTTCCAATTCGTTATCTTCAGACACTAAATGGTCCAACCCTGCAGTGGCAAGATGAATCGGATCTGACAGATTCTCTAAATTTTTAGAAGAATCGACGCATGGAGGAAACATTATATCTTCATGAGGATTTTGTTTTTGGAGTTCCAATAAAGGGTTCAAAGGAATATTGTCATTTAAGTCAACTAATGGTCTAGGTCACTCATGAATTGGATTGGAAGCATTTGGTAATACCTCAATTCCTTCACCATCTTTACTTACCAACATCTCAACCTGTAATATATGTTTACATACATTTCCATTCAATGCCCAATCACATGTACAAAAATTAAACTCTGATCCTGTATATATGAAATGATACCAGGTATCATGGGTACCCTCATTTTGGCTACAAACGAGAAAATGATCTGTTTTATTTTTGTAATGCATGCAATCTTGATCTGGTATTTGAGTTGCTCTATACCTTGATAGAATTAATTGTTTCTTAGATTTTTTTGGCCTTGTAACCTCGACTTCTTTCAATCGTTGATTATGAATGTAATGTAGTTCAACTTTCGTTAGCAATACATAGATTGACCAGTCAATCCGATGATTGTGTGCATTGTTCTCCTCATATATGTACCTTCTTTTTATGAACCCATGATAGGATTCTATTGCGTTGTTTGTATCTTGATTAGAATGAGGAAATTTGTGATAAGCCTTTGCCCACATATCTAAAGAAAAAAAAAATGTCAGCAAACAAAAAAATGTGTGAATGCATGTGATCATAGAATATATAAATACATGGACACTATGAATCACTTACGGATTTTATTATTTGCTAACCAAGTTTTCTGGAAATAATTTATAAATTTCTTTTGATCTTGGAACTTTTCAAGCATCCTTTTAACTACATCTTGCACAGATTCATCATCATGGCAAGAGTGCATAATTTCTCCAAGAGCATGATAAATTTTCGCTTTATTTTCTCTTCCATGAACTTTATTTTGGATGTTCTTTAGCCATGCTCGATGCACATGCCAAACGCACAATAATATGGTGGAATTGGTTACCCTCCTAAAACGGAATTACAAAATAAGGGTATAAGATATATATTTTAATGTAATATTTTTTTTAATGCCTCTTAAAAATAATGTCACCTTAACGCTTCAATCTCAACAACGACATCATCTGTGATAAAGGCTCAAACAATCCAATCTGAACGTTCTTTCAATCCAGCAATAAATAGTGATGACAACCAGTTACTGAGATCTCCGGTGGTGTTTCGTGATGAAATCACCCATGCTATTGGGACACCATTACGATGTTTGTCAAATACCATCAATGTATATAGTTGGTACTGCATTCAAAGAACTCAATTGGAATTATATATTCAATAAAATAATTAAATTTAAAAAGTGAAACGAAATGAGAGCTATAATAAATATTAATGTACCCCATACATATTTTTGTTAAAAGTGGAATCCATTGATATAATATCATTGTGTGAATGCCTCACCATCATGGAACACATCCAACCTGTTTGTATACCAATAATGAATGGAATTCCTTGCACTATATCTTGCTTTTGGTAGTAGAAAAATTTATCTAGAAATTGGTTGTACCAACAGTCGACACTAACTGGATTTCTATCATCCTTCACATATTCTTTCCTCCTTATATTGTGGTAAATGTTTAAAATGTCTTGCCTTGTCATCAAGGTATCTCGAGTCACCCCTGTAAACAACTCACCAGATTTGTGCTCTACATCAGATAGAAATTTATCCCAAACCATTGAAACGTTGAAACCATCTTTAATCATTTCTTCGACACTGACTCTAATATCTGATGACAAATGTGGTGCAAAGTTAAATGTTTTAGGCTTCCCGATCACATTCTCTCCATGGCAAACAATGCCATAAGTATCAACATGCCTACAGTGAGTGTATGTTATAATGGCATCTTCTGGCCTTTGGAAAAGTCGTCGCATAATGAAATGGAAATTGCAACCAACTTTAATGCTCTCACGTGGACTGCGTTTTTTCTTGGTAGTGGTTTGTGCACTCGTTGTCCTATTATCGTTTGTAACTCTATGCTTGGATTCTGGACCATATGCACACCAATAACTAAACAAAAATAATCAAAACAATTTAGGCATAATATTGTCACATGTTTTGCAAATTGACCTTGAATTATAGGTTTGTAAACATATTGAACAAATTTTGACTCACACAGCATATTCCAAATATGTATCAATGCGTGAACGGGTGATATCCTTCACACCTCTTACTCGTTCTTTATTAACAACAAATTGAGTCGGGGCATTTGGATTTGATTCCTCTTCGCTTATAAAATCCTGAAATCGTGAATATGGAATAACTGCAATGGGTCCCCATAAACTTGTGTCCACGTCAAATCTTCAGCTGAAAAGATAATCATATCCTCGGGGTCTTCAACTCCAACTCTAAAATTTCTTCCCACTTTCCCTTTTTTACCATATCTATACAAGTTGCATAAAAATGAAATATGTTTTATAAAACTAATCAAATACATTGAAAATCCTATACCTCATAAGAAGATATGATAACATATTTAACAAATATACTATTTTTATGATCATAGAGAAACATATCACGAATTATAAGTATGAAAATATAGAGACTTCTCAATAGTAAATGAAATTTATTTATAAAATCCATGTTTCAATAATCTTAAAAAAAAGTTGTAAAACCATATAGTTAAATGGAAGGTTTAAAAATAATAAAACAATAAATTGAAACAACTAATACTATTAATTTGGAGTTGATTTATAAAATTCATGTACTTACAATATTTCAAAGAAATATTAAACTGTATTGATAAATGTAATGTTTAAAACTAACATGACAATAAAAATAAATGCAAGGTTCATCCATAACAAAACAAAAGTTAAAATGAGCAGTCAATGTCATGTAATGATTTGAAAAAGTCACGCCACTAATATTTTGAAATTTTTTAATAAAATCCATGAAATATACAATAACAAGATAGTTTTTACGTTCCCAAAAATTCAATGTTATATTGAACATTACATTTAAATCAAAATTTCAACGTCGCATTGAACATTAACTTTTGTTCATAGAAAAAGTGTATAGTTTTTGGGTGTGTGCAATAAGATCATTTTTTGTTGATGACACAAATGCGTGGCTTCTTTGTGCGTGCAATAGATTGCGAGTAGAAAGAAGGGTGCAAGTGTTTCGATCCTTGCTTTTTTGCTTCCTATGGGGTAAGAAATGTCCTTTTGCGTCCCTTTTGATGAAATTTTGGATTAGTGTCTACGACAGGATGAAAATTAGCTCCTTCAATGCTTGCGTTATTGTTCACACCAGCCGTTACTTATTCTCTAAGTTCTATTCCCATGTTATTATTTGTGAGAACATATTTTGGGATTATATCCTCTGGTGTCATATCAAATACGGTATGATCATCCTCTGGTGTCATATCAAATACTGGCATAGAACTCCGCACATAAGAGAGTTGAAAAGGCATCCCAAGTAGAGGTTCAAATTGAACCATGTGTTCATTGGTAGAGTTGGTTGGTGTCTTATCATATACAGGAATCGAAGAATCCCCACCACATGAATGAGACATCTCCTCTAATGCACTCACTATAACAAAACCATTATCTTTTCCAAATGAACCCATATGATCAACAACATGGATTGAGTCCTCGGGAATGGAAATATGTACTTCATCCACAAATGGTTCAGAACCCCTCATTTGTTCTCCTCCAATGTTATCACATGCCCCCATTTCTGACAAATTATCTAAAAATGTATCTATGATTTTTTCAGCTGAATTCATCGAGGATGTTCCCTCTACATTGATGGAATTTGTCACCCTCTCAATCCCTTCACTGGAGGATACAACGTTTTCCCTTGGTTGGGAACAATTTTCTTCATTCCTCTGTTATAAGGAAATCATGTAAATATAATGTTAATTCCTTGAACAATAAACGATATATTAATCATCTATGATTAAAAAATTCTAAACAACAATCTTACAAGAGGGGACTCATTAAACATTGCATGGAGCATATTCCAATTCTTCTCTTTTATTATCTTTTTACGTAAATCATTCTTGATCTTCTCTCTTAAATCCATCGATTGAGCATCAAAAATAGAAACACGTTCTTTTATTCGACCCAAGGATTCAATACTCAGGTCTTGCATAGATTTCACACCCTGCTTGTAAAACACACATATAGATTATCTCATAAATGAGGTAGTGAAAAAATAAAATAAAGTGATATAGAATTATTTGTACCTACTTTCTAATCTCAGCTTGAATTGCAACATTCTATGTTCTATTTCTCTTCTTCTTCACTTGGTATTCTATATTGTAATTTTTTCGATCTCGTTCTTTTTTTAAAAATGACTGAGATCTAACTCTATAGTTTGGTCCCAGTGGTGCACCAACACGTAATGTTATTGGATCCCATGAATGGACCTTTATCCTATGGTTGTTAAAATCATGACACCTACTGCGGTGTAGACCATTACATTCAGGGGCCAAACAGTAGAAGTAGTTACGACCTTCCTCACCTTTTACCACCTTATAAGTTGCATCCTCCTACAATTGGAAAATAAGTTATGCAAATGTGTTTATGAGAAATGAGGTACTTCGACATACATGACATACCTGTATTACAACCATTGTCTTATGATTCATTCTCTTTTAGGAAAAAGGTAGGGGAACTAGATAAAGAACCTTGAACAAATTTCATGAAAAACGAGTATATTAATGATAATATCAAATTAGTGATTGTATATAGCAAAATAGTCAAAAGTGTATTTCATAAGTACGTTTAAAAATAGAATCTACTATATGAATGTCTAGGAGCCATCACAATAAACATGTTGCTCATTGGGTAGAAATTACATCTATTTCATCCTATTTTTCACATCCCTAATTTAATTGCACATATGTTTACTATCCTTTAGTCTTTTACACCCCTAATTTTATTGCACCTATGTTTGATTATATGATAGATGTAGTGAATTCTTTTTCTAGTGGTAGTTGGTATTTTACCTACACAGCTAGTCCACATAATGATTTTGACTTTATATGGTTATAAATCATGAGTTGTGATCCTAGTTTAACAAACTTTATCCTTTGATATTTGGGTCTTTTTCCATTCAAATTACATCTATTTTCTTCCTATTTTTTACAGCCCTAATTTAATTGCACATATGTTTACCATCCTTTAGTCTTTTACACCACTAATTTTATTGCACCTATGTTTGATTATAACATCAATATTGAAATAGATTATAACATTTCTAAGGTAGATATAATATATATATATATATATATATAGAGAGAGAGAGAGAGAGAGAGAGAGAGAGAGAGAGAGAGAGAGAATCATTAACATAAATATGAATTGAAAAATGAATGACATAGTATATTTGTAATGAAATAATTATCAAGACCAAAATGAGTTATAGCATTAATATTAATACAATAATTTTAGGTTTAATGAACCAAAACTTGACATAATCATCACATCAATATGCATTATAACATCAAGATTGACATGGATTATTTAACATTTCAAGGAATAATAATAATATTGAAACAATCATTAACACATCAATATGAATTGAAAAATGAATGATATTGTATATTAGAAATGAAATAATCATCAAGACCAACATGAGTTATAGTATCAATATTATTATGATTATTCCACGTTTAATGAAAAACAAAACTTGACATAATCATCACATCAATACGCATTATAGCATCAAGATTGACATGGATTATAACATTTCTAAGAAAGAGAAAAAATATTGAAATAATCATTAACATCAATTTGAATTGAAAAATGAATGACATTGTATATTAGTAATGGAAATACATAATAAGGAATGAGAAAAAAATCACATTTAAATAATCATAAAGACTAACATCAACCTTGATATGATAATTTCAATTTTAAACATTTACTAAATTCTAAAAAGATCATTAATATCAGTAAGAATTATAAAATTAGCTAACATTAAAATTTATGTTAACAATAATATGAATTATAAAATTTCAAGGTCAATGAATGAAAACATTAACATTACTATGATACTTTAAATTTTAAGCATTTACTAAACAATATTGAAATAACCATTAACATCAACATAAAACCGTGATCATATTTGCAAGTGACTATATAACAAAATAAACATAAGTGTGTTTCATAAATATATAGAACCTTAGATTCTAATATACGAATGTCAAAAAGACAACCAAAAAACATATGATGGTCATTGGATTGAAACTACATCTATTTCTTCCAATTTACACACCCCTAATTTTCTTGCACCTAAGTTTACTATCCTTTAGGATTTTGTTTTCAATGCCATGGAGGCCATTTTTAGCCAATCTACGGGCTGGCTCATATTTGAGGGCATCCTCCAACTTGTCATAAACCACGCCAAAACCTGAAGATCTATGACCATATGTACGAAAACCAAAAAAAAAAAATGTTTGGTGATTGACAACATTGAACTTTTTGGGAATTTCTTCCTTCAATTCTTGGTTAGATAATTTTCCTCGATGAGCATGAATAACATGAATTTGAAAACATCTTCTAATACATGGTTCATCAACTAAATGTATTATTCCAACTGTAACATTTGACTTAGGTTTTTCCATCTGAGTGATGTTATCTAAAACAAAAACAAAGATTGTAAGTTGATATCTTATTCTAAAGTGTATTAATATGTATAAAACATATAATAATACAAAATTTGAATTCTATATTACCATTAAAAAACTAATATTGTACACTTTTTTTTAAACGAGAATTACTATACAATAAATATATTAGTGCTATAACTTTTACACAATGTACATTACATAGTAATGTATTTATTGTATATACACACTCGAATATTTTTATTGTAAAATGATAATTATTTTAAATAGAGTATACATTGTTAGTTTTATAATGGTATTATAGAATCTAAGACATGTATTATTATATATTTTATATATAATAATAGAAAACTAAAATATATATGTTATTTAATTTAGTATTGGTTTGTTGAGATCATTGATATCTCCTTTGTTAGTCTAACATCCAACGATGGATGTGCAAGGGGGGCCTCACCGATAGATGAAAGCACATGACCCTTGACTTCTGACATCATGACATATCTCACCCATTGAAGTATTGAATATATATTACAAAATAATCATCAATATTGATATAAAATCTAAATCACAATACTACATGAAGAATGAAAAAAATACTAAGATGAATGAAAAAATGAAAGAGCTTGTGTATGGCATTACAACTACAAGTAATGAAAAAAAATATTGCAATAATCATCAACATCAATATGAGTTAAAACATGAACATTAATATGAATCATGACTATACTAAGAAGAAGTGAGAAAAGTGAATATTGAAATAATCATTACCATCAATATGAATGAAAAATGAAAGAGATTATATATAAATTATAACAATACCACCATAAGGAATGCAAAACCTTGAAATAATCATCAAGAACAATATGAGTTATAACATCAATATTAATATGATGATTTATATTTTAACGAAAAATCACATCCATATGAGCTATAATGTAAACATAGACACGAATTATAACATTTCTAATGAAGAGAGAAAAAATATTGAATTAATCATTGGCATCAATATGAATTAAAAATTGAATGATATTGAATATAAGTTACGATAATGAGAAAATAAACTCATTGAAATAATCATCCTGATAGATGAGTTATAACATCAAAATTAATGTGATAGTTTCATAGTTTAACAAAAAAAACACTTGAAAAACTCCTCAAAGCAATGTGTTATAACATCAACATTGGTACGAATTAGAACATTTCTATCAAATGCAAAAATAATTATTGATATAGTCATTAACATCGATATGAATTAAAAGATGAAAGAGATTGTATATAAGTTATGCTAATATCACCATAATGATTAACATCAGTATGAATTAAAAAAAAAGTAAGAGATTGGATACCACAAAACTTGAAATAATTATACAATCACACCTTAAATAATGAGAAAAAATAAACCTTGAAATAATCATGAAAACCAACATAACTTATAACATCAATAATAATATGATAATTTGAATTTTTATGAAAAATATGTTGAAATATTCATCACATTAATATGAATTATAACATTGGCATTGACATAAATTATAAAATTTCGAAAAAAAAAAAGAGTTAAAAAAATTGAAATAATCATTAACATCAATATGAATTAAATAAATAAAAGAGATTGTATATAAGTTATGATAATACAATCATAAAAATTAAGGAATGCAAAATAAAAATAAAAATAAACTAATTGAAATAATTATCAAGATCAATATAAGTTATAACATCAATATTAATATGATAATTTCATAATTTAATGAATTTTTTTTTAACATAATGATCACATCACAATGAGTTTTAACATCAACATTGATATGGATTATAAAATTAGTAAAGAATGAGAAAAAATATTGAAATAATCATTAACATCAATATGAATTAAAAAATGAAGGAAATTGTATAAAAATTATGACAATAGCATTGTAAAGAATGAAAAAAATGATATAAATTAGAACATAAGAAATCATCAAATCAATATAGCATCAAGATCAATACAAGTTAAAACAACAATATTCATGTGATAATTTCAATTTTAAACATTTACTAAACAATATTGAAATAGTCATTACTATCAATGACTTGAAAAATGAAAGAACTAATATATAGTAAATCTTTAAATAATCATCACATCAATATGAATTATATATATATCGGTATGAACTTTTAATGTAAATAAAATATGGCATACCTTGTGCTGAAAGTGGAACTGGTGTAGTCTAAATATTAATAAAGTTTTATAGAAGATCTGAAAAACAATTAAATTAAAAATTTAGAATCATAACAATAATAAAAATCCAACAAAAAAAATTATAACTACTAATTTCCGAATGTATTAAAAATTTACCTAAATTATTTCTAAAAATTGTACATGCCACATGGGCCAAATAATGGAAGTCATTTCATAATCATAGAGTCTCAATCCTCTTTAAGTTTAAAGAGGAAAGAAAATAATCCATTTCCAAACATTTAATTACTAATATTTCCTTTTAAATGGGGAACAAATAACTTTTGAATAAAACTTATTTAAAATATGCAAATTTTTGTCACTAGGATCCATAAATTGTTTTTATATTCTATAGATAAACACTTTCCAACAAATTAACATGGAAAGAGTCTTCTCCTCAATATTTTTAATATATTTCAAAAGTATTCGAGCTTACATCATTGAAAACATAAATATATTTTCCTAATGGAAGAGGCTTTTCAGTTTTTTTTTGTTTTCATAGATATAAATAATAATCTAATCTATCTCGTTTAGAACATGAAGTGCACTAAGAGAAAGACATTAATATATCCAATGTCTCCAATGAAAGCCTTGATCCATAATCATTAAAGTATAAATAATAATTTGTATCTTTAATAGAAGCTAGACTCATAAAAAAGTAAAAATGTTAACTTGCACTATATTTCCAACAAATTAAAAAAACATTCTTACAAATCTTCAATAAAGTAAATATTCACTATAGCGAGCTACACGGTTTACATGAATAGCTTATAGAGTTAACCAAAATTTTAATACATCATCTAACTCTAATATTACTTTGTATAAAACCACCTATAATAAGTCTATGTTGAATTTAAGATAAATTATGATAATCCATATTCCTATACTCGACCATTTTTTTTATTAATTGTGAAATTAAATAGTATTGTTATTTCATTTTAATTTCAAATATCTTAAATAATTAAAACTTATACACTTAATCAAATATCTATTTAATAACAAGTATCTAACAAAATTTTAGAACTTTTTTTTATCAATATTGAATTGAAGTAAAGTGAATTATGCAAGATAAAACCTAAAATCTAATAACTTTAAAGCATAGTGTATTTACAACAACTTTAAAATAAGAAAATGTTCTAAAAGAGGTGTGTACATAAAAACTTTTCTGGTTTGCAAATATAAAAGAAGTTTTTTTTGTGTGTGCTATTCAAATTAGAGTCTATTTTTTTAATACTTAAAATATTTAATATTGAATAAACATTATTATAATTTATATTTTTAATGTAAATATCACTATAACTTATTGGTTGTTTTTAAAATATTTAATAAACATATACACCATCTTAGTTTTTAAAAAATATTATTGTTTTACAATAACAATATATCATGCCTGTTTTTTTTAATAAAACTGTAATTATTTCAAAAAAGAAAATATTATATAATATAATAATGGGTCTTAGTTTTATGAATTAAAACTACGAAACATTATGTTATATAATGATCTTTTTTATGTTTTTGTTATATTTAGCTGTGAAATATAAATTAATTAATAATAAAATATTTTTATTAATTAATAATACTTAAAAAGATTGGTTCTATTGGGTGCATAGGATATTTGTATTAAATATTAACAATTAAAATAACACAAATCTATTAATGTCAATTCTTATTACATTGCATTCCATTAAGGTGTGGGTCTTATCAACAAGATGATCTTGGTTCAATTCTTCTTAGGGTTGAACTAGTTGGGAGGAGACACCCCAAATATGATCAAGTTGATTGTTGGTGTACTCTAGGTTGGGTGCGATCCCCACTTGATTTTAAGTGGGGAATAGATGCCTCTAGGTCATGGTTTATCATACCAAATTTCACTCTTACCAACTCAGGGAGTTTGAATAAAACAAAAGAAATCTAACCCATATAGTCTAGAATAAATGGTGAATATATTATTAAGGTATTCTTTTCATGAGAACGAGAACCTTAAAGACAAAACATAAATATGTAAACAATTCTAATAACACAAATCTAATGATAAATAGATTTTATTTATTATTAACAATTATAATAACAAAAACTAAAATTAAATTTTAATATAATATATTTATAGGACTAAAATTGTCATTAAAGGATTTTGAATTAAAATATGTAAAATTCATTTTTAACAAATTATATATATATATAACATTTTAACATGACAATCTTATACTAAGTAATAACTATGAAGTATGATGGACTAGAATTTCCATGAAACAAAAAATTAAGATAACATATATACCATTAATCAAATTTTTTAATTACATAATAAAATAAAACTAAGACACTATGACGACTTCTAATTGGTCATTGAACACTTTAAATCTATGAACACCAAGGAGCCAACTTCAAAGCTAGCAATGGATATCACTTTATTTGATGGTATGGGTGTTATGGTACCAAGCCTCATAACTAATGGTCATGTTTTCCCATAGAATTAAAGAAGGGTTGCCACTTCTCCTCCACCCGGTGCATCTACAGTATTACTAATTTAGCATTTGGTAGCATTTTTCTCTTTAAAATGTTTTAGACTGGTTTTTTGTATTCATGTTTCATTTTTTGACCTAATAATTTAGATGGAGAATGAGTTGTTAAGGAAGTGAAAAGGCTAAGGGACTGTGAAGTTGTACTCAAACAGCAAGTGAACTATTATATATATTTATATTGAGGAGGTTAAGTTATATATAGATAGATAGATAGATAGATTCTGCTTTTATAGAGTTCTGGTTTTTCATGGCCTTATTACTTATTTTCTTGGTTAGTTACTGAAATAAGATAAGTTAAGATACATTAAATAAACATTTATTTCCAATTACTTTTATTACGGCAACAAGTAATGTTAATTTATCTATGTTTAAAAAATAGATAGCTAGATTTCCTCCACTGCACTGCTAAAAAAATAATGTACATTATTACCTTCAAATAGGAGGGGAAGGACCTTTCCCATAAGATCCCATCAATTTTGATCATCCTCAATGCGCCTGGCTGAAGGTTATAAAATTTCTAAAGGTGCCAAGGTAAAGATTGGTAACGAATTGGATACAATTGGAACCCCATCATTCTGCCATTTCTACCATTTCAATCCCATCATTCTACCATTTCCACGAACCAATAGGGTTAGTGAAGAAACTATTGATAAGCGCAAGGACCATGGGATAAATAAGAACCCTAAGTCGCGGGCGAAGCCTATTTTCCCTGGAGGCTGAGCATAGATGGCAATAGGTAAGCTACTAGTTTAATAAATTAATTATAGCTCCTATGCTATGATTGCTTTTGGGAACCTGGATCTTTATCTTAATGAAGGTCTACTATATCAAAAATTGGGTCTACTACTGGTGGATCTATAATGGCACTTGTCGCTACTCATGCTGCTTAAACTGGATCTTACGCCACAAATAAATAAAGGTGTTTTTCCCTTTAGGCGAGCCGGTTCACTTTATAGGGTAGGAGAGCCCATTTATTCTCTTCGAGTTGTCTTAACCTATGCTGTACCAGTTGTATCTATAATTTCCCTGTAGCATTTAGAGGGTCTTTTCTATTTATTTAAGGAATCGGAAGGAGGACAACGGCTAGGTGTAGCCGAACACCGATTTATGCCTGTCCCTAAATAGCGGCCTAGCTTCCCCCTTTTATTTTATTGAAATCCCATTTACACATAAAACTAGCATACCCCAACGCTGATGAAAGCAAAGAGAATTTTGATATGTTTTAAAAAATGAGAGAAAGTTGTGTGTAGATAATATAAGTTTATGTGATGAAATCAAGTCTAGGAAAATAAGTGAAAATAAGCTACATCAAACTTCTAAATCACCAGATAAGTGAAAATAAGTTTCCTTCAAAAGGAGTTTTAGAAGTTTTAGGTAGCTTTAGAGAACCTCTAAACCCCTAGAAGTGGAGGAACTATACCTTTGAAACTGTATAGAAGTGGAGAGACTATACCTTTAAAATTGAAACTTGAACTATGTGAGAAATCAAATTTTCTACCAAATAAAAAACTTAGGGGGTTTAGACTTCTCCTTTCCAAATTTTAGCGGTTAGACATAGTGCTACCGTCTTCCATAAAATTTTAGCCGTTATACATAGTACTACAAAATATGGATATCTTGTAGCCTACATAAAAACTCTTGCTACCAAAAAGAAATTAACTGATAATGCTATTAAAAGTGGATATCTTGTGGTGCACAGAAAATTTCAGTGAATAGAAAAAAGTAAAAAAGCTAACCGTCTTAGATGTAGTGCATAAAAATAATGTATCAACAGACAATTTAACAGAATCCGAGGTAGAGTTTGGTGCAGTTTAGGCAGACTTTTGAGCACTTCTTTGGGCGAGTCTTTCACGCAATGATTTTCTAGCAACAACCTGATAATGATTTCATAGCAACAACATGATAGTAACTTGTCACCACTGGATTCATATTCCAGATGTCATATACCGTTTGACACACATGATTCAAGCGGAGACTTATCCGAAGGACCTGATCTATTCTCGAACACCATCCAAAGCTCGCTAATCTGGAATGTGGCTAATACAAACATGCATATTATACAACTTCGCAATTTCTACGAAATTCGTAGTATATATGCGCTATCATATATAAGCGAGGGGAATAAGGGAAATAGAACCTATCGTGTAATAGTTGATTCGCTGGAGCTTGGGGGAGATCCAAAACAAAGGTCCAAGCAAGGGAAATAAGGGAAATAGAACCTATTATGTAATGGCTGATTCGCTGGAGCTTGGGGGAGATCCAAAACAAAGGTCCAACCGGCTCGGCTAAACAAAAACAGACTAGCAATAAAGAAAGACATACATAAGATTTATTTAACGCTGAGATGCATGATATTCATTAATTAATATAGGTGGCAGCAGGCATAGAGGAAAATGCAATGCTAGTTCCAACGTTTAATCTTCCAGTTGTTGCTTTTCTTATATTTTGACAGCCAACAAGCACAATTTTTTTTTTTTGACAGCTAACAAGCACAAAATAACTTCTGGCAAATCTCTATTTACGCTACAATTTGGAAATTACTACGTTATGATTCAGTTGCTTTCTAATCTAGGGTTTTTATAATACAAAGACTGAAAGAAGAAATCTAACATTGGGCACCCCTGGTATGGGATTGAATGCCTGCTATGATCAATTATTCCCCTGGTCCTCCTCTCGGGGATCACTGAATTTTGTGGGAACTAGCAAGATTCTCGCAACTATAAGGTGTGGATGCCGACCAAAAGGTGTTAATTATAATTGGTGCTGGTGCCCAACTTCCCAAAGCAACTAGTTCACTGGGTGGGAAGAAGGGATGCTTTCTCAGCCCATAAAAGAAGAAGGTTTCCCAATCCAGGTAGCCTTGCAAGGGCACATAATTTGTAAATCTTGGAAGCTATTCTTTCTCCCAGCTCTTGGTTTCTAGGATCACGAATTCAACCAGCTTCTTTGGATTTTTTTTCATTCCGCTAAGACAGTAAGGATAAAGGAGCTTCGGCTAAAAGAAAAAGATTACATGAGCTCTGAAAGGGACTCCTCGAGGCAAGGACTTCTGGCTATTCCTATCCCACTTAAATTGAAAGTGACACGTGGAATGAAGAATAAAGGCATTTTACAACGTTCACACTACTGGCTAGGGGGATGGCCTCTCTAGGATTGCTGGGAGGGAGGGATTGCTTGCTGGTTGGCGTATCAGGTCCTCAATGGTATAGGCCATCTTTCCTTAGGGAATTTCCCCGATCTAAAGGCGTATTATTCACTGATTGAATAGACTGAGAATTTATCAGTTTAATTCCATTCCGACAAGGTATAAAGCATTCGATTATGACAGGCAATCCATAAATCATTTGGTTCAGACAAGAAACCAACACCTTCTACTTTTTTATGTGCAGAAGTTTGTATGTGCAAGGGCATTTATTAATCATTTTATTCAGGCAAGGAAACAACCACCCCTAAACAGGATAGTAGATTCTTCAACTAGTTTTTATTTATGGCTGAGCACATTTAAACCCATGGAGATTCAATTGTTGTTACGCCCGATTTACTGATTTACTGAGCAAGTTAACCTCTACAGCGTAAAATAGATTTACTAACCTCTACAGCTCCTCCAAGAAGCTCACTTACTAGCTTGCTTTCTAATGCCAAATATTACTGCACTTGCAAAATAAAATAAAATTAGTTTCAGTTAAAACTAATAATGAAAAGTAATTTGGATAAACAACCATTGTATGATAAACTTATCGGCCTGTGTCCAACACAACCCAAACCAGAAAAAGTTATCAATCCAATCCAATAACCAGGTTTAAGAGACAAAACAGAAAACATTATCAGTCCAATAGCCGGGGTTTTATAAGACTGGCCAGATTGTCTCGGTAGGCAGACGATGTAAGACGACGTAAGATTTAGTAAAGCCGCTGATCTGTGTACACCCTGGCAAGTTAGATCGTCCAGCGTGCAAATCCGCAGCCGCCGAATCCCGATAGATCGTCCAGCGTGCGAGCCCGCAGTCGCCGAATTGGCAAGAAGCTTGCCGACCGCTTGAAAATCCGGCCAGAGCGATCATGCATCGATGGATGCCGTATCATGTCGAATGAGGCCATAGAGTCATGGAGGAGGATGTCAGATGCTAATGTATGAGCCATACTCAAATGGAAGCCTGTGACACTTTGACAGGACGAGTCTGTCCAATAAGTAAGGCTCGCCGAAGTTATATACTATAATTTTTGTTTAAAATTTTATTAAGTTTTTAAAAAAAAAATTAGAATTTTTTAGTAAAATTTATAATTTTATTTAATTAATAAAAACTTTTATTTAAAAATATTTTTCCAAAATTTTATAAATTTATTTGATAGAAAAAGTCAATATATTTTAAATTAACCATTTAAATAATAAAACAAGTGGAATAAGCAGCAAAGTTGCTTAGTACCTGCCTCCTAAGAAGAGATTGAAAATATATAGCAATAGGATAATTTTACTATAAAAATATATGATAAAACAAATATAATTACAATTTGAAAGAAATTAAAACAAAAATGAATTAAAAAATGTCCATTTAAATAAGATATAGGTTATTGCAATGTAGCATAAAACAAGCATATTCAAGCTTCCTTACATACTTCTAGTAATATTTTTGACTTATGTTATAAAAATATGCAAGTTTCTTTATAGACTAGCATAAATAGGAAATGAGAAATAATAGCTTATAAGACCATAAATTAGTATCATTGTTGTGAGAATAGTTTATTTTTATGAGACTTAAATTTTGTAATACATTTTTTAATTAAAAAACTTTATTGGAAAATGGTTTACCAAATGAGTTTTAAGATATAAAAAAATTAATTAGCAAAATTGTTTATTATGATTATTATAAATAAAAGTGATAATCATAAATAAAAGTGATAAAGTATAAACATTTATGCATGACTTCAATTTAAAACATTTTTTTCTTCAAAATAAAATCAATCTTTTTTCTTCAAAATAAAACCAACAACACATCATTAAATATAACAAGATTCCACTTCAATGCAATATATAAACTTTCTAAGCAAATTAATAATGGTTAAGCCTTTGTTGACATTCCAACAATGAAAGAATGATATTATAAATTCAAAAGTAACCAATAATAAAATTAAGCTTTTTATGGAAGATAATCTAGTGTAATTATTTTTAATAGAAAATCCATATTAATCAATAATAAAAAACAACATTTTATTAAAAAATATGGTTCAATTATATATTCAATAATAATAAAAAGGAATTATATGGTAAATTAAAACATATATATATAATTATTAATTCAATTTTTTATTAAATATAAAATGGCCTAATTATTCATAATTTAAAAAATGTAACACTAAAATTTTATTTAGCATTAACAATGATTTAGGTTTTTTTTTTACATTGTAATACTAGAAGTGTGTAATAGTGTTAAAAAGCTTATTTAACATTAACAATGATACAGTATAATTGAAGTGTCATGTGGTAAATAAGAAAATCACCAACAATAAAAACCAAATCTTATAAAGGAGATAACATAATCCATTGCAGAGGAATTTGTGTCGCGCTAATTCTGCTCTGCTCACCGGTCGACGGTGATGCTTGGCTTTCCGTTCCTTTCCTTTGCATTGTACACAAAACTGTGATAAGATTTAGTTTCGTCGCAATGCGGACCTAACAACCACTACTTCCCAAGCATTGTGGACTTTGTGGTTACAGTAAGTTGATGTGCAATTTGCGTTTGTCCTGGCGTTCCTACGTCTTGTTCTTGTGCACAATTGTCCTCTGCCATTCATATCGAGGCCAGGCAAGCGGATTCAGCCGCAGTTTACGAGTTGGATCTTTGTCTTCTTTGGTGTTCTGTCAAATTGATATTTATTAATGTAGTCCTGAATATCTTGAATCCCGAATGCTGACCGTTTCTTTGCCCTCAAGACTGGCTATGTCTAGCCGCACGGAGCATTGGTGCCTCCAGGTTATATAGAGTGCGGAACAAGATTAGAGTGCGGAACAAGATCGAAACTCTTAGGTTATGGCTTTGGGATTTTTTTCGGTAAGAGCGGCTACAGGAATGAGCTAAGATTCGAATTTGGACTAGTTGTGCTAAATTCCCATATGTCTACAACTAAACCAGAGCCAAGCCAAAATATTCAATGCACAGTTACAGAGTGATATAAACATGAAAGAAGAATTAAATAAAGCATGAATAGTAGGCACTATCTTTTTCTCATTATACTTTCATTATATGAGAATTGGACGATTCAACGAGTCAACATTATGTTATCTTTTTTCATTATATGAGAATTGGACGATTCAACCAGTCAAAATTATGTTACCTTTTTTTTCATTATATGGGAACTGGACGATTCAACCCGTCAAAATTATATTGTATTATGAATTTTGATGCAATTTCTCAATATTCAAGAAAAATAGGAAAAATTATCCTTCAAACTTTTACCAAATTCATTCACTTGCGATTACTTTAGTACAAAAATAACTTATTCCAAGTCAAATCTCACTCTTAAGTCTCATGATAGTTTTTGTTTGAAAACAACACTTAGTATAAGGGATGTCCAAGAAACATAATGGCATTGATTCCCACATGGACTGATATGCCTATATATTGTATTGATGCCATTAATGCTGTTAGATCAAAGTGGCTCAGAAATGAGGCCGAATCGAAACCAGACACAGTGGTTTTATCGTTTTGTCATTAATGGCTTTATGTAAGAATCATATACAATATTCAAAATGCTTACTGGTATATTCCTTACGTATATATATATTTGAAAACAATCTATCAAACTGTGTGCAGAAATGGGAAATTGAAATGAACTCTGACTCATGGCAAACCCGTGACTTGCAGCTTTGATGGCTGACGACAACACATCACACCAAACGACAAGAGAATAGACAAGGAATCCACGAACTTACTTCGCTGTACAGAAATTCATCCGCCATTACCGCTTTCTGGTTTATTATCCTTCACTATCATGATCACAGATCGAATCCCATCCCATCCGGCATGTGATTGTTAAGTACGTCAAACAGTGATCTGAGTCTCATAACAAGACAGAGGACTTTCGGTGGGAGCATCTGAAGCGAAGGATTACAAAAGATAAGAATCGATAAGCAAAAATGAATGCCACCATGATCATCAAATTCATCCATCTGTTGCTTTTCTTCAATCCCTGCTCTGCCATGACACCATCCACATCCAGCATGCATTTACCCAACACGAAAACCAGGCATTTCTTCTCACTGCCCCCTGAGTATTCATTAATCAGAAGACTCTCCAGGGGATACTTGAAAAGCGAGAGATAATGCACGAACCTCCTGTACTTGGGAATATGATTCTTCGACACAAAGAATCCCGAGAAAAGAAAAATAGCGCCGAGACAACCCGTGATCAGAGTGGTACCCATTATGTAATTGGGCACCATTGCACTGAACAATGCCACCATTGAATTTGCACTGTAAACAGCCACCCAGATAACCAAAACAAAATACAGAAAAGCCGAAGGTCTGTTGTTTAAGCCTGCTAACCAGTAAACAGGAATAGAAAACACCAGAGCCACAATCAACATAAAGGGAAGAAACACAATAGCATTAGCTATGACATAAGATGAAACTCTGTAAGCTCCGCCATAGCTTTCCCTGCTCAGAATATTACGTTTCTGCACAAATACAGGCAGTCCTTCAGTACTAGCCGAAAGCAAAAAAGTAAGACTGAATGCAAACAATCCCATGCGTTCTCCTGCCTCAGATCCCTTGTAAAATATCGACCCCAAACAGAGCCCTGCACCCATGGCCTGAGCAGTGCTTACAGCAAAAAAACCAGAACAGCTGGCAAATGGATATAATTTTTATTTTTTTAATTTTATTATTATGACGTCATGTTGCCACATGTCAACTCAAATCCAGATACCAAATTCCAAAGCTTACATCATCTTCCATCCACCAATCAGCTGTTTACAAAATAGTTTTTTTAACAAAATTAAAAAAAATATTTTACTAATCCCTAAGTTATACTTTACAAAACAGATCTTAATTTTTTAAACCTGCATCAAAATAGAGCAACTAATACCAAAGTCAACCAAAGTCAAGAGGCAATCGATACCTGCTGAGGCAGGTATAAAAATGGAATAAATTTTATTTTAAAACAATTTAAATAAATTGTCCATGCCTTACTGCAACTGCAAGCTTGTTGCAAGCTTTGATTTGTTAGCCATGTGCCACGATTTAAAATTATATTTCATTGTCGACTTTGGAATATAAGTTGTACATAGGCTCCACACTAGAATCACATGTGCCAAAAAAGAAGTCAGCGGAATTTCAGCACTTCGGAGCCCTCTTCGTTCCCTGTCGGAAGCCTGAAAATCATTAAATCTAATTTCAAAATTTAATATGTATATAAATTTGTCAGAGTCTGCCGACTTTAAAATCTGGGTCATAATGGGGTCCATGTAGAGCTCAACAGAGCCCGTACAAATGCACATACTTCCCAGATTCAGAAATTTCAACGTGGCCCTTTCAGTCCAGAAAATGAAAATACTTCCCAGATTCAGAAATTTCAACGTGGCCCTTTCAGTCCAGAAACTGAAAAGAAACTTCATGGTTGGTAAGATGTATCAACAACCCTGTTTAGTTTCCTACAAGGAAATTTCCCTTTAAATTCTCGGCTCTTTCATATTCCACTAGATTGCCCATTAAATATTCAACGTGGCCCTTTCAGTCCAGAAAATGAAAAGATGTATCAACAACCCTGTTTAGTTTGGACCCCGTTGAAGCCCGTTCCTACAAGGAAATTTCCCTTTAAATTCTCGGCTCTTTCATATTCCACTAGATTGCCCATTAAATATTCAACGTGGCCGTTTCAGTCCAGAAAATGAAAAGATGTATCAACAACCCTGTTTAGTTTGGACCCCGTTGAAGCTCGTTCCTACAAGGAAATTTCCCTTTAAATTCTCGGCTCTTTCATATTCCACTAGATTGCCCATTAAATAGCCAGGCCAAGTTTATCTGAGTGATAGGATCGAGTGTTTTCTTTGGTGGGGTTTCCTGTTTTCCTGAAAATGGAGGTCTGGTCGAATTTGGGGTCGATCATGGCTACGGTTATATTCCTTAAGACCATAGCCAAAGATTACCTCCCCCCCGAATTCTACAATTTCTTGTCAAAATCGATGCGCAGGCTCATCGGGATAGTGTCTTCTCACATCTCAGTCGTGATTGAGGAGAACGATGGGATGAAGGTGAGCGAAGTTTATGAGGCAGTGCAGACTTACCTGAGCGTAAGGTCGTCTTCGGCTGCCAAGAGATTAAAACTGAAGAAGCCTCCGAATAACAAGGAGTTTACCTTCAGCATGGATACAAACGAGCAGATCGTAGAGGAATATAAAGGGATCAAACTGTGGTGGGTTTTCCACAGCAGTGAGCGCAAACAGCAAGTCATGTTCTCCTGGAGCAACACCTCCCAGGAGAAACGCTATTACGAGATAACATTTCACAAGAAACACAAGAACATGATATTCGATCAGTATCTTCCCCACGTCATGGCCGAAGCGAAAAC
>LPNX010571454.1:264548-301070 GCA_001517045.1 Pseudotsuga menziesii
GATATTGACTGTTCTCTCGATCTCTCGGACCGCAAGAAGAAGAAGAAACAGCAAAAAGATGGGGAGGAGGCCGAGAAGCCGTCCGAGCCCGGCAAACCGGATGAGAGCGAAGAGAACCAGGACAGCAAAGTGACCCTTTCGGGGGTTCTGAACTTCACGGACGGGTTGTGGTCGTGTTGCGGAAGCGAGAGATTGTTCGTGTTCACCACAAACCACATCGACAGGCTCGATCCGGCGCTTCTCCGGTCTGGTCGGATGGATAAACACATTCTCCTCTCCTTCTGCACTTTTGGGGCATTCAAGATTCTTGCCCGCAATTACCTCGCCATTGAAGACCACGAGCTGTTTCCCGACATTCAAGATCTCATAGAGGCCGCTCAGATAACGCCTGCCGATGTAACCGAACATCTCATGAAGATGGCAGACCATCCCACCAGTGCCCTCAAAAACCTGATTGAAGCTCTTCGCGAGGCGAAGGAAAGAATAGCCAGTGCCGCTTTGAAGGGCATATCAGAAGAGAATGCTTCTGCGACAACAGAGGGCCAACCAAGTGTAATGTCAGAACCCATCTTTGCTTAGAATTCCGACATCCATTAGAGGTTTTCAGTCGCAGCAGAGCAGAATTATTAAGAAGATTCTTGAGATTTCATTGTTGTATTACAGTATAAGCATCTCGTGGTTAAGTTAAATTTACTTATCGGTTTTTCTTTCCTTTTTTATCGCTTTTTTCTTTCTTAATTAATTTGTATGATCAGTGAGAGTCGAACTTATTTGACTTTCGATTACTTACGAAGTGATCAAACAATTTGAAATCTTTAACTTGAACTTGCCGAAGTGCTAGGTTTGGGTTTGGATTTCGAGTTAAATTCTGTTTTGCGAGTAATGAAATTAAAATTGTTATTCCTTTTGTTTAAATTATATTTTTATTAATTTTATATTATATATATATATGAACAAGAGTTGTATGCCACAATGTATGTGACAAAGATGAAAATATAATTTGAAGTGGCAATGTATGTCACACTTGCCCCAAAAAAGTGAGAAAACGGAGTTGTGGGCAAGTGAATGTGTCAAGTTGAAGACGATAGAAGGTTTGGCTCATTGTATAAAGCTTTCGTTGTTGTATGTTAATGGATGCTCTTAGTTGAAAGAGTTGCCAAGTATGGAAACATTGGTATCTTTGGAAGAGTTGCATGCAAATGAATGTGTCGATTGTAAATACCAAGCCTATGAAAGTACTACAAACTTGCAAGTCAGTATGCAACCCTACAAGCGATTGTTTTTGGAACTATGCAGAAGAGTATTTTCAGTCACGTGAATAGGGTGAAGTCTGAAGTGAACGTCTATAGTTGTCATGTGAGCTCCTAGGAAAATGAAATAAACAACTCAATCATTAAAGATAAGGATTGCAAGTTCCACACAAAAAAACCAAAAATTGATTTGAGGATGCATGTATTGAACAAAGCATAAAAATTGAATTTGCAAATTCATAAAATGGAAAGTGACAATACCCAGGAAAGATATGAAAAAAAAACATTAGTGGCTGAGCAAAGCAAAGGCATTTCATCTTTTTTAAGATAAGCAACTAAGCAATGGCATTCCAGCTTAAAGAGTTGCACGTAAAATTCAACACCAAGAGGGTTTTTGAGATAGTTTTATCAGAAGGTCAAAGGTCAAACACATAAAGAATAGTAGTGCTCTGATAAAGGAAGCCTAAAAGGCATATTTCAAGGTAAAATAGGAAGGGTCAAAGCCTAAACCACCTAATTTAAGGAATTCCCTAGCTAAGGACAAGACACATGGCAACTATGCATTATCTTAAAGAAGGATTATGGCATAATTTGAGGAGAGATCCATTTTTTCTTGATTTCTATGCTATTTTGGCAAGATGAAACTTTTAGATAGTCATTCTTGAAGAGTGTTGAAGCTAGGAATGGGACATGTGGTACATAAACCTTATGGACAAGTTCAAACACCATGATTTGAGTAATGCTCCCCATGAGAGGGAGACATGTGGTAGTAAGAAACTATTTAACTGTGCATATTTTCATCCTTAAAGAGGAGAGCCTAGCTTGAAGGAGACTTTTGTACTCTTTTTTGTATTAAATAATATTATCATTTCTATAAGGTTCATGGATTTTGAAATTACTCAATAATATTTAGCTATATCATGTTTGAGGAGAAGATCTATATTGGAAGGGAGAACTTATTTTCAAAGACATGGTTGGATGAATTGGACTTCCCATCTAAGCTATCTCATGGGTTTCTCTATTTCTCTTTTCTCTTGTATGGATGACTAAGATTTTGCAAGGATTGCCATTATAATTGCTATTGAAATAATCTTTGTAAAAGGGAATTATTGCTCCAATAAGAGGACATTAGGGATAATGTAAAGCCTTCCCTAACCCTTGATGTAACATTTTATAATTGCGAGATTTGTCGTTGGAATTTGTTGGTTATAGTTGTCCATTCATTGTTTGAAGTCTATTGTAATTAAGAAAGAAGATTAAGTTTGGTACATTATGACTTCTTGGTCTCACAGTGAAATAAATTTGAAGATATGATATATTGCTTGTTGATCAATCAATTAGAAGGTTGTCATACACAATCTACTTCATCTAGGGTTTTATGTGTGGTGATTTCTATATTGTCCATGGTTGCACATTATTACTTGGTTGTCCATGCATCTTACATAAGGGCCCTCGCTTATGCTTACACAATCTAAAAATATGTTTTGTCCTAATGTAGCACATCAACACATATACTAATCACATCTTCCATCATACTTGAGCCTTCTTGCTCACTGATCTTGACTCCGTAACACAATGGATAGACATTGGTTTTAATAGTTCTCCATCACTTTATTACCTAATCTAAAAGCATCTTCATTCTACAAATATGGTTTTTATATCAACCTTCATTAGGACAATGGAATGTATTATGCTTACAAGTCTAAAATTCCATATTGGTCATTAAACAACAATGCATGTGTGATGCTTGCAAGCCTTCTCAAGTTTCATATTATTCAATGGAAGTTATGTCCATGCATCATACAACATCTATGTATGATATTGACAGGTCTTCTCAAAAGCAGAACTTCGAAGTGGGTATCTAAATAGTTGTTATTCCCATTTAGCGTTGATTGAAAGTTTTGGGTTAAAGTTATAAATATTATAAGGCTTAAGTTAATGCAATGACAAAATAAAATAAAGTGTAATGTTTGTGAACTCCTTTAGATGAAGGAAATGCGAAGGCAATGTCTAGCCTCTTTTATCTCAGGTTGAGGTTTAATGGTTTGGATACAGGTATAAAGGATGCATGTTAAGGTTAAGACTTTAAGTTTCAACTCTAAAGTTTAGGTACCTAAAGTTAAAAGTTCTTCATTTTACTACTTACATTTATTATACAAATTTCATTATTAAATTTTAAGAGTTAAAAAAAGTATTATACAAATTTCATTATTGAATTTTACAAGTTAATACAAGTATTATACAAATTTCATTATGGAATTTTATGAGTTAATAGTTCGAACATAAAAGTTTATGATTTATCTTAAGATAAAAAATAGTTCTACATTTTGCTACTTACATTTATTATATAAATTTCATTATTGAATTTTATGAGTTCATAGTTTAAGGATAAAAGTTGATGATTTATCTTAAGATAAAAAAATATGGATTGGGAATACACTATTGAAGGGTAATGATTAATTCAAGAAGCTTCCAAAGATTCGATTTGCAAAATCTATTGATGTTATTGATATTAACAATGACACATCACATGCATTCATCCATTAACTTGGAAGATTGACCATTTAAACTTTCAACACTTCATTCTTATACTTCTTTTAAATTTAAAAAAAAACAAAAACAATTAAAATAGTCTTATTTTAAGACTAGGGAAAATATATTTGTCGATTGATATCTTCGTTACTTTAGTTTTCTGTTTCAAGGAATCCCTTCCTACATTTAGACATTCCAAGTTGTTCAATTTTAAAATTTGATCTATTGTTTCTTTATTTACACGCGTTCCGAGCAGATGTAGCATCCTCATAGAACCCTTATATGTAGATTGAGTCTGAAATATTTGTGATTTATTTCCAAAAGATAAGTTCCTAGTTGGATTCTCAGACTTTTTTAGGCACTTAAATAAATATATTGAAACCACGTTAAACAACTAAATGACTTTGGTAAAGTATTTAACTAGTTGCAACCATGGAAGTCTATATGCTCGAGGGTTTTCAAATTTCCAAATTCTGTTGGAAGTTCTGTTAATGGATTTCACTAGATAATCGGCTCTGTCAGTCGCAAAGGGATTGAAATTCATACATCTCACTTTTCATTAAAAAATATTAATTGCAAATGTTAAAAGCTCTGTAGTTGATAAACTCATGTTTAGAAAACATTTTAAATTGAAGAGAATGAATAAATACGAGTTACCTCGTTACAATTCTCTAAGTTGTTATTGGATAAACTAGTAGGGCTAGTTTCCAATAAACAATGCAAGGAGAGTGCAACACAATGTCACCTCAACTACACTTCAACAATCTTCTTGGGAGAGTCTTGACCTCTTAGGGGAGATCCCTTTATGATCCCTTCAAGCACTGCCTTGACCAAGCATATGTTCCGATGTGCAATATATATATAACGATGACCAGTGCCTTAATGTGGAGTCACTGTATAATGTGTGTTCCTTAGCATTAATAAAGTTAGTAAAGTGGGTAAGAAGGCAAAGCATCAACCACTAGTTCATTTTACTACTTTATGTCTTACAATTAATTTAACCTCATTTACATATTCAAGTAAACACTTATCATAAAAGAAAATCGTGCATTGACCAACATTATATAATATTTAATAACAACAGTAAATAAGCATTAAACAACACTGTAAGTTAGATCCTAGTTTAGTGATCCAAAACCCTATTCTTCCAACCATAAATATCACCAGTTAATGAATATGTTGGACTGTTTAAGTGACTGGAAACCGAAGTCTAAAAGAAAATTGTATAGTCTATAATTTGGGGCAGTAGTAGGCCAGCCCTTAGGGATTCACAAAAAACAAGTTTAGGGGTTTTCTTGGGTAAGGAAGAAGCCTAAGAAAGGTACAACAAGGGTGTAAGGGATGAAGCCCTAGGTGAAAGGAGGGAAAATAAGAGATGTTGTAGGTCTAAAATTAGGGTTTTGCGGCAGCCAAAGAAAGGTGACTTCCTAGGGTTTTGGGGGTGAAAAGGTAGGTCGAGTATTTAGGAGAGAGGGATGAAATTTAAGAGAGGCCCATAAATTAAAAAAATAAATTGTTTTGTTGATTTTGTTATATATTTTAGGGATTTTTTTGGAAAAAAATTGCAAACCTAAGAATTAACCTAATTGACCATGAAAATGTAACTAGTTACATATGAAAATGCGTGAATCTTGAAAAAATAGGTGACAAGAGAAGAAATACGAGTCTTGTATAAATCCTAGAGCATAAGGGATCGATGATCAGTGTCCCTACAAGAAGAGTTCCCTCTAGGCTTGCAAAATTAGGGAATCTACCAACAATACCTAAGGTTCATTGGGAGAGCCTAACAAATAAAAAAGTAGATATCCAAGGCCCTTTACAAAGAATAATTCTTCAAGGGAATGTCTTCTGACCATATGTAAAATTGACAAAATCTTGATAACTAATCCCTAATCAACAAATAGAATGCACTAGGACATCACCATTCAATAGAGATAGAGAGAAGGCTTACCAAGATTCAACAAACATGAACAAAGAAAGACCAGATATCACCTTTGTGCATGAGTTCCATCCAACCATTCTAGCATCAACATGCATGTGCAAAGGAAAACCTTAGCATTCATCCATATTGCACTTCATAAGCCAAAGAAGAGACTCCACAAGAGGTGTACATCACATCATAACCCCATATAACAAGAGAAAAAGAAGAACTATCATATTTTATCCGAAGTCTTATGATTTACAAATGAGTGAGGAAGGCTTATTTATAGCCTTACAACCTCACTTTTTACAATTATCCAGGATGACAAGCCACTAAAATGTCAATGTTAAAATATAACATAAAAATATCTAAAATAATATAAATCAAGGGTAGCTTGGGGTATTTTCCCCCAAAATTACCAAAAACTGACGAAAATAGATAAAACTGAACAATTATATCCACTCCGAAAGATGGAGTGAGTAGGGGGGAATGTCATGCCCCATATAACCCCTAATATGTTGCAAAAAAATCAACGTCTGTCGTCAATCAAGATTGAAGTCTTGGGCATCAAATATGATGTCATCATGGTGTAGGCTCCTAGAGAGAGGGTGTTGTGCTAAAAGGAGGCCAAGAGGGATTCCTGGGGTGACCATAATAGGAGGAAATTCCCCATGAGAAAAGAATTGTCACATGTGTGAAGATAATGTAGGGGCTCATGTGACCTAGTGAATTTCCCACAAGAGCCCTAGACACCAACTTCAGGGCTACAAGCCCCAAAATGAGGCAGTCAACATTGCCACTAAGTCATAGTAATCCTAAAGGAAAAATCAAAGGGTTTGACCATAACCACCCCTCAAAAAGCGCAAATAAAACCCCCATCGTAGCCCTAAAGTATAAAAATGTCTCCTCTCTGTGGGCATATTTATGAAAGTGAGCTGGTACCTGTATAAGATAACGCTGGCTCCAATTGCAGGACAAGTGCTCTTCTCGGGAGTGCTTGAGAACCTGTGAATCATTTGGGTACTTGTAGACCTATAGACATATCAAATATCTAAGGGCATTAAAAGCACCATGAGGCAGACACTTTCGTCTTGCTTTGTTCATAAAGAAATGCAAATAACTGAAAATGAAAGAAGAACAAATGCAATGCAAGGGTAACAGTACATGTTGAGCTGAAAGTGAAACTAAACTTGCCTACCCTAATTGTGATAACAAAGAAGGGTTAAGTGAAATCATACCATCAATGTAACTAACTGAGTAGGTCATTTATACATCATTTCCTTCCTTTGTCCTTTGAGATAATCCAAAATAGAATGGCATCAATGACTAGTTGTGTCACGGGGTGGTCCACTAGAAAGGGAAATATCATATCACGTCCATTCATATTAGGGGTTTGAATACTCCTAAAAACCTCAAAAATATATCTCCTAGTATCAAGAGGTAAAGGGGTGTTTTTAATTTGACATAGTAATATAATTATTGGGGGTTAATTCATTTGGGTGAGATGAGGAATAAAATTTAAATCGTGGGATGGATTCTTATATATAACTTCTTCTTCATATATTTGGAGGCCACCCAGAACCACCTATCTTCCCACCAATTCCTCCTATATCTCACATAAGGTTGTGCCTTATTGGATTCCTCATCGAATCTTCTCATCGACCTATTCCTGGAGAACAAGCAAGAAATATGAAATATTTTGGCTCAGAATGTTAATATCCATGCACCCCTAGCACAGATTACAGGCATTGACTAGAGCCTTGATTATTTATTTTTTTTAAATACTAACTATGTGTGTGCATATCAAATAGAAAGTTTTTGATATTTGTTTTATGATATTGTTTTTAAAATATTTATGTTAAATAGAGTCTTATATAATGTTAAGTAAATTTAAATGTAGAAAGTGACTATATACAAGATGGTCAATTAAGGTAGAGGAAATTTAGCACAATGTATAAGAAATATTTCATTAGGACTTAACTTTTTGTCAATGGATTGTTTCAAGTTTTTAAAACATGTTTAAAATTTTCTTAATATATTTTTCCCATGAATAAATACTATTTATTTGTTGTAGTTTATTCTTAGTAAAAATCAAGTGTTTGTTCACATAGTGTCTCAATAAATAAAATACAATGAAATGTGGGGAAGTCCATCCATGAAAGGGTTTCAATTTTACATTTTTATGGAGTTTAGTTTATTAATCTTATACAAGACATGATCTCTCTATCGCTATAATTGTATTTACATGGTATAAAATTGGTTGATTGGCATGTTGTGGCATGAAACATCTGCAATTCTCATATTTTCTAAGCATTGCAATGACTATTGGACTATCAGTCTTTTATATTCCTTGTTACATTGATCTCTTGACTGAGTTTCCTTTTACGCATTTTTCCTTCTCCATTACCTTTTTGTTGGGTCTTCCACTATCCAATGCTACAAATTGATTAGTCGCATGTGCAATCCATGTGGGATCATTATTAACATTATACTATTATTTATTTAACATCATGTTTGCTTATACTAAGATGATTTAGGGCTCGTATTTGTTACAACTTGATAATATGATATAAAGGGGGTATTAAAAATTTGTCGATAAAAATGGATACCTGCAATATCTGGTGAAACTAGTGGTTTTCTTAATTGGAAAGGTATATTGGGAGGGGGGGGGGGTTCAACAATACTATTTTAGGAGAAATTTTCCAATATTTAGTGAAATTAATGATATTCTTTAATATCCCGCAAACGGTCGTGCTACGTAACAAGTTCACTGAGTGAACCCCCTGTGAGTTGTGTACATACCAAGATATTCATCAGAATGGGGAAGGAAAGGTGGATGACCGAGGGAACCTGGAAGCCTTGATATTGTTGCCATGGAGAAGGATTTCTTTCACAAGCTTCATTTATCCATGCCTCTACTAGGATTATGTATGGCTATCTCCATCTTACACTTGCGTTGAGAATTTTTTTGCATGAAACTAGTCATCTAATTTTGATCTTGGGAAACCATTTGCACATGTGGACCTCACAAATCTTCATAGGTTAGTTGCAACCTATCCCTTCATGTGCTTAAACGTTTCTTTGTATATACAAGTATATTATTCACCTTTGTAATGATCATGTTAGTATCCCTAATAATCTTTAGAATTTTGAAATTATTAGCCACAAAACTCTCACCTTCACATTTCAAGCAAAAAGACAAATGATAGTATTCCAACAATGTGAAGTGAATAGAATACATGTTCACATACCTATATTGGTTTTGTTGAAATGTATCAGTGAAAATGTATCGATACTAGATAGAAAGGGTTGATCGAATTCTACAAAACTTGTCGCAAGATAGTGTTGGAAATACTGGTTTGGGGACATCATCAACTGGAAGATAGTGGAAAAAATTTGCATATGGAAATTAACAATATGAACCACATCTCATACTACTCCGTCATCAAGAAAAGAAGAAAAAGGGTTGATCCATCCTTCATTGGTGGTAGAGTAGGATTCTTCACCCAAACACGTGATAGGGAGTGGATCCACCGTGATGCTGTAAGGTGTTGAAGAATCGTACACTAGTGGAGCAAGGAAATTCCAGTAATCATTATCTTCCATAAACCTGTAAATTTATTCCAAGAGAGACAAGATATCATAAGAAATCATAACTTGAGGATATGAAGCACTCACCATTTCTTTATATTTTTTAGTTTCTTCAACTAAGGCTTATTACTCTTCATTCCCTGGAGAAAATTCATCTTCTTCTTCCTGAATACCTTCATATTTGGTTATAAGGGCTATGACGTCATTCACCAAGTATTGAACAAAGGTTTCTTCAAGAAAACCTTTCGATATTTTATCTTCATCAAGGACTGCTTCATGCTTTTCTAGGACCCGTTCACCGATATCAATACGATCTTCCTTTATAATTTTATGGATTTCCTCCTTAATATTGGTATCCCATTGATTGAAAAATTCCTCAACCAATTGTAGAAAGGAATATATCCCATTAGGAGGGAGTCTGTCATACCAATCTTCCACATCCTAATTCCCTCCTAACCTAAGGGACACTACATATAACTGCATAATGGTATCCTTGTTTATGATATCCCATGCCACAATAACTTCATCGAACTTTGTAATTTGTGTTGTAATGGTATCTTCACCTTTGTGGAATGTTGGAATAGATTTAAGACAATGATGTTTATCAAACTCATTCAGGTATCCTGGAATGTTTGATAAATCCAATGGATCGAGAATCCCCATATCTTATGCCTGAGATCTCTTGATTTGAATTGAACTTCTTTATATTTTATTTAATGGAGTTTCCTATAAAGTTAGTCGTTAACAAAATTTTATCACAACAAATCTTACCTCTTGTTCTTGTTCTTGTAGAGCACTGCTTTTGATTTTCTTCAATGGGAGTCACTAGGAGAGACCTGGCAAGTTAGACTAAACAAATCTCAACAAATAAAAAGACAAGAACGTACCCGAGTAATGGTAAAGGTGTCTTTAATTGGAGTCGCCAAGAAAAACTGGAAGATTAGTATTCAAATAAAAATATGATGATATCAAACAAAGACTTACCTCGAGGCTCACCAAATGTCGTTTTTACCAAGGACATAAATTGGACTCTTCATCCAACTTGGAAATTTCCCCAGAAATGACACCAACGATGTTATTAGACAAACTAACATGACTAGTTTCCAATAAACAATGCAAGGAGAGTGTAACCCAATATCACCTCAACCACGCTTTCACAATCTTCTTGGGAGAGTCTTGACCTCCAAGGGGAGATCCCTTTATGACACCTACAACCATTGTCTTGACCAAGCATATGTTCCTATGTGAAATATATATATGCATGACCAGTGCCTTAATGTGGAGTCACAATATAATGTGTGTTCCTTAGCATTAACAAAGTTAGTAAAGTGGGTAAGAAGGTAAATCATCAACCACTTGTTCAATGTACTACTTTATGTCTTGCAATCAATTTGAATTCATTTACATATTCAAGTAAACACTTATCATAAAAGAACATAGTGCATTGAACAGTAGTATATAATTGTAATAACAACAATAAATAAGCATTCAATAGCACTATAAGTTAGATCCTAGTTTAGTGATCCAAAATCCTATTCTTTCAACCATAAATATCAACAGCTAATGAATCTGTTGGACTGTTTAAGTGTCTGGAAACCAAAGTCTGAAAGAAAATTGTACAATTTGTAATTTGGGAAAGTATCAGTAAGTCATTCCTTAGGGATTCACAAAAAAAAAGTGTAGGGGTTCACTTGGGTAAGGAATAATCCTAATAAAGGTAGAATGAGGGTGTGAGAGATGAAACCCTAGGTTAAAGGAGGGAAAAAAGGAGACATAGTAGGTTTGAAATTAGGGTTTTCAACACCCAAATAAAGGTGACACCTAAGGGTTTTGGGGGGTAAAAAGGCATGCGGAGTTCTTAGGAAAGAGGGATGAAATTTTAGGGAGGCCCAGAAATTCAAAAGAATTTAATATTTTTTAAATTTTCTGATTTTGTTATATTTTTAGGGATTTTTTGGAATAAAAATTGTAGACCTAAGAATTAACCTAATCTACCATGAAAATGAAACTAATTACATATGAAAATGAAACTAATTACATATGAAAATGCATGAATTTACAATAAAAAGGTGATAAGAGAAGGGATATTATTCTTGTCTCAATCTCAAGGAATAAGGGATTGATGATTAGCGTTCCTACAAGAATAGTTACTCTAGGCTTGGAAACTTAGGGTATCCACCAACAACCCCTAAGGTTCGTTTGGAGAGCCTAACAAATAGCAAAGTAGAGATCCAAGGTTGTTTACAAAGAATACTTATTTAAGATAATATCTTCTAACCATACAAAATTGACAAAATATTGACACTTAATCCCTAATCAACAAATAGAATGCATTAGGAAAACACCATTCAATAGAGATAAAGATAATCTTACCAAGATTCAATAAAGATGAACAAAGAAAGACCATATATCACCTTTGTGCACGAGTTTCATCCAACCATTCTAGCATCAACATGTATGTGCAAAGGAAAACCCTAGCATTAATCATCCACATTCTACTTCACAAGCCAAATAAGAGACTCCCTAAGAGGTGTGCATCACCTCATAAGCTCATATAACAAGAGAAAAAGAAGAAGTATCAAATTTTATCCTAGGTCTTATTATTTATAAATGAGTGAGGTGTTAGAAAGTGACAACAAGGAAGGTCTTCTAGCATTGCATGTGTCCTTGCATGCTAGGAAGACATTAAACATGAAGCCAAATGTATTTAATGTGATTTTCCTAAGTTTGGACTTAGGAAAATATATTAATAATTATAATTTGATTTTGACTTAATGGAATCACTTTTATAAATTGAAATAAACTTAATTGATGGCTAATCTAATATTAGCCATTGATATCACCAAAGGATCACATCCATTGATCCATATTGAGGGTTAGGGCTTTCACTTAGCCATTGTGTTACGGAGAAAACATCCTATGGCTTGGGGTACCACAACAGACAGAGTAACCGCAGAAATCAATCCTTTCCCATATGCAAGGCAAACCAAACATCTAACACTAAAGGATCTCGAAACATACCTTATTTCAGATGGTTTATGTAGATCCCCATTGAGCTTTTCCACTCTCGCTTGTATTAGCAATTTTCTCTCTCAACATTCAACAAACAAGACAAGCATGCTATATAATTGTGTTAGACCTACTCTAGCATATAAAATCAATAACATATAAGCATTTAAAAGCATCCATGGATTCAATACTCATTTAAATACACATTATTGGACAAGAAAAGATATTTCTATTAATATAAATCAAAGATTACAATAGTGACAACCTCTATCGGCATGTCTGCGAACCGGAGAAACTGAGTCCTCCACCTGGGCCTCCACCACTTCAATCCTCCCTCTCTCGATAGCAAGCTCACAAGCAAAATGCAAGCTTGGGAAGAACACAAAGTGCTCCAAGGGACAAAGGGATGCAGACTCAAGTATAAGCTCCGGAAACAATGGACTATAGTTTTCTTGCTCTTCAATTCCTCCTCTTTCAATATATCCAAAGGGTTCCTTATATAGTGCTTCAATGGGGTAATGGAAGGTCAAAACCAAGTGATCTCAAGGCATATGGAAGGCCAAGAGACAAGTGACTCAGATCCACATCAAGGAAAACTCCAAAACTATTTGGCCTTTTGCACACATCCTGATGTACGCAGGTTTGAGGGTCATATCCGCGTATATACACAAGAATAGGTTTAAAAGTCGTGTATAGCAAATAATGAATATTTTTAGGGATGATCTTGGAAACATCAAAGGTACAAAAATGGTCCATGGGGTCCAAAGAGTCTGCAGAGGGACAAGGAAGGCCATAAAGGTGTGATCCACCATGTGTGGTAAAATCAGCTGTAACAGATGCCCCCTAATGTGTGAGGTCAGAGGGATGAAGATATATAATGGATCAAGATCTCCATGATGGCTGAAAATATCTGACATACACTGGAATCAAGTCACGAGAGCTGAAATCTCATGAATCACTGGCACGATCAAGGTGGTAGCATATATGAAATGCCACCAATCTGCAAGGTCTTCTACACAATCCGCTAAGAGTACATGTCCTAATATGTGAATAGAAGTGTCGAGATCGAACATAGTAGTCCATTGTCTGATTACCGGTCATTGATGTCTACTGTTAACACACGCGAGATCACCCACCGATAATGAAAAGGGAATCAAGGTTCTAGAGTGCAAACTAACAAGTGTGAATAAATGTGTTGAGGTCGAACACTTGAAAGGATCCATCGATCAGGGGACATTGATGTATTCCCAAAACTGTCGATGGTGAGAGAACCTGCCACTGATGACTGCAAATCTCAAGGCACTAAAAAATGACTTTAGATTCCTATCCCAGAATAAATGATCTGAAGTTGATGGGATGAAATCCGCTAGAAGGAGGGTATTAATGCATCCCTCATCATCCAACATGAGGTACTCAGCAAAGCTATAAAATGTGGAAGGACTCGATCATAATGTGCGTGAACCAGTAACAGTATCGGGAATGGCCGACATGCGAAGTCAAGAGAACTGAGGAATGGTTGACTCAGGTTTCAACTTCCTTCGAACAAGAGCATAAAGGCGAATGATGACTGAATGTAGGCAGCATAGACTCAATATACAAAACTGGGACATCTTTGCGACACAGGAGGCATCGACAGAGGCTCCATAGGGACTGGAAGCTTAACCAGTCGGTGGAGATAAACTCAGAGAAACAAGTACATCTCCTAAAGTCAAACTATTAACCCAACCAACATATGTGATATACAGTGCTCTGTTTGAAGACGACACAACTCAACTGCTGCCAAAGACAACATCTTTTCCTGCCCGACTTTTGGGTTTTTTTATTTTTTTTGGATTTTTTCAAATATTTTGAAAAGCTTGAAAAAGAATAAAAGTGCTTTATAGTTACAGACTAGGAGGAGACGAGTGTCAAGGGGAAAAAAAACTAGTTCCAAGCAGCAGAACATACCTATGCTCAATGCAAGGACACACGTGTAGGATAGTGACACTCGGGGGAAAGTCCCCTCCCGGTAAAAGATGGAGAATCAAGCTGCAAAGGATATGTAAAATGGCTCTGCATGGCTAGACATGATACAAGCTCGGGCTATATGGATGATAATCAAAGTCAGGGAAGCCGACATAAGGCTCAATAAGGCAAGCAAAACTCATGATAATGCATTTACAAATTGACATAAGGGAGTCCTGGGGAAAAAGGCCAGCAAAAGATCTAGAGGAGTATGAGGCTCTTGCACAAAGTCATGGAGATACTATACAAAGGACTCCCACACCCTAAGGGAAAAAATGTCGGCATGGGCACCAAATGCAAAACAGGAGCTAACTAGGGCACCCATGTATGGTCAAGCTCTACCATTCACATCATGTCACTTCTAAAAGCAAAAAGGAGGTTCTGTGACAAGATAGAATGGGTTCGTACCTAAGGTTATAATGAAATGGTCATAAGGTCATGCAAAGTGAAAATAGATGTGAAACCTAACCTATATGCCAGTTTACACATAATACCTGAAATTGGCATGAACGAGTCAAAACCACGGTCAAAACGGCGCTCAAAATGGACTCCTACATCATCAAATTAGTACAAAAAGGTCCAAAATGGTCAGAAACGGTCCAAAACTATAGAAAGTGGGTAAAAAATTTCAAAATTTTCAATTTTTTTTATAAATAGTAAAAAATTCAAAAATTCCAAATCATTTGAAATTTTTACCCATTAGAGCTCAAAACTTCCAACACGAATTCCAGGAGCTTCGTCCCACGAAATTCGACACTGTTTCTTCCAGGTAACTCCTCATGTCCTCCTCTTTCTATTCCATGCAAATTTTTTGAATTTCCATGGTCAAATTTAATTTTTAAGCCAGTATAAAATGGTCGTTTTGGCTCACATGGATATCGAGGTTTTTTTTTTGTATAGGGCTGGCCATACGCGGAAAAACCTCCCAAAACCGAGAACATACACGACTGTTTTGCAAACAGTCACGTATGCTGCCGCACACAAGGTTTTTTAAGGTATCTAATGACGAAAAATCAATTTTCATGTGCATGATGGTTCTAGAATGGAGAGAGAGGGAACATGGAGATGTAGAAGTGGCTGTCCAAGGTGACTTAATGGCTCAACAAGCTCTTCATGCATGCAGTCTATATAAGTTTTGGTGTCTTGGTAGCCTGAGGGCCAAACCAAGACTCCTGCAAATGCTGGTAGACTACTGGAATCCAGACTCAGAGTCTTTTCATATCGACGGGATGTCTCTCACTATAGAGGTAGAGGACATATATTTTATTACTGGATTATCCTGACGGGGAGAGGTGGTGAACTTATGCTCTTGCAAGCCCAAAGGTGGCCTTACCATTGATGAGTACATTGCAGTATACCTTTTTCTGGACACGAAAAAGGTTGGGATTCAAATACCGATAAAATCCATCCAGGTACTAGGACTGAAGGCCATACTATTGGCACTCGACAGGATAACTGGTCTAGCATCACTCCACCAGGCCTCGTGGCCATTGATGTTCTATGCAGTGGAGTGTATGAGAGCCACAGTGTACGATTGGAGCACTGCGTTGTTGAGTAACATGAAGCAGCAGCTCAGTGACTGCAAGATGGGCAGCGTGAGAAACTTTGGTTTCGACAGCATACTGAGCACGTTCTTCTTTGAGCGTGTACCAGGGCTAAGCCCTAGAGTGGAGATTCCTCCACACGAATTTCGAGATCTGGCCCAATGACGTTGGGAAAATGTTATGCACAGATTGGGTGGAGGTAGGGTGGATAACCCTTACCCAGCGGACTTCTTTCCATGGTGGTGGTGGCAGATTATTGCCATCAATGATTATCCCTATGTGGGAATAGATTTTGGGGGAGATCCGGACATGCCTCTACCACCAGGAGCGACATATGGAGACATAGGTAATGAATCCCAAACCCTCTTTTTAAGTTTTTTGAATTATAATTTTTTTTGTTTTGTTTTTTGATATATTGACTCAAAAGACATGTTTTGGTGTGACGACACATAGTGACAATATGTCATGTGTATGCAGATGTTGGACCATGGAGGCCTGACGGTTTCCCTCATCATAGACGGAGGGGAAGAGGAGATGACATCATGGGTGTGGATGTGGAGCGGACTCTCCAAATCATCCACACAAACTTTGTACGCTTGACACACAGGGTACCCATGGTGCAAGTCGAGGACTTGCTTGAGGCCATGCAGCGTCAGGTGGTTGGTGTACCACGAGCATGGGTTCGATTATTTCGATGAGTAGCTAGAGCCATGGTGTACTACCATGAGCAGAACCCACCTCCTCCTCCACAGGCTTAGAGACTTGAGAGTGCTTCATTTTTGTACTACCCTATATTATATTTTGGTGGCTCGGAAGCCCCATTTTTGTATTATGACACTTATGTATTATGACGTCACATTTTGGATGTTTAATGAAAAAAATTTATGATGATCGATTTTATTTATTTACATGTGTGTAAAAATGTATGTTTGTGATATGCTTATGGTCTATGAAACAAATGCCAATCTAACACATAGTTAGCATATGAGTTAGCAACTTGATTAAAAATTCTTGAAACATGTATGTATGTTATGTTCTCAAATTGTCGTTCTAATAATCTCACATGTAAGAATCTTCATAATAATGTCAGATCCCTTACATGATACAAGCCATTAAGCTATGAAAATACTAACTGTGAATCAAGACGTACCTCGAGAGAGAGAACACCATGTGAAATGGCATCCTGCAATAATTCAATAACGACACTCTACTCAGCAACATTGTTCGAAGAAGGCCGTAAACATACACCTCCTGAAGACAATACCTGACCCGTAGGAGTATAAATCACCCAAGTAGCAGAAGCTGAGTTTTGAGTGTGGTGGCTAGCACCATCAGCGAATCCTCTGTAAGCGAAATACTCCATTGACATCTGCCATAAGAAACGAAAGCTAATCAACAAACCCGATCACCATAAGAAAACCTAACTATGCAAAAAACTATACAATAATATACAATAATCAGCCCTGGCTAAAGATCATGCATAGTATTTTTTAAGATAGAGCCCATTTCTAGGCTCTGCCAAGGCTGTCCCTTCATAATCCACCAGCTCATAGGCGCCCTTCTCTAACACACATTTGACTACGTAAGGACCATGCCACATGGGATCAAACTTCCCTTCCCCCAAGGGTTATTTAGCTTGATCCCACAAAAGGACCAAATCACCTTCACTAAACCTCCTCGGATGAACAGACTTATCATATTGGACCTTAACGCGATGCTTATTTACTTCTAGATCCACTAAGGCATCTCGGCGCTGCTCTAAGTGGACCAAACGTTCCTCCAATGCGGAAGTGTCCAGTAAAAGCTATATATCTAGCTTCAACGAAGGGATTTCGCATTCAACTGACAAGACAGACTCCACCCCATGTATGAGCTGATATGGAGAGAAACCGGTGGCATTCTTAACTGTGGTCCTATAGGCCCACAAAGCAGGATATAACATGATATGCCAATTCATCTTGCTTTATGTGATGGTTCGTTGGAGAATGGACTTAAGTGATTTATTCACTGCTTCAACCTGTCCATTCGCTTGAGGATAATAAGAAGAGGAGTGCCCCTGTTTATACCCTAACTTCGAAGCCAACTCTTCCATCATTCTATTATGAAATTTTCTACCATGGTCAGTGACAAGCTTTTTCAGAATGCCAAACCGAGTAATAATTTGGTTAAACATGAAATGCGCGGTTGTCTCACCATCGGATTTAACCGTGGGCATAGCCTCAACCCATTTCATGAAATAATCAACAGCCACTATAATGTGATGATTCCCCCTAGCCGAAGCTGGGTTGAAATCCATGAAGTCAAGCCCCCACTTGGTGAAGGGACCGGCAGTGATAATCGGATGTAATGGGGCAGGATGTGAGCACATTTTGCTTGCAAACACCTAGCAAGGGTGACACTTCTTGACCACATTGACACAATCTTTGAAGATCGACGGCCAAAAATATCCCGCTCTCAAGATTTTTTGGGCTATAGAAAGCCCAAATAAATGACCACCACATGCCCATCCATGGCAATCATTCAACAAAACCTCAGCCTCGTCATGGGTTAAATAATGACGTAAAATGGAATTGACCCCACGGCGGTACAAAGTGTTATCCACTATAAGGTAGTTCTTAGATACATGATGTAATCGTCGTCGCTCATCCCGTGAAAGGTGAGTAGGGACCTTCAATGTTTGTAAATATATAATGATATCCCCATACCATGGGTCCAAAGTTGAGATAAGGAAAATATGCTCATCGACAAACGTATCTTCATAAACCTCCTCCTCCTCCACACTTGGAAAATCAGAAATTAGCTCCACAAAAATAAATGGTTTCTTTGATTTCGCCGAAATGAATTCGAGATCGAACTCGATCATCCTTATAGTGAGGACGAACTAAAATGGATTGACATGAGCTACCACCAAGGTCTGGTGAAGGAGAATGTAATGTCTCAATCTTTGAACCGCATGAACGGTGGCCAAGGAAAGTTTTTCCACATGAGAATAACGGATTTCCGCATCAATAAGGTTCCGGCTCAAATAATATATGACATGCTCGTGGAGCTCCTCATCCTCCTGAACCAAAACGATACCAACCGTCTCCATGGACACGGCCACATAAATAGAAAAATCATGGCTATAGTCAGGTGGACTAAGCATGGGGGGTCAATGCTAAGGCTCACTTAAGAGCATCAAAGGACTCCTGGGCTTGCTCATCCCAGCAAAAAATAGTGTCCTTCTTTAGAAGACACATAAAGACTTTAGCCAAATTGGCAAAGTTAACCACGAATCTCCGCATGAAATTTGCCATGCCTTGCAAACACTGAAGATGTCTAATATTACGTGGGGGAGACAATTGAAGTATTGCCTCAACCTTTAAGGGATCGACTCTTATACCCTCCTTGGATACAATGAACCCTAGCAAGCGACCAACGGTTACGCAAAAGATGCACTTATGAGGATGTAACCTAACCTGGTAATGGCAACATCTCTCAAATACTAATCTCAAATGGTATGGATGACGCACTCTCAGACAAGAATGAGCAGCAAGATCATCCAAATACACTTCAATAATTGTTTTGAGATCATGAAAAATCAAGGTCATAGCCCGCTGAAAGGTGGTTTCGGCGTTTTTAAGACCGAAATACATCTTCTGATATGCAAATGTACCCCAAGGAAAAATAAATGCAGTTTTATGTTGATCCTCGGGTTTGATCTGAATCTGATTATATCCGGAAAAACCATCCATAAAAAAGAATACCTCGCTTCCTGCACACTTATCCAAAATCTGATCAATATATGGTGTGGGAAAATTATCCTTAGGATAAGCACGATTTAAATCATGGAAATCAGTGCATATACGGATTGCTCCCTGCTTCTTATCCACCGGAAAGGGATTTGAAACCCACTCTATCAAGGGAACGGGATAGATAAAACCAGATTTTAACAGCTTCTCTATCTCATCCTTAATAGCGAGTACTTTTCTAGGATTCACCACACGCAAACGTTGTCAAACAGGCTTCACATTTGGATAGGTCTTAATTTCATGTTCGATAATACGAGGGTCGATACCCAAAATTTTCTCATATGACCAAGCAAAGATGTCACAAAAGTCTTTAAAAAGATCAATATACTCCTTAATCTCATCAGGGGAACAATCCGCCCCAATGTAGACATTCTCAACTTTGCCAGGATTGTGAGAGATATTGATAGGAATAGTAGATGATAGGTTCACCATGTTCCCATTAGCCATCTGACCAAGAGAGCTCAATGGAACCACGGGACTACCAATCTTCTCGCTAAGAATATCCCTATAGTCCTCATGCTCCAAACGGTTAAGCTCGGGAAGAAAATATGATCTATGATGCAACTCTTCGTAAGGTGGCTCGACCCCCAACATGGCCTCAATAATGGCTTCATCTGATGGAAAAACACCATCAAGGAAATCATGTGTGTGAGAGGACTCAACTGCCCATGCAGGAATCACATATGGGTCCTCCTCCTCCGTCTGTGAAGAGGAAGGACTAGGCTCTGCAACACAATCAAGATTCAGTTTATATGCTATCATTGCTGCAAGAAACGACACATCCGTTTCGACAGGTCCATTCGAGGGACTCGGTGAAGGAAGAATCCAAGGATCTTCCATATGGGTAGTGCGAAAAGACACCGACTTCAACAAAGATGAAGCCCCACCGAAAATAGATCTGATCATAAGAATGGGAACATGACAACTAAAGGTCCCCATAAGGGATGGACACATACCCACACCCACACTCCCAGTTTCCAGCTGAGAATGATTGATAATCGGGATAGAAGCTCCCGATGATACACTGACACTCGAATTACGAAACGATGTCTGATCAATCGTAACAATCTTCCCATTAAATGGAAATCATACTACTCGAAATAGAGAAGAGGCTACAGCTTGCATACTATACATCCAATTCTGGCCTAGTAAAAGATTGTGGTTAGGGGCGCATCAACCACCTCGACCTCGATCGCGACGGTCTTCCCTCCCAATTGGACCTTAAGAGAAGCGAGAATCCTGTGCGGCCGAAAAGATCTACCATCAAAGGAAGTCAACATGGTAGCAGATTGAGACAACTCGGGAGAACCCAAACCCTTCTAGCATGACAAAGACATCACGGAAGCAGAAGTGCCTTCGTCAATCACAGTGCGTTTGATGGTCATATTAAGACACTCTACATGAATCAAAAGAAACACGTAGTAAGGCAAGCGAGGCTGTAGTCCCATGGCTTCAAATTTGATGAATGAAGAAGAGTTATCATCATTAAATCCAAGAGCAGAAAGCAAGGATTTCCTTTGCGGAGGACAACTTTGAAGTACTTCAAGTGCGGACATCGCATAAGGAGTTTGGCCCAAATCCCCAACAACGGAATAGTTTTGGGCGGCTCGGGCATTAGGATTGTGCCCCGAATGCTTTAGGACTCCCTTAGGAATGTGAGGTGCAATTTTAGGTTTATCCATAGGGTTTTCGATACGCAAAGGGCTCTCGGGTGGAGCGGGTTATTTTCCAAGGTCCGGTTGTGACAAACCATAATATTTCGCACGAGTCACAACCTTCGTAGCAATTACCATGTTGATGTAACCATGACCAATATTGGCTTCTGGCGGATTTTGATCTCCACCCGATGCACAATGAGGATCATTGGTCCTCGAGTTCATATATTTATTATGGGGTAAAGGATTGGTTAGCACAGCTGAGCCCTATGCTATGAATCTCGAGGTATCTTCCATATGAGCCAACAAGTGAGTGAGGTGGTCCTCCTTACACAATTTGCAAGGAAACTTAACCTTACGTTTAGATTGATTGTCCCCCCTAGCATTGCGGGTGTTCTTGTCATTAAAATTGGCATTTGCATTCTTGTTCCCACCCTTACGATTATTTTTATCCTTTTTCTTTTTCCTTCCGGGTTGCCAGTTGCCCTTCTGGTACGACAATTGCACGAAAAGTACATTCACGGTTTGGATGGGTTGAGACGAAGCCGTGGCTTGTCTCAAAGCGGATTGATTAATATACAATTGACTCACTTGTTTCACAATCGAATCCGCAAGTTTGGCACTTGTACAACCCACAATGCCATCGGCATGTGGTCCAAGCTTGATCTTGCGAACGAAACTAGAACGCAGAGCATTAAGTATGATCTCATACAAAAGTCTGGATTGAGCATAAATCAAATCCAATTCATGTGCCCTAAAAATTGCTTGTTCCTCGTTTTAGACTCCGGATGTAGAAACATCCTTCACGATGTAAGGTAGCAATGGTTTGAGGAACCACTCAAGGAGAAATTCCGACAGTATGAAAGCTTTAATCAACCTCTTCTGTCTATGCCACTCTTGGATATGGTCCGATATATGTGTGGATTTGTCTTGTAGAAATGTCGACAAGAGTTCTGTACCAACTTCGTAACGCACGGGTAGCTAGAAGTGATTAAGGAAAGTCATAGCAAGGTCATTGAACAAAACAAATGCCCCCCTTGGTAACTCTATATACCATTTCGCTGCAGGCCTGGTGAGGGTGCATTGAAATAGCCTTAAATGGATTGAGTCATCGTGTAAGGAATTGGAAGAGCACCAAAGGTGAAAAGTAGTGACATGTTCACTAGGATATTCTCCTGCTTTTCCATCGGATTTGGGAATGTCTGAGGGAAACTTTTTAGGGACAGCCGGCCAAGCCGGGTCATGAGATACTGGATCGTTCATCCAGTATCGACAAGTCAAGTAATTTTAATGTTGTGAGGAAAGGGAGCCCAGGTTGAGTTGGTCTATGCCATGCTCCCTGATAGTTTTAGTTCATATAAGGATGACTACTGTAAATACCATGGCCTTGGCCATAATATCCTCCTCCCGTTTGACCCGTGTAGGGCTGCATGGAAGCATTACGATGTGGTGTACCTTGACTATGCGGTGCTACAAATCCATAATTAGAGGAGTAAGTGGGTTGTTGATACCCGTACCCATATGGTTGATAGTTCTGTCCATACTGTGGTCCATAAGATTGTCCATGAGAAGCTCCATAAGGTGTCCCATGGGATGTCCCATGAGAAGCTCCATAATTAGGGATATGGGGAACACTTTGCGATGGACCATGAGATGATCCAGAAACATGAATATGACCTCCCGAGACAACAGTAGGTACTTGACTTTGAGATACTACCGTGCGAGTAGTCGCAGTACGAACATGGCTAGTAGAAATATTCCATCCCGAAGGACCACGTGAATGAGGGGGAGGAAGGGTTGTCAAAAATGCATTCGAAGGAGTAGGGTTTGAGGATGAAGGGACATGTGAAGGGATGTAAGTTGTATTCCCTATGGTCACTTGTCTCAGTTCTGGTATCCGCATATGACTACTAACACTAGGTCTAGGATGGACATGTGAGGTAACTTCCACTACCAGGATGGAAGGTGCAATGTGACTAGTGCTCCCAAATCTCTCCGCATGGAAAGGAATAGGAGTGCCCCTAAGCGTAGTGCTAGGTTCAATTTATGACTTGGCATGATGTGCCAGATCATGTGCAGGGATATCATGTATGCCATAATGAATATAACTAGTGCTTGTGGGTTCATTATGAGTCTCGTCACTTGGTAACCAATACCGGTGACCTGTGAATGAGGGATCATAACTAGAATGTGAAGGTATTTCTGGTGAAGGATCATATACAGGAGTAGAATCTACATCCCCAACCTCTTGAGGTGGAGAAGACATCTCAGGAATCTCATCCTCGCGATCTCCCATTGTGTATGAATCAATGTGAGAAGTAGTCTACCTGGACTGTCTATTTCTCTCTCCCAAAGGAGGAGGAGACATGGAAGGCGGAAGTCCTGCTAAATGATGAGAACGGTGAATTGTTGCACCTGAATCTACAATGACTCAAAAAATGAAAAAGACTCTATCTAATTACGCAAACCCTAGGCAAACTAGTGTGCACAGAGCATACACCTATACAATGTAAAGCCAGATCACAAGCAAACAAGGGTAGGATATGTGAGATCCTGAATGAAGCAGGTATGTCTTGCCTAGGAGAGGCTTGAGATGCCCATACACAACAGGTGGAGGTTTGCAACCAATTATAGTGGCCCTCAACTTCAACACATATAGTGACTGTGCTGTCTGACCCCTACTTGGCCAGTACACCTGCAGAATAACCTCTGTAAAGTACCCCCTTGATAACCTAGGTAAGGCAACTAAGGTCACCTCAATATAATCAATGCTCAAGCGGACAGTTGCAGGCGGGATTGACCATATGGGCAGGGTAGAAAAGCCTGAAACTCCTGAAAGAGCCCCTAGATACGAATACAATCCTGGAAATATCTCCAGTGCTACTTAGTTATGACTAGGGGTCATACCAATCATTAACCACTCGCACTGCCTCGTTCTTAACTCTCTTGTAAGAGGAGGATCCTGAGAAACACTAATTATACCAAGGAATTTCACACTCTCACCTGGACAGACACATACATGTTTCGTTTAGTGGTCTTGGAGAATTTAATCACAATGAACTATTCCAAGACCCTAAAACCTAATCTTGTTGGTGCACCCTATAAAAGAAAAGAGTGTAATTCATTTTATTGTGTGTTGATTTTAATTGGCTTATTAATCAAAAGGCCCGCAAATGATCGTGCAACTAATGGTGTTATGACTCAACAAGAATTAAAATGCACACCTAATAATCAATGCAAATGCACCGCGTCAAATGAAAAACGGGGTATGCTACTACGTGAAATGGAAAAAATTTCTTCAAATGAAGATGCAATCATTCCTATATGAAAATATGACTAATATATTTTCAAGCAAACCTAGTGCATGTACCATGCAAAATGCAACAATGCAACAATGCATAATGATGCAAAAAGCAAATATTTTTGTATTTTTTGAATTAAAATGAGATAATAAAGCAAAAGTATGACCCTACAACCCTCGGACTCTGCAAGCACTATTTAGACAACACCCAAGCAAATAACTAAGGTAAAAGAGACCTAATGCACTAATCTCAAAACAAAAAATAGAAAATGCAATGACAAGAACATTCTACAAAAAAAATTCAAACTAAAAAGCGTCTCTGTCAGAAATAGAGGTGTATACAGACTCCATAAGCATCGAAGAAGACTTAGCAATTATCTAAACTCACCCAACAACACTTAATATTCCCCCAAAAGGCAAAACTTAGGGCATACACGACTGTGCACAGAAAACCTGCGTATATACACGGATATCCCAGTAAAAACCGCGTGTACACGCGACTATGAAGACAAAACTCACATACAAGAAGAAAAAGAAATAAAAAAGAAGGCACGAAGACCAACTGAGACAAAATTTAATCCTATCAGACACTACTAGGAAAACATGCCCCCAGACCTGACTCAGAAACAGAGAAATAAGAGCAATTCAAGAACACTAAATGCCAATAAAACCCCCAAAAGAAATGATTAGGAACTCCCCAGTATAGTCACCAATTATGTTACGAAGAAAACTTCCTATGGCTTGGGATACCACAACAGATAGAGTAACCGCATAAATCAATCCTTTCCCATATGCAAGACATGCCAAACATCTAACACTAAAGGATCTCAAAACATACCTTATTCTGGATGGTTGATGTAGATCCCCATTGAGCTTTTCCACTCTCGCTTGTAATAGCAATTTGCTCTCTCAACATTCAACAAACAACAAAAGCATGCTATATAATTGTGTTAGACCTACTCTAGCATATACAATCAATAACATACAAGCATTTAAAAGCATCCATGTACTCAATACAAATTATTGGATAGGAAAATATATTTCTATTAATATAGATCATAGATTACAATAGTGACAACCTCTATCGGCACGTCTGCGAACCGGAGAAACTGAGTCCTCCACCTGGGCCTCCACCACTTCAATCCTCCATCTCTCAATAGCAAGCTCACATGCAAAAGGAAAGCTTGGGAAGAACACAAAGTGATCCAAGGGACAAAGGGATGTAGACTCAAGTATAAGCTCCGACAATAATGGACTGTAGTTTTCTTGCTCTTCAATTCCTCCTCTTTCAATGTATTCAAATGGTTCCTTATATAGTGCTTCAATGGGGTAATGGAAGGTCAATTCCAAGCGATCTCAAGGCATATGGAAGGCCAAGAGGCAATTGACTCGGATCCACATCAAGGAAAACTCCAAAACTATTTGGCCTTTTGCACACATCCCGATGTACACGAGTTTGAGGGTCATATCCGTGTATATATGCGAGAATAGGTTTAAAAGTCGTGTATAGCAAATAATGCATGTTTTTAGGGATTATCTTGGAAACATAAAAGGTACAAAAATGGTCCATGGGATCCAAAGAGTCTGCAGAGGGACAGGGAAGGCCATAAAGGTGTGATCCACCATGTGTGGTAAAATCACCTGTAACACATTGAGTTAAAAGGAGATTTGGTGGAGATGACACATACATAGGTAAGATAAAGACAGAGAGAAGTAATATGGAGGAATTTATTGAAAAGATGGAGGATCATCTACCCAAAATATTCACCGAGGTTCCAGGCTGAGCTAGACATCACACAAAATAACGTAGAGGGAATATGTACCATTCGACACGAGGAATTTGGACAAAATGGAATCCGTACAACCCGACATCAACGATGTACGGATCCATATAGGTGTGCAAAGGAGGCCTTATTGCTAACGCAGGGGGCGGATAGCCGTGCAAGGGTCATGTTAGATTGTTGGGTTTGTCCAGTGTGCCTGTAGAGGTTCTATTTTACTGGATGAATTTATCTGTTGGTTGTAATTGTTCCATATCTTAATATAAATCTCATATCTGACTACTATACCCATTTTCCCATCTTGGATTTTATCCAGGGGTTTCCATACCCAAAATACCATGGCTATGATTATGTGATGTTGTGGATGTTTCTCAATATTTTATTCTCGCTGCAATACTAGTAATGAAGTTCATGTGTAGTTTCCAGTAACAAATTAAGTATATTGTTTAGCCCTAGTTTGAATTTCAAAGGAAAATTTACATGGTATCAGATCTTGGTTGGGATAAATTTGAGAGACTTGCAGCAACAGTGATAGATTTGGGGAAGATCTATTGAAGACACAAACCTAGAGTTCAGATCTAGGGTTTGACATGTACACTTAAGTATGGTTGTGCAGTTGAGAGTCGAGGATATACTCTAGGGAGCTCAGAACTTTTCTACATGGAAAGAAAGGATCACAAGGATCATGTATGTCAATGATGCAGAGTAGCACATTAACTCCATGAAGGTTGCTCCCATAGATCCAACAGAGTTGGTAGCTTGGAAGAAGATAGATTCCAAAGCCATATTAATAATCTTGGATGGAGTGAAGGACCACATAGTCCCTCGTATTTCTGGGAACAAGACCACATCAGAGATGTGGAAGGATTTGGAAATTATGTACTAGAGAAAGAAAAAAAACCAGAAGATGGTGCTGCAAGAGAGGATGCACAATACCAGGATGGACAAGAGAGAAGGAGTGGCACCTTACCTCACAAGGCTCACGTAGATCAAAGACGATCTTCGAACTGTTGGCTCTAAGACTGAGGATGAGGATCTAGTTCGGATAGCCCTCAATGGATTTTATAATCCATGGGACACCTTTTTCAAATGTTTTGTGGCTAAGGAGAAGCTACCTGATTGGTAGAGATTATGGGATGAATTTGTGCAGGAGGAGACTCGCATGGGTCAAGGATTTGGATCATCCAGCAGTGCCCCACATATTGTGGATGAGGAGGCTCTAACCGTGACAGGGAAGAGAAAGGGTAAGGCAAAGAAGAAGAAGGAGGCAAGAAGAACCTTGACATGTCCAAGGTCAAGTGTTTTAGCCACAAGTGGGGACACTTTTCCTCTTAGTTCCTATACAGGAAAAAGAAGAACAATACCTAGATCTAGCAGATTCTACAGAGGTGGAGTAATTCAACAAGAACCTCGATGAATATTTTTGCTTGATTTCTTGCATAGAAATCACCGCATACAGTAGTGTCTGGTATGTGGACAGTGGAGCATCTTGTCATATAAAAGGAAAAAATAGATTCTTCAAGGCCTTTTTGGAGGGTGGATTAAATCTCCACATAGAGCTGGGTGATGATGCACATTATCAATTGCAAGGAGTTGGCACTGTTTCATTTCAGAGGGAGTCTGGAAAACCCTTCAGTTTTGTTGATGTATTGTATGTTCTGGGGTTGACTAAGAACCTCATATATATTTACACCTTGGAGGACAAGGGATTTCAGGTGAAGTTTCAAGACCATAGGGTGTACATCAGGCATAAGGGGTCGGATAGGAGTTTGGATCGGGTGATTGGGATCCGCAGTGGGAAGGTGTATAAACTACTCTTTGAGTCTGCAAAGGATCTAGTAAGAAAAAACAGTATTCAGGATGATTCGTGGCATAAGAGGATGGCACACTGACACCATGGAGCACTGAGAAACTTGGGATAGGATGCCATTGGAATTCCTCATGTACAAGAGGAGAATCATAACCACTGCAAGGTTTGTGCGTTGGGGAATAAAATCAAGAGACATTTCCCACATAGTGAGCACAAGTCTAAGGGGACCTTGGAATTAGTGCATTCAGATGTTTGTGGACCTATGAGTGTCCAATATTTAAGTGGTTAAAGTTAATGCGTCACTCTCATTGACAACTATTTTAGGAAGACTTGGATCTATTTTTTGAAGGCTAAGTCAGAGGTCTTTTATCGGTTTTGAGAGATCAAGACTCTCGTGGAAAATGAGACAGGGAGGAAGATATGTTTTTTGATGATAGACAATGGGGGAGAGTACACCTCCAATGAGTTATTGGAGTATTGCTTAGCAGAGGGGATAAAGAAGGAGAACACAATTCCTCATACACCACAACAAAATAGAGTGGAGGAGAGAAAGAACATGACTATGGTAGGATCATCCAAGGCCATGCTATTTGATCAAGGATTACCACTATTTCTTTGGTCCAAGGCATAAAAGACTGAAGTATAAATTAAGAACAGGCGTCCCCACATAGCTTTGGGGAGGAAGAAACCCGAGGAGGTATTCATGGGAACTAGTCCATATTTAATCCACTTGCGCATATTTGGGAGTGTCTACTAGTGTCAAATTCATGCTGACACTAGGAAGAAGATGGACCATTTTGGAGAAAAGGGGTTACTTATTGGTTACAACAAAACTTCGAAGGTGTACCTAGTTTATATTCCTGATCGCAAGAGGATCATTGTGAGAAGGGATGTCCAATTTGATAAGGACAGAGCCTTGTGGAGATCTATGGACTTACCAGCAAAGAAAAACCAACACAAGATTTAGGGGTAAAGTTGGAGGAGCCATAGGTACAGGTATAGAAACGTGGCACTGGTTCTAGTAGTTAGAGGGAGTCATGTGGACAAGATCCTTTAGTCATTGACTTGGAGAATGAGCTGCAGCAGGATATGGATATCCAACAACCCCAATAGGTAGACACTAGGATAAGGCCTAAGTGGTTTAGGTCCACAGTTCAGGATTCCAGGAAGGTAAATCCTCCACAGAGCTCCATGAGGCAGAGCAAACCACTGGAGAGACTTAGCTATATGGAACTGATGACAGAGTTGATCAATTCTGAACCTTCCATTTTCGAGGAGGCTGCACAACATAATGTGTGGCAGGAAGCCATGCTTGAGGAGTGTGACTCAATCATGAAGAATCAGGTATGGGATGTTATGCTGAGGCCACAAGGTAAAAAGGTGGTGGGATCTAGATGGATCTACAAGGTAAAGCATGCAACAGACATAAGCATGGATAAGTACAAGGTGTGCTTAATAGAAAAAGGGTTTCACAGAAGGAGGGGTTTCATATAATAAAATTTCCTTAAAAAAACCCTATTTTATTAAATTAAACCCCTCCTTTGCCCATGTTTCCAGGTATTCTTCTATTCAGACCATTATCTCATTATCAGCTAAGATGGGTTGGCGTGTCCATTAGATGGACGTCAACACTGCCTTCCTCAATGAGTTCATAGAGGAGGAGGTATTCATTGAGTAGCCAAAGGTGTTTGATGTGGAGGAAAGGGAGACGCATGTATGCAGGTTACAGAGAGCTCTTTATGGGATCAAGCAGGTACCTTGAGCATGGTACTCAAGGATAGACAACCATCTACGGGAGATGGGATTCTAGCGGAGTGAGGCGGACCACAAGCTGTATTTCTTGACAGGTCAGGTGCCTCTCATATTGGTATTATATGTAGATGATCTCTTTCTTACAGAAGAGGAGAGGTTGATTGACGACTACAAGTCCAACCTTGGGTGTCTTCGTGTCTTTCTGCAACTCAACCTTTCCGTAATTGAGTCTTTTCACAACTCAACCTTTCTGCAAGTGCCTTTCCGAAACACTGTTTCCACAATAGAGTTTTCGCAACAATGTTTCCGTAATTGTGGATTGCGGGTATGAAATTGTAACTTTCAAAAATTGGCTTCTCCAATTTTGCGGCATGTTGCTGGAAGCAATAGATCCCATTTTAACAATGTAAAATGAGAGTCGTTCAATTGGATTTCGAAGCCATGGTCTTGTTATGGGTTTTTTTTCTTGTTTACTGTAAGTACTTTTTTTTGGTTTTAATAAAATTTCCTTAAAAAAACCTTGTTTTTTTTGTTTTGCGGATTGCAGAAGCGCCCTCTTTATTTTATATATGTTTTGTGTTTTTGCAACGCGCATTCCGCAACCGAAAAATGGATTGCGGAATTTCCTTTTTGGGGGATTTTTGGAAATCATTTTCCTGAATTCCACAACCCACAAATGCAGATTGCGGATATTAGAATTTTCTTTGTTTAAAAAATTCTTGAGGTTCCTCTTTTTGTATTACACAATGCGGATTGCGGAAAGCGGAAAAGTCATTTCACGCATAACTTTCCTTTTTCAGTTCTGCAAACCCCAACCCACAATGCGGATTGCTGAAAGAGGAAACTCAATAAATATATAATTTGCAACATTTTTGTCCCACAACCCACAAATCTTTTTCTGATTGCATATTGCAAAACTTTAAAGGTTTTTTCTTGGCTACTAATCTCAGTGTGGATTGCAGAAATCATAAGATGTAAATTTTTTAGTTGATTTCATCCCCGCATTTTTCTTTCCCTCTATAATCTCAACTGTCCATTTTTTAGAGATTTCGTGTATCTCAGAATATAGAACCACAAAATTTCTTATGCATATTTCACATATCGATTAAGTCAAGATTTTGTGTATCTCAAAATATAGAACTATTTGGATTGTTTACTGTGTAGTGTCAACTATAATATCACATAAGATATTATGGAATATGCTCTCTGCTTGTCAATGATCATGTGAAATGAGAAAGAACAAAAAAAAAGGTTCCTCTGGAGCTTCTCATCTCGCCTGTGGTTATACAAATACACATAGAAACACTACTAAACTAAGTATTTTTACAATCAAACCTACAAGAAACTATTGATGATCTTATAGTTGCTCATGAAAGGTACCTTAATGCGATTGTCGAGAATTCACTTTTAGGGGAACGATCTCATCATTTATACAAAACACTATTTTCATTGTTTGATCTCATTTTATGATTTATGAGCCATGGGGATAGATTATATGAAAGTTCTCGTGAGATGTAGGTGAGGTATATTGTTTCCCTTTTCCTCGACCCTTTTCCTGAACCAAGGTCGTAGGGGGCACGATTAAGGAAATAAACACATTTATTTAACAATTCACCAGATGCATAAAAGAGTATGGGAATTAAATAAACACATTTATTTAACACGCATTTAATGTGTCAAGATTGTAAAGAGACATGTATACATAAATCAACACATTCACTAGATATGCATTCAATGATTAGCAAATCAGAAAGATAGAAGAAAGACTGGAATTCATGAAACGCATTTAATGAATAACCATAAAACATAGGATAAGTAACATTGTAACTTTATTCAAATTGCAAAACATCACAACATTCCAAAATTACAAAGCTTTCCTGATTGTCTGTGGTAGTCCCTTCTCCTGTGGCTCCCTTAATCTCAATCCCGCTCCCCCTTTACTTGGGAGGTACCCTTCCCTTTATATAATAGTACAAAATTGTACAAATAAAGACACTTCCCAAGATGTGGGATTAAAAAATATTTCAGTTTCATGATTTTCCAAGGGCAGAATGCCACTTGGAAAAAGCATCCATTAAATCTTGGATGTCCTTAAATTGGGAATTCTCTAGATGCAATTCAACTTTACATATTAAGGAGATAATCTCCTTTTTCTTGATCTTCATCCATTGTTTAAGGAACAGATCAATTTGTATTAATGAAGCAAGAGGTGTCTCAATCAACTGCTTGATTTCATCCATGGTAAGCTGATTGATCTCCATTATTTGCTCCTTGACTTTGGCGAAATACCTCTCGATTTTTTCCATCTTCAATTTTGGAGGCAGAGCCTCATCAATAGGATATAAGAGTGGTAGATATAGATAACTGAGGACTTTCGCTGAGGAAAACCACCTCCTTTTGTAGGCCACCTATCCATATTTGATGATGGATTCCACCAGATCAGAAATACCTTCTCATGTTTCAATCGTCACCTCAATTTTATTAAGTTAGAGCTTATATAAGATTGACAGATCATCTGGTCTTTCTTTGATGTACTTCTGTCAATCTATGATGTGGTCATAAGCTCTATTCACCTCCTTTCTCCTTTTGTGATGATCATGGAGAATATATGATTGGTGCTCAAATGTATTATACAGTTCCTTCATCTCATTAAATACCTTAAAAAAATTAACCATGCCTTGATAATACTCATCATGTATTCTGCAGGATAATTGCGTAAAATATTCTCCTGTGAATTTGGAGAAGGAAGAGGCAGTAGATGCAAGTTGGAGATCTTTGAGCTGCTGCTCAAATATAGCAATCTGGTCATCCCGTTTCTCAGTCAGGTGATCTGCTTTCTCAAGCTCCTGCTTGAGATAGTCATTTTGTCCATGAAGCTTGTTCAACTTTTCCTCATACTCGTTCTTCAAATGTTGGATTTCTTGGCTATGGTGTGCCTCTGCCTGCTCTAGGTCTTGTTTTATCTTTTGCAACTCTTGCTCATTTTCCTACAATTCTTTGTTCAATTGAGATACTGAATCAAAATTGGCCCCAACAAAGGCCCCCATGGAAGCTGCTATATCCAGAGCTTCCTGTTTGGTATTGAAGGAGTCCCTTTTCCAAATAATCTGGTGTGGGACTACTCCCTGCTTGAATGTTCCTTCCATTTTTATTTTGGATCCCCTTTTCACCACTACCTTATCTTTCCTGCTCCATAAGTATTTTCCTAGATAAACCATTGCATCCTCGCCAAAATCTGCCATCTCCTTAGTTGTTGAGATGGTTCCCCAATGAACAGTAACCAAAGGTTCAGGCTAGGAATTTTCATGAATAGGGATTTCCATACTGAGGGGTGGAATACTGGTAGAAGGTGTAGGAGTAATAGGTTTAGGGAGTGAAGAATTAGAAGTGGGAATGGGTGTGGAAACTTCAAGGGAAGAAATTGTGGGAATGGAAGGAGTATCTAGTTGTGGGATAAAAGAATGTGAGGATGTTGGGGTGATAAGAAGTGTTGATGAGGTTGAAAGGATGGGTGAAGTAGAGGAAGGGATATAAATAGGCATGTATGGAATTATCGAGGGCATGCTGGTGGTAGCAGAAAGAATTTGAGACAAATTGATCTTAGAAAAATAATATTTGGAAAAGGATGAATAAAAAATACTCCTAGACAATTGGGTGGTGCTAGAGGATGAGGTCATGGAAGTGAAAACATTAACATGATAGGTGGAAGGACCATTTTCATCCTCTATATTGCTATGGATATCATGTACTTCAATGTTGGCTTGGGGAAAAGGTTCTACCTACTGAATTGGAGGCACTTGCAGGATTCACTGTTTAGGTTTCTCCACCCTTTGAATTGATTGTGGTGGAGGTTGAGGGATTTCTTCCTGTGGATGTACTGGTGGAATGGTCTCATGAATTTTTTCCTTTTAGATGGAGGTTCAGCCATAGCTGCTTGTGCTTATACTTCTGAGCTAAGCTTCTGCAAACCTTTCTTGAACTCTACTGCATTGTGTAAAATCTCCAATGTGGAGGAGGGTTGTGCTTTCTTAGGGCCTTCAAGAATAGATTTTCCTTTATCCTTCAATTTGTCAGTAGGGATAGTGGAGGGGCTGGCCAATGCTTCCCTGGCCTCCTTTTCTGCATTTTGTTTGTGTGCATCCTCTTGCACTTTCAATCGAAGCTCTCTAAAATGTAGGGCATAAGTTTTCAACTCCTTTTGATATTGGAACAAGTGTGTTTTTTCTAGAGGATTGGGAATTCTTCTCACTACCTATGAAAAGTCAATAGCCCCTATGTAAATGGAATCATCAGGATCATTCTTATGGGCATATGCAATTTTAGTGTGCTCTTGGACAAAATGTTTTGCCAGCAAAGACTTGGGATCATGCATTTTTTTGGACGTCTCTCCTAAGTTCATTTCCATTATGGCCTTGCCTAGAATTGCAACATGAGTAGAATGATGTGCTGTTAAGAATCCTAAGTTCAAAGGGAACTAAGGCCAACTCTTCCTCTTGTTCGCTGCAAGCTTTGGGAAAACTCCATCAATAACAGTCTGATATGAAATATCTCATAAGACCATTCTATCTGGGACAAGCCTCAGCAATAGATGAATTGTATTGTTGCTCCAAATGTGGATGTAGGAAAAATACTCACCTACATACCAATATCCCATTAGGGAAATCAAATCTTTGGCCCTTTCTGAAAAAGTTGTGGCATCTTGCTTGAAAATAATCTGGTACACTGACCCTATAAAGTGGTCAGAAATTTCATAAATCCAGGGGAGATTTTTATCCTCCCACATGTTTGAATAGTAAATGTGGACCAATGGTGATATCCTAGTTCAGTTCCATCCCATGGTTGGGAATGAAGAAGTCGCACAGAAATGTCCATGACATACCCTTACATGTAGAAATTCGGCTTCCTGTTTGTTGAAATCTTCTGATATTTTTCAATTGCCTCCTTGAGCACTATTGACAGTATCTATGCCCAGTTGAAGGATTCACCTGTAATTAATATGTGATAGGATATAGGAGCCCATTCAACTTTGAAATATATACAGTTAGGTAACCCATAAAGCTGGAAAAACATGGCTTTTAGTAGTGAGAACGACTCTCTAAACCATGAAATGCAATAGGCCTTGTTTTCTTTGGGGATAAACTCAGTTGGGTTATCCATCCAGTATTTTATTACTTCCTCAAAATCGAATTGAGTCACGGTCGCATCAGTAAATTGGGTTGTGAGAATTTGTTGAGGAGGTTTGAGAGCATTTTCTCTTGCAAATACATCTAGGTGGAAAGAGGTCACCGAGGTTCCAGTATGGTCGTCAAAAGACTGCTCTTTGGGTCTTGCATGGTCGGTTGGGTTATCCATCCAGTATTTTATTACTTCCTCAAAATCGAATTGAGTCACGGTCGCATCAGTAAATTGGGTTATGAGAAGTTGTTGAGGAGGTATGAGAGCATTTTCTCTTACAAATACATCTAGGTGGAAAGAGGTCATCGGGGTTCCAGTATGGTCATCGAAAGACTGCTCTTTGGGTCTTGTGTGGTCAAGTTCCCACTTGAATGGGCCTATATATGGCATGAAAGGGGGTCTGGCTGTAATGCATTGGAGATGAGATGTTCTAATTTTGGCATATACAGGTTGGTCATGGGTAATGACAGAGAAGTCATCGTTGTCAAAAATGGCGTAAATCCTGGACTAGTTGAGATGGAGGGTTTCAGATACTCTTCCACTGGTATCAGTGAAGAATCCAGAATTTTGTTCCTTGCTCTTTTGCTCGTTCAGAGCAGTCTTAGACCTGGTATTTCTAGACATGCTGGTTGTCTTGGAGGTAAATTCTGACAGAAATTTAGCAACCATATTTACAAATTTACCATCGGGAAAATAACTGAAAACAACTGCTAAGAGTAATAATATTACTGGTGGAAATCTTGGAAATGAAAGGATCGGTGAGCTCAATGAGAAAAATATGCTGTAAAAATATCAAACGCAGTAGAAATTGCAAGTGAAAATTGTAAAGAATTCATAAATTCGAATGAATTAAATAAGACATGATTCAACGACAGAATAGATCTGGGCCGTAGATATTGCAAAAAATAATGGTTGAGATTAGAGCGAGAAAGTGAAATGAGGAGACGAAAACAACCGAAAAATTTAAGATCGAATGATTTCCACAACCCGCATTGCGGGTTACGGAATGCGGGATGATATTAGTAACCAAGAAAAATCTCTTAAAGTTCTGCAATCCGCAAAATATTTGCGGGTCATGGGTAGGCAATGTTTGCAAAACATAATTTTATTGAGTTTCTACTTTCTACAATTCGCATTGTGGATTGCGGTTTGCAGAATTGAAAAAGGAAAATCATGGGTAAAACAACTTTTCTGCTTTCCATAATACGCATTGCGGAATGCAAAAAGCGAAACTGAAAAGATAAAAAATTATTTTGAAAAGACTTGTTTCAATCCGCAAGGCGCATTGTGGTTTGCGGAAACACAAGCATTATCAAACCAATAAAATTATAATATTCGCAATCCGCATTGCAGGTTGCAGATTGCAGGAAATAGATCTCCAACACCCCCCCCCCCCCCCCCCCCCC
>LPNX010571454.1:307325-330630 GCA_001517045.1 Pseudotsuga menziesii
ACGTGATGATGATGTCATCATCACATTTTTCAGGTATTTCTTGTTTTTGAGGTAGTGGGGTCCATCAAAAGTATGCAGTGTGGGTACTCGTTGGATGTAGAATCAAATTCCGCATCCAACGAGCTCTCCCGATTGAAATTTGAGTAAAAACACAGGGAGATATGTCGAAAATACAAACAAAAAAAATAGTTTTTTTTAATGACAAATATGTCAATTCAACCATTATGGTTGACTTATTTTATTGAAATTCTATTGGTTCTTGAATTCCAGCTCACAAAAACTTATTTTGGCACGTTTTCTTATAAGGCCCATTTTAGACCCCAAATTTCCTCTAATGAATTGTTAAAAGTTATCAATACTGATTCACCACCCCCCACTCTCAGTATTGTCCAATATTCCAACAATTGGTATCAGAGAGAGGTTCCTTCATTATAGTTTAACCACTGGAAGAAAGATCTTACTTAAAAAACACTATGGATCAATAATAAGGGTTAGCCACCAATAGACCACCATTATTCACAGAAGAAAATTATGCATACTAGAGTGTGAAAATGAAGTGCCATCTGATGTAGGCTTGGATGGAAGGTTTGGGCATCAACTGAAAAGGAGTATAAAATAACAAATAGTCTACCTACATATAGAATGGAACTAGACCAATATGAGGGTAATGCAAAATCCCTAAATGCCATCTTGAGTGGATTGACAAACTTTGTGTTTGTAAAATCCATGCGATGCAAGACTGCCAAACAAGCTTGGGATAAGTTAAAGGTTGTATATGAAGGGGAATCCAAATTCAAAGAATCCAAGCCTCAACATATAAAGGACAGTTTGAAATCTTAAAGATGAAAGAAGAATACCTTCTAAGAGTAGATGAAGTCGTAAACGCTATTAGAGGCCTTGGAGGAGAATTAAAAGAAAGAGAAGTAGTTGACAAGGTAATGAGAACATTGCCAATGAAATATGTCTGAAAGGTGTCCACTATAGAAGAATGAGATGACCTTGATGCCTTAATAGTAGATGAAATACATGGGATATTCATTGCATATGAGATGAGAATGGGACAAAATATTCTTCAAGAAAAGAGGAAACATTCAAAGCCATAAAAGAATCAACGAAGTCCTAAGCTTCATCCAAAAACCATTCATATATTTCAGATGATGAAGAAGCCCTTTTTATTAAAAACCTTAAGAGAGGTGCTGAAAAATACAAAGGGAAGCTGCCCCTAAAATGTTTTTGATCTGGATGAAATGGACACTTTGCTTCAAAATGTCCTTACTCTAAACAAGATTAAAATGATGAGAAAGAAGTCTCAGAGAAGTTCAAGAAGGGTAAAATGGGAAACAAAAAGAAGTACTATGGGAAAAAGAAAATTCTTGACACTAAGATAGTGAAGATGAAGATTCAAGTGGAAATGAAGAAACACAAGTTCTATTCATGGGAGTAGATACTCAAGCTTAGCATGGTGAATTAGATGAGGAAGGTGTAGTAGACTTAAAAGTTGAACTCATTAGTGCTCTTGAGGAACTTGAAAAATGCAGGAGAAAGAACAAACAGTCAAACTATGTCATTAGAGAGTTGGAAACTCAACTCCTTGAGGCCAAAAGGATTGAAGAGGACCTAAATTTTTATCTCAAAATAAGGATACATGAATATGAAAGGCTTGAAGAAGAGATCATGCAACTTAGGAAAAATCTTGATGAAGAGGCCCTAAAATCAAAATTTGAGGGCAGCTCAAAGATCTTAGATGATATTCTAAATAGAAAAAAATCATTAAGTGATAAAACTGGATTAGGATATGGGCCAAGATATTCCTCTTTCACAAACCAAGGTGGAAATAGAAAAATCTATGTTGCTGCACTAAAGAGTCCAGTTAACAAGGAAGAAAGCAAGAAATATATTCCAACCTTTCATGACAAAAACAAGACTAATATGATGCCTAATAGATCAATGACGAATAGATATCAACATATTTTCCTTATTCATTGTTACTATTGTAATAACCTTTGTCACAAAGCCCTTAATTGCAGAGCCTGTGGAAAGGTTTGTGAATATAAGAAGTATTCACCTAGTGACAAACCAAAAGAAAGGAATAATAATCGGTTTACACTTCTTCGAAGACATGACCTAGAATGTTACAAATGTAATAACCATGGACATTTGGCAAGAGATTGTAAATTGATGACTCCTACAAGGAAGACTATTGTAAATAAGTTTCAAGACACAAAACAAAAGAAGTATTGGAGGGAATGGGAAGAAAAGAAAAGATCCATGATTTCCCTATGTGCAATAAAGAAACAAAATCTATGGCACTTGGACAGTGGGTGTTCAAAACATATGATAGGTGACCCAAATGAGTTCATAAAACTAAAAGATAATAAGGTTAAAGTCACATTTGGAGACAATATGTCTTCCAAGATAATTCAAAAAGGTACAACTGTTGTCAATAGCAAGATCAAAGCAATGGTTGATAATGAGACAAATCAGAAAATCAAATGCTTAAATCAGACAATGGGGGAGATTTTACCTCAAATGAGTTCAATAAGTTTTGTGAGATACATGGGATTAAAAGACAATTTTTAGTTGTGAAGACTCCTCAACAGAATGGTGTTGTTGAAAGGAAGAATAGAACAATCCAAGAAGCTGCCTGAACAATGCTTAATGAAGCAAAGATGTCAGATGCATATTGGAGAGATGCAGTATACACAGTTGTCCATATAATTAATAGAGGACAACTCAGAGTGAATAAGGACAACACTCCTTATGAACTATGGTATGGAAGACCAACCTCATTCAGGTATTTCAGAGTATTTGGCAGCAATTCCTACATTAAAAGGAACGAGGGTGATCTTAGAAAGTTTGATTCTAGGACTGATGAAGGAATATTTTTAGGATATTCATCCACCAAGAAAGCATGCATATGTTACAATAAAAGGTTACACAAGATCATAGAAAGTGCATATGTAAGAATAGATGACATAAAACCAAAAAAAATAAGAAGTCATGATGGTGATGAAAGTACAAATGATGAAGAAAAGGAAGACTTGTGTTGCAGCTGCAACTGTTTTCCCAAATTTTTGAAATTTTGGACCCTCCTTTTTATTTTATCTTGCCTGGGAGTGTTTGGATTCCTGAACTCTGTTTTCTTTGCTATAAATTTGGATTTTGAGGTTGATTTTTTTTCTTTCATCTCGGAAGTTGAATGACCTAAAAAAAAATGCCAATGTTTTGACTGTGGAACTTAGCAATTTTCCGTTGTTTCGATTGTATCGCTGTTGGAGTTTGGTTGAAGTTTGACTCGAGGTTTTACTTCTCTATGCCGCTGTTGTTTTGGAGATGAAACGAACTATTTAACCGCTACACAACTTTAAAGTTTTCCAAGCACTTAATGTTTTCGGTGATTTTTCCTATTTCGATGATTTTTCTACTCACTATTGGAAGCCTATTCATGTTTGAGTCAGAGCTTTAGTTCGCTACACGACCACCGTTGCAGAAACTAAAGGATGATTGTCCCGATGGAAAGTATGGTTTTTCACCGATGCACTTTTTTTTCAATTGTCTTTTTTGGACTGTTGGTGGTTTCATTTTATCATGGTCGTGGAGCCCATAGCTTTACTATTGACGATTATGTATTCTTATTGGTTCAAACCTTTATACTTAGCTTTGATATTTTCGCTGTCGGAAGTCTGTTAACAATTGCGTCGGGGCATTAGTTATCTATGTCACCGATGTTTCAGAATGGAAACAATGAATGACCTGACATATAGTTTTAATCCTCGTCGATTCCATGGTTTTTATTGTTCAGACCTTTAATTGATTTGCTTTCTTTTCGCCATCGGAGCCGTTTATGACTATTGATCGGAGGGCTAGTCCTTATGATCTCCGCTGTTGCGGCTGCTTTGTCAACTACCCACCTGTTGTTAGTGTTTCTAATTGCCAATACTGCGGAGACGTTTAGCGTTAAAGGGCTCCGACGCCAATTGACTTAATAGTCTCGTGGGACCCATAGTCTGTTCGTTGTCCACCGTTGCAGCTATGAATAGGACTATTCCTCCATAATCATTAGATTTTTTTATCACCAGTGATATTTCCTGTTTTGCGGAAGCGGTAGTCAATATATCTTTCGTCGTTGCGGTTGTGTAATGAACTTTATCGCCGATGATTAGTAGTTTTGAGCTCCGACCATTGGCTCTAGATTTGATGACCGCTGATGTTTTTATGTTGACCATGGAACTTTTAGTTTGTCTAAGGCCCGCCGTTGCGGTTGAGAATGGGACTATCCTGTCGATGTATATAGTGATTCTGCCCACCATTGAGAGTATTATTTTCGCCCGATACTTAGTAGTTCTGCTCGCCGAGAGGGTTTTTCCCCGCCTTTTTGTGCACTTTTACTTTATTTTATGATGTCGGAGTTGTTTCGTGGGTTTTTGGTCGAGTCTAAGTTTCTCCAAGATAAAGCACGGTTTAGGGTTCAGATGGGTGGTTACTTTGCTGTGATTCATGTTTTCTTCAGTGGATTTCAAGTTAGTCCATATGCGGCCTCGCTTGAGTTAAAGAATCTGTCTTTTGGGTTTGTGATTTTAGGATATGAACTCGCAGGATTTTTCTTTGCATTATCATGCATTAAAGTTCATTTTACAGAATGTATGTTTTGATACAGTTTGTGTACTTTGTCAAACGATAAATGGTCTAAGAATAGTTTGTGTTTATGACAGGATGATTTGCTGCTGTAAAGAGGATATGTCTAAAAGGGAAGCAGCAAGGAAGGAAGTGGCTTAAAAAATGAAGAAGCGGAATGAAGAAAGAGAAGAAGGAAGTAAGGGTCTGAGATCTCAACAGATGGACAGCAGTAGAGGCCCAAGCTTGGGAAAAGTTAATCAGTTACCAAGCTGGTCCTTTTTTATAAAAGTGCTTTTAAGATCTTATTCTGAAATGTAATGTATTGCCTAAATCATGAGCACTCACAAAAGGAAAAAATTGTGAGATTAAACGGTTGAGGAGCCCAAAGGTCATGGAGGGGCATCCCAAGAGTTTGCTTGTAGTATAAGTATAGGAGAGTTAGAGAGAATGAGGGGACTTTTTCCCAGTTAGATTTGTGAAGACATATTGTAAGAAGAACTATTTCCTTTTGCAATAGATAATTACAATTTGCCTGTTGGAGAAAGCTTGGTGGAATGTTCAAATGTTGTGCTATGGATTTGTTGAAGAGGAACTATTTCGTTTTCAGCTTTGTGTCCATTAACTATGAGATCGTTATAACTCTTTGAACCTATGTTCTTGTATGAATGTTCTCTAGTTTATTTTATGAAAATTTCCACTATGAGTAATGAATGTTGTTCATAAACAATTGGCTATCTGGTTGTTCAAATATCTTTAAATGTTCATGTGTTTTGAAAGAAGTATCAGCTATCTATGATTTTTCATAATGCATGTACAAAATACATTACTCATTGATAAACGATAATCTTGCTCCCTAGGGATAGGTTAGGTAGTTAGTTTTAATTTCTTACTGTGTGTGATTTAGATGCGAGAGAGTTTAAGACGAGAGGTGAGAACCTGGGCATCACATTGTGACCGCTCCTTGTATTCTCTACCAATCTGCATTTTAGATAGGCACTTGCATGTCATACTTAAAACTTAAAACACAAAAATATACATGGTGGACCGGGCCCCAACCGGTAACACCTTTTATTTTTGTTACTTGACCGACGGTAGCCAGACCACAAACCAGACAGATTCCCCATACCAAATAGTAACGGGCTAGTTGGGAACGTTTACTGGGGAGAATCCCTTACTGTTGTTGCCTGCGATTTTCCAGGCCTCAACAGTTTTGGCGCTAGAAGAAGGGCTGCCAGTGCATGGCTGGCCGAGGAAACCTGTTTCCTCGAAATTACTCCACCAGTGATAGTTCTAAAAGCAGTTTGTTTCCCAATTCAACTCCTGAAGAGAAGTGGAAGGAACACTTGTATTCTATTGATAACGAAGTTGTTAATGATATGAGAAGACATACCAGGGCTTATGTGAAGAAGATTGGAGGATTGCTGATTATCCCTGACTTATCTAGAAGAGAATACAAGAAGAAAGACCGTCCTATATTGGAAGACTCAGTGTTGGTTGGAGATTTGGAAGAACTTGTAGAAACAGCCTTGCAGGAAGTTGTTCAGCCTTTGAATCGAGTAGGCCCAAATACACCTTACGGTTCACCTATTCATACTCATGTTCATTCACCACCTCATTCTCCACCCAAACTCATGGTAGGCGTAAATGAAAATCAGCCACCCAACTCGCCAAATCCACCACATGCTTGGAAATCCAGATCACCTTTAAACCTAACACCTCCTTTGCATGACTTACCTCAGGCTTTTGAGAAAATGCTGCCCAAATTTGACCCAAGTGAAAATATTTTAGTATATGATCACTTGCAAAGCTTTTACTTAGCCATAGATGGATTAAGGGCTGGATAACACGAAGATGTAGTCTACATACTTTTTCCACATACCTTGAAAGGGGCAGCAGCTTCATGGTATTTTGCTCTGCCTGCAAACTCAATCCCAGACTGGGATACTTTTGAAAGAATATTCAGAAATAAATATGTATCCCAGAAAACTCATGCAGCACTAATGAAAGGGTTATGCACTTTGAAGAAATAAAGAAAATATAAAGTGCATAGTTTCACGCAGAGGTTTGCTACTTATCTTAAGAATTTTTCTGCAATTGATAAGCCTTCTAATAAAGTTCTAATTGAGTACTATACTTCAGCTCTAGGGCCTGATTTGGCCATGTTCACTAAAATGAAAGCCAAGCCTACATTGTTGGAAACTTATGAACAAGCTGAAAAAGAGAGCATAGAATATTATTCTGAGCCTAAGGAGGAGCAGTCACGTGACCTTGAAGGGATGTTGAGAATGATGTAGAAACTATCTAACAGGGTGATAGATTTGGAAAAAGAGGAGGCTCAAAAAGCATATAAGCCTTACTATGAAAGGAGAGGAGACAACAATCAATCTAAACCTCCTCCACATAGTCCTGCATCAATGAACCTAACGGAGGTAGGTAGGGATAACTTCTGCACCTTTCACCAGCAGCCCCATTCTGAAAAAAATTGTCCTCAATGGATAAATTCAATGACACTAGTAATGAATAAGCTGTTGGACTCTAAACTAACAGAGGCTAATGATGATGAAGAAAAGGATGATGCCATGGTTTTATGGGACTATGTCTCGATGTTTGATACTGAAGAGGAAAGTGATCTGAAACATGAGGATATATCAAAAACAAATGTGACAACTAGAAGTCAAAGTTTGATAAAAGAAGACAAGTCAGTACTCCCTAAACTTAAGAGACTTCAGGAGAATGTAAATAAATTTCAGAAAAGCACCATAGCTAATAAAATACATGAATTCACCATCACAAGTCAAAATCCAAAGCAAATCAACATGCTTGTTAAGCCTGTTGAAGAGAAGATTGATAATGCAAAAACGGATCTCAAAGAACATAAGATGGAGTATAATATTGTGGAAAATATTAAAAGGGCTAAAGCAAATATCTCGATGTTTGAAATGTGCAATATGCCTCAGCAAAAAGAAAAATTATTAAAATCACCTGGAATATCAGAGGAAAAGCTTCCCACCGACAACCAACCGAAAGAAGAAGAAACTGGTGAAGCAAGTGTGGGAGGTAAGTCTAAATACAAAACCCCACCATTTCTATTAACCTTTGAAATTTTCAACCATAACGTGCACAATTGTTTAGTAGACTCAGGGGCATCAGTCAATTTTATGCCTCTTTCAGTCTGCCAAAAGATAAATGGACAGCCTAAACCATCTACCAGTCAGGTTATTCAATTAGACAGAACAAATGTGAAGGTAATTGGGGAAATGGAGGATGTTCTCATTCGCCTATCTTCAAATGACTTGTATGTCAGTTTATCAATATTGTAGTAGCAGACATGCCTGAGGCTTATGGACTTGTTTTGAGTCGGGATTGGTCAGCAAAGCTAAATGGATATTTTGCATCAGATTGGTCACATCTTTGGTTGCCTTATAAAGGAAGTCCCAATAAAATTAAGGTATTAAGAGAGCCCCACATGAAGCACAATGTTACTCAGTTGGAGGGTAAGAATGAACCATTGAATTATGTATTGGGGAATTAATTTATTGAACTATAACTAGGAAACTACCAAGAGAACGAAGCTAGCAATACATCAGACACCCAACCTAATCTCCTTCGGTTTTCACGGGCTAATGAGATTGATTGTAAAATAGTAGTTTCAGTTTCAGATATAGTTTTTTCAAGATTAGTAGATGTAGTTTTTGATAATGGTTAGGTCTTTTTCATTTTGTATTCAAGCCTATCCCCTTAACTTACAAATTGCCAGATTTACAGGGGTAGGCAGAAAACTAACCACCAGTTAGTGGTTTAGTTCTCCAATTTTATTTTTCTTGCTGCTTTTTATTTTCTTGATTATCTTGTACATAAATAAATTGATTTGGTTATTTATTTTTGATTTATTTTATTTCTGTTGGTTTTAGTTAGATTTTGGTTGATTTCAATAAAAGAGGCAAACTTTTGGTTGCATCGAGAGCATCAGAATTCTGGATTAACTAAAATCCTTGATTATAAGACTATGTACTATTGTTTTATCTGAAAGAATTTCTTCTAGTTTAACAGTTTTCCTATATGGCTATGAACACATTGAAGTCCTACTTAATCCTTGTAAAATAACTCGAGATCAAAAGTCTGGAATACTCTTTCGAGGCTCCATCCATCTCACATGTAAAAATGTCCTAGCGGGTGACAACAAAAGACCCACAGAAAGGAAGCAGGGTAAACAGTATATTATATATAAATGATCCCATGCCAAGAATTGAAAGCCAAAAGGCAGATAAGGGTAAAAAAAAACTCCTATGAAAGAAATAGGTACCAAAACAAAGTACTGAATCATTTAAGTACAAAATTGCCAAAGTTCTTCTCCGTCCGTGAGCTGAAAGTCAAATGCATCTCTCACACAAAAGGACACTATGGATAGAGGAGCCTGAATAAAAAATTCAGAAAGAAAGGCATGCAGGAGGACTCATAAAGAACAAAAAAGTCCAAAAGCACAAAAAAGTGCAAAATGGCATGGGAATGAGGAACAAATGAATATTTCTATTTACCATATGTTACGATCTTGTGGTGTCCAAGCTGGAAGCTACCCGAAGACAGTGGTAAAAATGAAACTCATTTTCTTGGCCTCGAAAAAGTTATCTTGACTTTGAAATCTTGGTTTCCTTTTTCCTAGATTGGACTACCCTCCATGATTAAAAGTACATATATTTTCCATTTGGGAAATCTAGACATCTAGAAGAATTCAACATGTTGGTTTTATTGTTAAACAGTCTGTTACTTAAGGAATAAATTGTCCAGAGATCTAGGTTCACCAGGTAGTCGCTAATTGTTGTAGCTGCAACTGTTTTCCCAAATTTTTGAAATTTTGGACCGTCCTTTTTATTTTATCTTGCCTGGGAGTGTTTGGATTCCTAAACTCTGTTTTCTTTGCTATAAATTTGGATTTTGAGGTTGATTGTTTTTCTTTCATCTCAGAAGTTGAATGACCTATAAAAAAAAAACTGCCAATGCTTTGACTGTGGAACTTAGCAATTTTTCATTGTTTCGATTGTATCGCTGTCGGAGTTTGGTTGAAGTTTGAGTCAGGGTTTTTCTTCTCTATGACGCCGTTGTTTTGTAGATGAAAAGAACTATTTAACCGCTGCACAACTTTAAATTTTTCCAAGCACTTAACGTTTTCAGTGATTTTTCCTATTTCGATGATTTTTCTACTCGCTATCGGAAGCCTATTCATGTTTGAGTAGAAGCTTTAGTTCCCTACACAGCCAACGTTGCGGAAACTAAATGATGATTGTCCCGATGTAAAGTTTGGTTTTTCATCGATGCACTTTTATTTCAATTGTCTTTTTTGGACTATTGGCGGTTTCATTTTATCATGGTCGCAGAGCCCATAGCTTTACTATTGACGATACCGTATTCTTATTGGTTCAAACCTTTATGCTTAACTTTGATTTTTTCGATGTTTGAAGTCTGTTAATGATTGCGTTGGGGAATTATTTATCTATGTCACTGATGTTTCAGAATGGAAATGATGAATGACCCGACAGACAGTTTTAATCCTCGTCGATTCTGTGGGTTAGTCCTTATGATCTCCGCCATTGCGGCTGCTTTGTCAACTATCTGCCCGTTGTTAGTGTTTCTAATCGCCAATACTGTAGAGACGTTTAGCGTTAAAGGGCTCCGACGCTGATTGAATTAATAGTCTCGCAGGAACTGTAGTCTATTCGGTGTTCGTCGTTGCGGCTATGCATAGGACTATTCCTCCATAATCATTAGAGTTTTCGATCACCAGTGATATTTCCTATTTTGCGGAAGTGGAAGTCAATCTATCTTCCGTCGTTCCAGCTACGTAATGAAATTTATCGCCGATGATTAGTAGTTTTGAGCTCTGACTATTGGCTTTAGATTTGACAGCCGCCGATGTTTTTATGTTGACCGCGGAACTTTTAGTCTGTCTAAGGCCCGCCATTGCAGTTGTGAATGGCACTATCCTGCCGATGTATATAGTGATTCTGCTCGCCGTTGAGAGTATTTTTTTCGCCCGATGCTTAGTAGTTCTGCTCGTCGGGAGGGTTTTTCCCCACCTTTTTGTGTACTTTTATTTTATTTTATGATGCCGAAGTTGTTTTGTGGGTTTTTGGTTGAGTCTAAGTTTCTCCAATATGAAGCACGGTTTAGGGTTCAGATGGGCGGTTACTTTGTTGTGATTCATGTTTTCTTCGGTGGATTTCGAGTTAGTTCATATGCGGCCTCGCTTGAGTTAAAGAATCTGTCTTTTGGGTTCGTGATTTTAGGATATGAACTCGCGGGATTTTTCTTTGCATTATCATGCATTAAAGTTCATTTTATAGGATGTATGTTTTGATATAGTTTGTATACGTTGTCAAACGATAAATGGTCTAAGAACAGTTTGTGTTTATGAAAGGATGATTTGCTGCTGTAAAGAGGATATGTCTAAAAGGGAAGCAGCAAGGAAGGAAGTGGCTTAAAAAATGAAGAAGCAGAAATGAAGAAAGAGAAGAAGGAAGTAAGGGTCTGAGATCTCAATAGATCGACATCAGTAGAGGCCCAGTCTTGGGAAAAGTTAATCGGTTACCAAGCTGGTCCTTTTTTATAAAAGTGCTTCTAAGATCTTGTTCTGAAATGTAACGTATTGCCTAAATCATGAGCACTCACAAAAGGACAAAATTGTGAGATTAAACAGTTGAGGAGCCCAAAGGTCACGGAGGGGCATCCCAAGAGTTTTCTTGTAGTATAAGTATAGGAGAGTTAGAGAGAATGAGGGGACTTTTTCCTAGTTAGATTTGTGAAGACATATTGTAAGAAGAACTATTTCCTTTTGCAATAGATAATTACAATTTGCCTGTTGGAGAAAGCTTGGTGGAATGTTCAAATGTTGTGTTATGGATTTGTTGAAGAGGAACTATTTCGTTTTCAGCTTTGTGTCCATTAACTGTGAGATTGTTCTAACTCTTTGAACCTATGTTCTTGTATGAATGTTCTCTAGTTTATTTTATGAAAATTTCCACTATGAGTAATGAATGTTGTTCATAAACAATTGGCTATCTGGTTGTTCAAATATCTTTAAATGTTCATGTGTTTTGAAAGAAGTATCAGCTATCTATGATTTTTCATAATGCATGTACAAAATACATTACTCATTGATAAATGATAATCTTGCTCCCTAGAGATAGGTGAGGTAGTTAGTTTTAATTTCTTGCTATGTGTGATTTAGATGCGAGAGAGTTTAAGACAAGAGGTGAGAACATGCACATCACATTGTGACTACTCCTCGTATTCTCTACCAATCTGCATTTTAGATAGGCACTTGCATGTCATACTTAAAACTAAAAACAAAAAAATATACACAGTGGACCGGGTCGCAACCGGTAAAACCTTTTATTTTTGTTACTTAACCTACAGTAGCCGGACCGCAAACCGAACGGATTCCCCATACCAAACAGTAACGGGCTATTTGGGAACGTTTACTAGGGAGAATCCCTTACTGTTGTTGCCTGCGATTTTCCAGGCCTCAACAACTTGTAAAAGGATGAAAGTATTCATGAAGAAGAAGAAGAAATGGAGAAGGAAGACACACAGGAAAGTGAAGAACATTCTCCAAGATCTAATACAAAAACTCCATCTAGAAGAGTACAAAAGGATCATTCTGAGACACAGATCATAGGTGATAAAGACGCCAGAGTCAGTACAAGGAGACAACTACTATTTAATGAACAAGCCCTACTCTCAGTAGTGGAACCTAATAATTTTACAGAAGCCACCAAAAATGATGAATGGATCAAAGCCATGAATTAAGAATTGGATCAGATTGAGAAAAACAAAACCTGGGAACTTGTCCCAAGACCCAAAGATAAGAATATTATAGGAACCAAATGTGTTTTCAAGAACAAATTCAATCAGGATGGTCAAGTGATAAGGAACAAGGAAATATTAGTATGTAAAGGGTATGCTCAAGTGAAAGGAATTGATTTTGAAGAAACATGTGCCCCTATAGCAAGACTTGAAGCAATCATAATGTTTCTAGCACTTTCATGCCATAAATTTTTTAAAGTATATCAAATGGACATCAAATCTACATTTTTGAATGGAAATCTAGAAGAAGAGGTTTATATTGAACAACCTAAAGCTTTTCTCTTATCAGAAAAAAGAGACTATGTTTGCAAATAGAAAAAGGCGCTCTATAGCCTCTGCAAGCTCCAAAGGCATGGTTTTCAAGGCTAGACAACTACTTAAAGTAGCAAGGATTTAATAGAGGGGGCACTGAAAGTAATCTCTACTTAAAAATTGAAGATGAAAATATGATCATTGTTGTTGTTTATGTAGATGACATCATATTTGGAAGCAATTTACAAATACTAAGTGTAGCTTTTCCTCTAAAATGAAAAAGGAATTTGAAATGTCAATGTTGGGTTAACTAACATTCTTCTTGGGATTACAATTTTACCAAACAGACAAAGGAATATTTATCTCTCAAACCAAGTACATCAATGACGTGCTTAAAAGATTTCAGATGGAAGACTCCAAACCTATTAGTACTCCTATGATCATAGGTTTCAAATTAAGTAAGGATGATGAGTCTTTGGAAGTGGATCATAACATGTATAGATCCATAATAGGCAGCTTGCTATATGTGATAGCTACAAGACCAGATGTGATGCAAGTTGTAGGCTTGGTTGCTAGGTTCCAGTTAAACCCCAAAGAAACGCACGTAACAGCAATAAAAGGAATCTTCAAATATTTGAAAGGTACTATGGAGTATGGATTATGGTACCCAAAAAGTTAAGACTTCATCTTGAAAGAATTTACTCATGCGAATTGGGAAGGAAGTGTTGATGATCGAAAAAGAACCAGTGAAGCAGCTTTTTTTTTAGGAAAATGTTTGGTATCATGGCCAAGCAAGAAACAATCCTCCATTTCACTCTCCACAACAGAATCCGAATACATTGCTACTGCGTCATGTTGCACTCAAGTCATTTGGATGAAGCAAACACTAGAATACTTACTTGTGAAGTATGTGCACTCAATAGTAATAAATTGTGATAATATCAATGCCATAAATATGTCAAAAAATCATGTCTTGCACTCCAAGACAAAGCACATACCAATAAAGTATCAATTCCTAAGAGAACAAGTATCCCAGAATATTGTCAAACTAGAGTATGTTGACACAAAAGAACATATTGTTGATATATTTACCAAGCCACTACCCAAGGAAGCCTTTGAGCAGCTTAGACACAATTTGGGATTAATCTCCTTACAATAGTTGTATGAGAAGAAGCATAATATCAGGGGGAGATATGTTGACAGGGGAGTTGTCATAAGGAATCCTTTGTCATTGTTGTCAAAGGGGGAGAAAATGTTGGCCAAAAGAAAATTTTCCATCAATGCCAAAGGGGGATATTGTTGAAAATAGAGTTGTCCTTGATGTCAAAGGAGTTCAGGAATGACAAAGAGATAACCAATAGACATAATAGCAGGATGAACTCAGTAAAAGACAAAGGATCCATTACGTGGATTGTTAATTGATGTCAAAGGAGTTCAGAAATGACAAAGGAATAACCAGTAAGACATGATGACAGGGTGAACTTAGTGAAATAAAGAGGAATTACAAAGTCGAATAAAAAATTAGTGATAGGGGAAAGATTCGCAAAGCGAGAAGTGCCAAATAAAAAGCCAAAGCACCAAGAATATTTGGAAGGATCCACAAATAAAGCAGTGGAAGCGCCAAAGAAATTTTGGACGGCCCAGATCATTCGATAGGTAGAGATCAATGGTCTATAATAAGACCTAAACAATAAATATGCGTGAAAAATAACATTCTTGAATGCTAGTGAAGTTGGAAATTAGACAATCCATATCAGTTGAGAGAAATTGCGGATGCTGATTTTGAGAAGATCAACGGTGGTGAGTGATTTCTGCACAAAGAAAAGTGAAGATCCACAAATCTACATTTGATCGTAGATCAACGGTTGGGATTGAATCCGCAAAGAAATAAATGGTGGTGAATGATTTATACACACAAAAAAGTGAAGGTCCGCAATTTGCATTTAATCGTATATCAATGATCAGGAGTGAACTCGCAAGGAAATCGACGGTTCAGAAGAAATGTGGAAACAAAGTTGCAAAAGAGAATTATGGAGGTCCAAAATGGGAAAGTGTGGTTCCGCATTCCGCAATCTGCTATCTGTAATATCGATGGTCGAAAAAGACTCCGCAAGAGATCGATGACGTGGAAGCACAATTGCAGAAAAGGAATTATGGAAGTAGTTTGAACAAAATTGGAAAACTTGCAATCCACAAGATCGACGGTCATGCAAGATTCCCCAAGAGATCGACGACGTGGAAGAAAGATTTTGGAAAGGAAATTACAGAAATATTTTCAAGAAATTTGGAAAATACGCAATCTGCAATCCACATTTGATTTAAAGATCAACAATCAGGAAAGAGTCTGCATAAGATCGACAGCACGGAAGAAATATTGTGTAAAGCAAATTGCAGAATCACTTTTAATAAATTTGGAAAACCTGCAATTCGTAATCTGCATCTGATCTAGAGATCAATGACTATGGAAGAGTCTGCAAGAAATCAACGGTGCAGAAAGTATATTGCGTAAAGGAAATTGCGGAAGGACATTTTGAGAAAAGTCAAAATGCAAATCTGTAATCTCCATCTGATCTCATATCAACGGTAAGGAAAGAGTCCGCAAGAAATCAATGGTGCGGAAAGGTTGTTGCGGAAATACAATTGCGGAAAGATAATGAAATTGCAGAAAGATGATTACGGAGGGAAATTTGTGTATTAGATCGACGGATAGGAAATAGTTCACAATGGATCAATGATTCAGGATGGTTGCAGAAAGGATCTAATGAGGAAAAGGCAATTTCGAAAGAATTTCTGGTGAATAATTATCATTGTGGAGAGGCAATTCTGGTAAGATTATGTTGTGGAAAGGTATGACTGATAAACCTAAATAGAGTTAAAGAATTGTTAAAATGAAGAATTGATTTTTCATGAAGAGACACGATCTAATAATGAAAAGGGGCATTGATGAAGAGATGCATTCATAGAAAACATGTTAGAGGGTATTTATAAACAGAATGATGAGTGAGAGAAATTGTCTCTGCAGTTTAGATCAATGTAGCAGTAAGTAAAACAAAGACCAAGGTAGACATAAGAAGATTTGGAAGTTCGATCAAAACACGCTAGGGAAATAAACAAGCCTGTAGGGGGTTGTAGCCTCCTTTCAGTGATAGCTAGTAAATAGGGTGTAGTAGCATCTGATAAACTAGGGGGTCATAGCCTCCTTCCAGTAGTTGCTAGTAAATAGGCTGTAATACCATCCTTGTCTGTAGAAGCAGGAAAAAAATATTTCTAAAATACAATTTTGTAGTAATAGGAAGTATAGGTGGTTTACCCAATTGGCCTTCCACGATAAATTTGTGTTCTGTGTGTTCTTGTTGATCATGTGTGTTAATGAATAAATTAAAAGTGGTTTAAATTGTTAAAAGTTATCAATACTGATTCACCCCCCTATCAGTATTGTCCAATATTCCAACACAGAGATGTCGATGCCTTGTATCAACACAATGGTTTATCAATTAATGTAATAAATAACATGTATAAACCGAAAAAAAAAAGATATAAGATAATGCATTTTCGATTCGTTAATTAATTTATATAAAACAATTTATCTTTTTTTTTGTTTTATTATATTATTATAATTATAATTATAAATCAAATTCAATTTTACAATGAAAGGATCGGTGATCTCAACAAGAAAAATCCGCAGTAAAAATCTCAAACGCAGTAGAAGTTGCAAGTGAAAATGGTAAGGAATTCACAAATTCGAATGAATTAAATAAGTCGTGATTCAACAGAAGAATAGATCTAGGTCGTAGATCTCGCAAAAATTGATGGTTAAGATTAGAGAGAGAAAGTGAAAACGGAGATGAAAACACCCAAAAAATTTAAGATCTCATGATTTTCGCAATCTGCAATCCGCATTGCGGGTTGCAGAATGCGGGATGATATTAGTAACCAAGAAAAATATCTTAAAGTTCAGCAATCTGCAATTTGCAAAAGATTTGCGAGTTGCGGGTAGGAAATGTTTGCAAAACATAATTTTATTGAGTTTTCTCTTTCCGTAATCCACATTGTGGATTATGGTTTTCAAAACTGAAAAAAGGAAAATCTTGCGTAAAACCACTTTTTCGCTTTCCGCAATCCACATTGCAGATTGCAGAGAGAGGAACCGAAAAGATACAACTTTATTTTGAAAAGAATTTTCGCAATGCATAAGGTGCATTGCGGGTTGCGGGTTGCAGAAAGACAACCATTATCGAACTAATAAAATACTAATGTTCGCATTCTGCATTGCGGGTTGCGGAATGTGGGAAATTGATCTCCAAAATCCCCCCAAAAAAGGACCTATGCAATTCGCTTTCGGATTGCTGAATGCGGGTTACAAAAACGAAAAACACGGGTTGAAAAAACACAAAACATGAAAGGATATTCGAGAAAAGGAAAAGTACACATCCGCATTCTGTAACTCGCAATTGCAGAAGAAGTTAGTTCCCCTAAATTGCACAAAGGTCAGTTCGGAAAGTTGAATGAGGAAAGGTATGTTGCAGAGAGTTTGTTGTGAAAAGGACATTGCAGAAAAGACAACTGTGGAAGGACGTAACTGATAAATTTAAACAGAGTTAAAAATAATAAAGAGAAAAGTAAGAAAATGTGGTTGATGAAGATGCATGTGTTATGGACGGATGAGTTTGATGAACAATCATGACTCCATATGTATTATTAACTATGCTGATGACAAAACTATAAACACTTAGCATATAAAAGTCTATATTTTAGCAACGTTGATAGGCTTGAACATTTCAAGTTGATAAACCCGACTGCACAAAATGTATTTGATGTTGTTACTGGTTCAAAGTTGCATACTTTCAAAGGGGATAAAGAACATGTCTATTGTGTATGCCACTGTTACAAATAAACTATTCAGGTATACTGAATCCCCATGGTACATTTTTGGTCTTCTCTTCTCATGTATCATTTTATTTTCTATCTAAATGGTCATGCAAACATAAAGGCCTGGTTACTTAATTTGATAGGTTCAAAGATTGGTTGCAATGTTCATAGTCATTAGTGGACTACAATGACCTAACTCTAAACTATAGGTAATGTTTCTTATTTTATTTTACATTACTTCTGTCAAGTGATCTTAATGTCAATTATGTTGGTTACCACCGTGAAAGCAAATTTGAATTTGATGCAAACAAAGTAATATGTGATTAAGTGATTAATTGCTTTGTTGAATTGAACCAATAAATGGGGAAACATATAAGTAAATGATACATCTCAAGAAGAGGCGTATTCTGTTTACTTTGCAATTGTAACAATACATTAAATAATGGGAACATCTGACCAATAGAAGAAGTACTATGATCACAAATATATGTTTAGAGGCAAAAGAGTACATCTATAGAGAAAACAATGAAAAGCTTCAATCAGAATTTGGTTTTAAAGCATTTAAAGCAAGTAAGCTTTCCTCTGTTTTCCTATGTTGGACATGTGGATTGTCTTGCATGCGAGAGTATCTAGAAAAAGAGAAAGTTGGAGAAATGCGAAGGCTTGAAAGAGATTTAACTCTTGATATTGCAGTGAATGTAAGCCCTTGTCTACCAATGTTTCCAATATCTGTTGTTGCATTTTGGAGGGTCATTCCTTATGCTTTATGAATTGTTAAACCTTGTGCCATATGAAGTGATAGTTTCCTACACGTTCCTATTGTTATGGGAAAGATGAGAACATAAGTAGGATTAGAAGCATCCCATAAGGCTACTTTGTAGTGGAGGAATTCTACAACAACAAAGGATGGTAAGGTAGGAGTATGTTCGTTGGAGTTGTAGACAATGTCAATGACTTTTCCAAGTGAGTTGTTAACAAGGCCTTCTCCAAGCCATAAATTAGTAGTTAACACGACTTGTTGACCAATAGCAAGAAGGACCTCTAATGGCAATTGTTCATCATCTATGGATTGGTGGACATGCTTGTTCCTTTGTTCTGGAAGGCAATGTGCAATTGGCATATTAAGGTGTTTGAGCATGTGTTTGTTGTGTGGTGCAACAAAGCTATTAGTGGCATACAAGTGGGTAGATTTTTCAAATGAACAGTTTTTTTAATGTGAAAGGGATGAGGTTGTTCTTATCATTAGGAGTGTCTAGTATTCAAGATTCGATGTTGCATTTCAAAGGTTTAGTAAGAGTTGGTGAAAGGAAATTTGGGAAGCGCTATCTCTTTATTGTCAGGAAATGCTATTGAGCGTGACAAAAGTATCAAATGTACGCCAGAGAGAAGTTCCAAGGGATGAGCCTACATACATGGGGATGTCCTTTACTGGAGGCATTTTCCTGAAGTCGCCAAGAAGAATCATGGAACATCCACCAAACAAGATTGTACAATGCAAGGGGAAATCTTGACGTAAGCGGGAATCAATTTGAGTTAACATTTTTGGGCAAATAAAGCTCATTTCATCAATGAGAATTTAGCGAATATGTTGGAGTTCTTCTTGAAGATTTGAAATGGATTGGCCTTCAAGAGGGTGCATTTCAACAATGGGTATTCGAAGACCAGAATGTATTGTAAGTGCATGTATGTTAAAGGCAACAACACCAGTTGGAGCTAGGAGAAGCAGTGGGGATGCAATTTGTCTAGAGGCAGTTTGGAGTGCAGATTTCAAGCAAGATATGAGGTAAGATTTTCCAGTGCTTGCAATACCTTGAATGACCATTTTGAGTGGTTGAGCAGGTGTAGTGTTTCTAAAATGGGAAATGACAAGATCAAAGGCTATGCCTTCTGTGGGAGACAAGGAATCAGGTTGAAATGGACAACGAGGTGGCGTCTTCATGTAGTTGGGTGGACAAGTGATTGAGGTCAATGAATGCTATTGATGTTTCATGCAAATGGGTGGGTATATTGTTGTGTCCAATTGTGATTTTTTTCAAAATCATGATGTCCAAGCATTTCAAGATCATCAATATGGATGTTTTTTCCTGGTCGAATTTGAGAGAGGTTCCCATTCATCCATGGTATGGGGAAAGGGAAAGGGAATTGGATAAGAGTTCGAATCATCATATGGAGGTGTAGAGGGTTCTTCATGTACATGTTCAATGTGCCACACAACATATGTGCCTTTAATGCGATGCCAATGAGAAATAATTTCAGAACTTGTTGTTCCAATATCCTTGGGGAGGGCATGGAAAGGTTTGTATAGAAGAAGTTCGATCCAACAAAACGGTTCAAAAGTTGAAGAATCAAAGGGAGAAATGGAAGTGAATTGTGGAAAGACTCTAACAATATTGTGACACAAGTTTGCTTTCCATGGATTTTTTTTCATTTTAGGTGAGAAAGATCAAGAACGAGCAGCTTCAAGCAGGGTTAGATGTTCAAGAGAAAGGGGTCTTTCCATGTATGCAAATTTGAAGGGGGAGGGGTGTAGGGGTGTTAGTAGTGTCATTACAAAGACGATAGAAGACACTTTGGCTCACATTTAGGGAAAAAAACTAACGATTGCAAAGCCCAAGAGGGATTTTTTGGAGCATGTGAAACATCTCTTATGCACTAATGTCTCATTTTGTAATTTTTTATGCAAGGATTCACTTGATAGGATGAAGAATGGGGTCATCAATTGGTGCTACATGTACAAGGAGAGAGTGAATAACATGATAGCTTTCTTATTTTGTCTCTACTTTTGATGCATATTTTGAAATGTATTTGAGGACAACATGTCTAGAAAGAACAGGTTGGTAATATACATTAGCCCTCCATATTGAAAGCATGGTTCGATTGCGAATATTTAGAAGGGAATCATTTCTTGCAGGATTGTAGGTTTTACGTCCATTTGCATCAATGAATAAGGAAGAAATAGCTTGTAGTTCATAGTGAAAACCATAGGGACATTGAAAAGATGTTCCTTTTTTGCGAAGGAAAGTTGATTCTAAACATCTGGTGTGCCTTTGAACACAATTTACAAGTTCTTCATAGTCAACTAAGTAGTTTGATGCAAATATGGATGGTGATGCAAGACTACATGGATAATTTGTAGTAGAATGATGTAACCCAAAAGTGGAAAGTTGGGCATTACGAGGATTCCAATCCGTAACATATGTGTCAAAAAAGTGTTTTGTAGCTTCAACTGCAAGAACATATTCCCAGTCTAAGGTGTCCATATTTGGTGCATCTTCCAACCGAATAAAACCATGAATGTGTGTGGATACCCTATGTTTCCATTCATACCTATAGGGGAGGAAAAGGAATATATTAGAAATCAATCTTATATGGTGACAAACATGAAAAGAAGGATAAGAAGGAACAAATAGTAAAACACTTGCACCAAGAATCCGTTATATGAAGGCCATTTTGAAGTACCTCTTCAAGGAATATTTTGAATCTATTGTGAATGTATTGTGATTGAATATGTCGATTTGATATGATGTTGTGAATATTCCATTGATGGTGTTGATCTAAACCTGTAGGGCTTTCACCAGGCATTAGAGCATGCAAATTTGACCATTTTTTGTTAGCTGCACTAAGGGTGAAGAAGAAGATTGGTGTACCTTGTTAATTGATCATATTTGTGAGTTCAACTCTACTTTTGTTCCAATACGAGCATGTTCCATGCAATGAATACCCAAATCGTGTGACCCTTTCACCAATTTTGTCATTAGGCATGTCTTGCAATTGATTAACAAGCTCAAGTATCATGGGAGGGAGTGTATCTTCAAGGTTAATTTTGACAAAAATAGAAGCAGTAACATTACTCCGATGATGCATGATTAGATTGTATATGTAGTACCAGAAGCAAGGATGTTTCCCAAATCTATTTTCATGATAGTGAATAAGGTGAAGTGCATATTTGTGCATCTCAACTTGATGAATGTGTGGTTGTTTAAGCATTGCTGCACCTGTGGGGAACAAGGTTGGAAAATCCATGGAAAGAAGGCCTTCTGTGTTGTACTCATTGATAGGGGATATGCCTATAGGGGGGAAATCAATGGAAGGTGGTAGTGGGTTATCTGCTATGTGTAAGAAGCATCTAATTTCCTCAACCTCAGTTATAACATTCCTCTATGTTGAAATAAACAAGGATGATTCTAATTCATAGGGTTCAAATGAATTTGGTGGTTGGATTGTAGAGGACAAGCTTTGCTGATGAGATAATGTATCATTGCTATTAACATGGCGATTCAAAGGTGAAATTTATGTTGAAACAAGAGGCAAAGAAGCTATTGCAATTGATTTGACTCATACATCCTTGTAGTACAGATCATTTTCCATTTTGTATTTAAGAGCAGAAAGAACACATGTTCGACTGACAAATAGTTCATATGGATCGTTTGTATGGTTTCATTTGCGAACAACAAGGATTTCAAGGTCTGATATTAAATGGGGTAGGGATGTGGAAATATTGGAAATGGCTTGGGGGAAGCAAATAGTATGGCCAAAATATTTATATTGACCACCACAGGAATGTGTGACTTGTAGGATTGGGTTAGCGTGACTAATGAGCATTTATTCAACTTGCGTAAGTACTGCAAGGATAGGTGGTTGGATTCCAAAATACATATTGTTTTCCAATGAAAAGCGATGGCCTTTTCTTTCTGGAATACAACGAGAACATATGTATGCACCATGGAACTTTTTTGTTGCAATACCAGGGTAACATTCATTGCAAATTGAGCAGACATTCATGTCAGCTATTTGGTCCATTGTTTTAAAAAATAGTTGATGTGCATCATCAAGGTGGGTGTTGGATGGATTTAGCATGGGGGATGGAAGGGATGGTGTGTCGAAAGGTTGGCCAAGAGAAAACGAAGAAGACATATCCACAGGTTGACGTGGAGCTCTATAAAGAAGACGTTGATTCTTGTTGTTTTTATCTCTGTTCTGTACATATACAAGTCTTCTTCGTGCATTGGCTTGTTCATTGTCATGGTTCGACATGAGGCCTATAATAAGAGTGTAAAATTGTTAAAGATTTAGAAGATTTCATTGGTGGCAGGGACACATTTTGTATATGTATTAAGTGGAAAGTTTATGGATATAAAACGTAAGATATAAAACAAATGTTAAGTGATTGCATATTGGGAACCAACTGTGTACGTTAAAATAATATTTATGGAGTAAATATTTTTTTTCAAGTTCTAGCTTGATAACTGTAAGAAAACAACAATATAGAATGTTAGAATATTTAGACACTTAGGAGTTAGTTAATATCAACTTGTGTAATATATCCGTTAGGTAAAAGTGTGTTTCTTTAGTATGCATTAGTATGCATCTGTAAATATTCTAATCTGACGGTCACGATATGTTCTAGACATAGAGTGATCCGACGGTTCAAATTCTCTTAGATCATACCTACCATTGATCCGTGGCTTAACACTCTATTGGTCTATGATCTCTATTTAAAGAGCATCGAGGGTCCTTGGCTAGTTGATCAATTATGAGAAGCTCATGTAACTTTCTTTCTTTTGCATAATAAATTGCTCCAAGTAACTATTTGGTTGGGGCCCTGGACTGTTTCCCTCTCGAGGGTTTTAACCATGTGACAAACATCGGTGTGTTGATCTGTGATCTATTTGTGTGAAGCGGTATCTGAAGGTGTTCGGTCTTTTGG
>LPNX010571454.1:334257-372062 GCA_001517045.1 Pseudotsuga menziesii
GTGTGTCTGGAGTAGTCATCAATGAAAGTTAAGAAATATTTGAAACCAGAAAAGGAAGCAGATGGAAAAGGACCACGCAAGTCACTATGCACAAGCTCCAAAGGAACCAAGGCGTGCCAAGAAGCACGTTTGTCAAAATTGTCCCGATGATGTTTTTCGAGTACACAACCGGAACAAACACCATCCTTGCAAGATACCATTGGAAGACCAGTCACTATATTGTCTTTACATAGTTGTTGCAATGAGCGATAATTTAAGTGACCAAATTGCTCATGCCAAAGTTTGCTCAAGTTATCACTATGAGCAACAAAAACTAAAGGAAAAGGTGATGACCCAAAGTTGTTAAATTTGTACAACCTAGTAATATCATCAACAGTTCCAGTAGCAAGGACATTTTGAGGATTTTTAAAATCTTTGATTACAACTTGGTGAGGTGTAAAAGTCACAGTTTTACCTTCACCTGAATGAGTAATTTGATAGACTGATAACAAATTGCAGGAAATTTTTGGAACACATAGTACATCATTGAAATGACCATTTTCTACTGGAACTGTTCCATATCCTACAACACTTAGAGATCTATCATCACCAACAAAAATTTGTTTGGTGTTACATTCATGCATAGTAGAAAAGATGGCTTGATCCTTAGCCATATGATAAGATGCTCCAGAATCAATGAGCCATTCATTTGAAGTAGAAGAAGAAGATGCGGTATAAGAGTAAGCAAAAGCACAAAGTGCATGTCCATGAGAGTTAGATTCTGAAGATGAATGTATGATGATGTGGTGCTTCTTCATTGCTGCTTCCAAGGCTTCCATCTTCTTGAAACACTTAGATTCATCATGATTATCTTTCCCACAATAATTGCAATGACGCTCAGTCTTCTTTCCTTTTTGCTTGGATCATTTGTCATTTTTTAAAGAAGGAGCTGACTGAGAGGGTTTGGGACCCTTGTTGTTTTGCTTATTATTGCGAAAATTCTATTTTTTGGGAGGCTTGGACTTTTCTTTCTGTTGGGACAATAAGGCTTTCCCAGATGTATCTGCATTGTTAATTATTCCAAGATGAATGAGCTTATCTTGCTCTCTAATTAAGGAATCACAAAAGGATTCAATACTAGGCTCTTGATAGCTAGCTACAGTCAAGGATTCTTTCATGGAGTAGAATGTAGATACAAAAACAGAATATGCAGGTCCAAGTTTGGAAAGAATATGATAAATACATTGTTTGTTTTCTTTCTTAATCTTTCATTCTGCACATAAGAGTCTAAGAGTTTTATACTTAGATAAATAGTCTTGAATGCATGAAAAATCATTTGGATTCAAGGAAATCAACTCATTCTCGAGTTGATGACCCCGAATTTCATTGTGTTTACCAAATACAGATTCCAACTTTTCCCAAGCTTTATCAGGTTCATCAATTTCAGATATGTGGAATCGCAAATCAATAGAGATTGACATCCCAATCAATCCACAAGATTCATCACATCTATTTGCCCATTTAATTTTCTTATCATCATCAGTGGGTTTTGTTTCTTTCCCTGAGGTTATCCTGAAAAGTCCCCTACTTCGTAGAACATCCTCCATACGAGATTTCCATGAGAAATAGTTAGAATTTGTAAGTATAATATCACAAGGGGCTGCCATACTGTAAAATAATGGCTAAAAGAATAGAAACTAAATGTTTGGATGCAAAGAGCTTGAGAAAATATGCGGTTTAAAAAAAAACGGCACTTAAAACTGATTCTGGATGATGAAGTTATGCTTGATCAAAGAAAGTGTTGAAGATGTCCCCAATAGTGACGTGGCAGATATTAACTTGACCAACTAAAAAAAGAAGCCCCCTCTTCCCAAGATCAACCTTTGACAATCACTTTTATAATAAAGTTGCTTTGAAGTGAATGTCAAGTCTGCCTTCTTACACAGGGTACTCCCAAAAGACCGAACACCTTGTAAGAGAAAACGAAGAAGACATATCCACAGGTTGACGTGCAGCTCTATAAAGAAAACGTTGATTCTTGTTGTTTTTATCTCTGTTCTGTACATATACAAGTCTTCTTCGTGCATTGGCTTGTTCATTGTCATGGTTCGACATGATGCCTATAAGAAGAGTGTAAAATTGTTAAAGACTTAGAAGATTTCATTGGTGGCAGGGACACATTTTGTGTATGTATTAAGTGGAAAGTTTATGGATATAAAACATAAGATATAAAACAAATGTTAAGTGATTGCATATTGGGAACCAACTGTGTACGTTAAAATAACATTTATGGAGTAAATATTGTTTTTCAAGTTCTAGCTTGATAACTGTAAGAAAACAACAATATAGAATACCAAAGTATGGTATGACAAAACATATATTAAAATAAAAAACAATAAATGTAATAATTGTTCTTTACGGAAGAATGAAAAGTTCTGCTAAGAAAGAAGAGAACAAAGTTGTTTATTTTATAAATAAACATAATAGCAAATTAATATTGTATTCAAAAGCGACGATATAGGTTGCATAAAAAATTTAGGTTCAAAATGTTAAGTGATGGCTTGTACATTGGAACTATGAGACTACAAGATATAACTCTTAAAAGCAAGTTAAAAAAAAAAAACCTGCTATGTTGAAGCATGAAAGACGGACAAAAATATGAGAATTGAGGCAATTCATTACAGACAATAAAGAATACTTAAGTATCATGTTGAAACAACTTATGTATTTGAATGTCTAGCTGAAATCGTCGATTAAATGTTTTCAACCATCACAAATACAAGCTATGTGCAATTCCACAGAAGGTCTATGTTCTAACTAAAAGAGTAAAAAGAAATTGTTTGTTGCAGATCTTATGGGCTATTTCAACAATTGATGATGCTTCAGTTGAGAGGAGGCATAGGTATTTCGCAGAAATTTGTCTTCTTCTTGCAATTGAAATTTTAATCTTGAATGTTTAAAAATTTAGTATGTACTTACAAGTTGCTTATTTATTGTCAAAATGAGAGTTTCATTTTGCAAACTGTATGTAAATGTTATGTTGGAATCGATAAGAGCAGTTTTGAAACATGGTACCCTCTCTAACAGGGGCAACTGTTCTTATCTTGCATACAGTTGATATTAGAGGCAAACAGATATCACTAAGCATGTCCATAAAAAACATTTAATGTGACCACTTCGAAAACATGCAATCCACACTGCCAAGGCATGGGTTGTCACCACTCTGAATAATTTACAATTTTTTTTTTGTTCATGCTTTATTTGATTCCACGCGAAAGAACAACCATCATGTTATGGAGACTATGCTAACTGAAGATGTTATTTCACTCTTGCTAAATGGTGTTGTCAACCTTTTCCCGATGGTACAAGTTTGCACATTAAACCAAGTGAACTCACTCAACTAATCAACTATTCGGTTCTGAATTCCTATGTCAGACGGATTTCAAAAGCATGAGCTATTACTTCCAATTATATATAATAGTCTTGTAGAATATGGGCAACTAAAAGAAGGAACTATAATCAAAGTCACCCAATCAAGAAAAGCGTAAACTTGTTAAAGACTTAGAAGCTTTCATTGGTGGTAGGGACACATTTTGCATATGTATTAAGTGGAATGTTTATGGATATAAAACAGAAGATATAAAGCAAATGTTAAGTGATTGCATATTGGGAACCAACTATGTACGTTAAAATAACATTTATAGAATAAATATTTTTTTTCAAGTTCTAGATTGATAACTATAAGAAAGCAACAATATAGAAGACCAAAGTGTAGTATGACAAAACATATATGAAAAAAAAACAATAAATGTAATAATTGTTCTTTACGGAAGAATGACAAGTTGTGCTAAGAAAGAAGAGAACAAAGTTGGTTATTTTATAAATAAACATAATAGAAAATTAGTATTGTATTCAAAAGTGACGATATAGGTTGCATCAACAATTTAGGTTCAAAATGTTAAGTGATAGCTTGTGCAGTGGAACTATGAGACTACAAGATAGAACTGCAAAAAGCGAGTTAAAAAAAACCCTACTATGTCGAAGCATGAAAGAAGGACAAAAATATAAGTATTGAGACAATTCATTACAGACAATAAAGAATGCTTAAGTATCAAGTTGAAACAACTTATGTATTTGGATGTCCAACAAAAAATTGTTGATTAAATTTTTTCAACGATCACAATTACAACCTTTAGGCGTGCAATTCCACAGAAGGTCTCTGTTCTAACTGAAAGAGTAAAAAGAAATTGTTTGTTGCATATCTTTTGGGATATTTCAACAATTGATGTTGCTTCAGTTGAGAGGAGGCATAGGTGTTTCGCGGAAATGCCCATGATTTGGTTTGCAACATCATCAAAACCTACAACACCATGAAGGTGTCCAGTGATATCTTCTAAGTCAACCTTTAGTATGTATCGGTATTCACATTCAAGAAAATCCCCATCACATTTACCACAATGCCAAATGTTTCCAACTTTGTGGGAATCTTTTTTCATGTATTCTATACCATAAAAAAAAGAGGGCATGCAAGGAAATGAAAATCATCCATTTTAACATTTGTGATGGTTACAACAACAGAGTACCAAACAAGCTTTTTAGACGGTTGAAGATTTTGTAGCTCATTGATGGTAATGCTTTTACGAGGAGCAGAATGAGAGGCATTGAATTAGATGGTGACGCTGAACGAAATCCATTGTCATGAAACCATCTCTAGAGAAGGACAGTTTCTTCAATCTTTGGGTTTATAAAAAGAGTATTGTTCGAGATAGTCCCAACAATTTTCCCATTAAATTTGGTAACACGATTGCCTTTGATTACTAAATTTGTAGGAGTAGCTGAACCGCGAGGGTTAGCAAGCTCGGCTCCTTCAATTTGGAAATTCTCTCCCCAAAGTGTTATGTCAATGCTATAGATTAACATGTCACAGATTCTAACGGTGTTTCATACACTCTCTACACCATCTCATTTTCGTATGGTGGATGTAGGCAAAACCAAAATTACAAGTCCAAGAAGGTCAACCATGGAATTGACAGGTATAGTTTGGATGTCCTAAATAGTTTTAAAGTTAAAGAAATATAAATGTATTAAGGGGTATTCATCTAAGCATGGTTGGATGGTTGAGGAGGAACCTAGGAAAATCTCATTATGGCTTTTCAAATGGTTGAAAATTGGATTGGATGCTTTCACTGTGCCATTTGATACTACGTACACTACTCTTATATGTATTTGGTCATACAAAGAGAGTTCCAATTCATTGAATGTGAAGATATGTATTTCATCATGTGAAGCATTAACAAGGTCAAATATGAACACTTTTCCAAGCCCTCGTCGGTTTCCATATTCATGAATGTTTGTCTTAGCAAAAACTCGACCTTGAATGCTCCAAACCTTGCTAGAAGAGGCAAGTGAATTGAATGGGATAGTTGATGAAAGAAAGGTAGGGTTTTCATTTATTGAGGTAGGGTTCACTGCAACAGAGGAACTACTCTGCGAGGGAGAGACTACATCTAAGTGGTAAGTTGCAGGGTCTCGGTCTCCAATAATTGATGCATCCACTGTGACAACTTCAAGTGCAAACAATGTGATAGTCCTGGTAAGAAGAAGTATGTTAGAGAGTAATGGGAGACAAAACATTTGATGCATCAATGGTGCGAAATTCATCAAGTGGGAAAAAAACAACGAGGAAATGAAACATACATCACATTATGTACAATGTTGCATGTACATTGGGTGACTTTGATTATAGTTCCCTCTTTTAGTTTCCCATACTCTACAAGACTATTATATATAATTGGAAGTAATAGCTCATTCTTGTGAAGGTCGTCTAAGATAGCAATTTGAAACCGAATAGTTGATGAGTTGAGTGAGTTCACTTGGTTTAATGTGGAAACATGTACTAGCAGGCAAAGGTTGACAACACCATGTAGCAAGACTGAAATAATATATTCAGTTAGCATAGTCTCCTGGAACATGATGGTTGTTCTTTCCTATGGAATCAAATAGGTCATGAACAAAACAAAACAAAAAAATGGAAATTATTTAGACTAAAACAACCCGCGCCTTGGTAGTGTAGATTGCATGTTTTGGAAGCGGTCATGTTAATTGTTTTTATGGACAAGCTTAGTGATATTTGTTTGCATCTATTTTCAACTATATGCAAGATAATAACAGTTTCCCCTGGTAGAGTAAATACCATGTTTCAGAACTACTCTTACCGATTCCAAAATAACATTTACATACAGTTTGCAAAATGAAACTCTCAATTTAACAATAAATAAGCAACTTGTAAGCAAATGCTAAATTTTTAAACATTCAAGATTACAATTATAATTGCAAGAAGAAGATAAATTCAGAGCCACAAAAAATGTTAGGATATTTAGACACTTAGGCGTTAGTTAAGATCAACTTGTGTAATAGATCCATTAGGTAAAAGTGTGTTTCTTTAGTATGCATTAGTATGCATTTATAAATATTCTAATCCGATGGTCACGATATGTTCTAGACATAGAGTGATCCGACGGTTCAACTTCTCTTAGATCATACCTACCACTGATCTGTGGCTTAACACCCGATTGGTCCATGATATCTATTTAAAGAGCATGGAGGGTCATTGGCTAATTGATCAATTATGAGAAGCTCATGTAAGTTTCTTTTTTTTGCATAATAAATTGCTCCAAGTAGCTATTTGGTTGGGGCCGTGGACTGTTTCTCTCTCGAGGGTTTTAACCATGCGACAAACATTGGTGTGTTGATATGTGATCTATTTGTGTGAAGCAGTTGTTCAAGGTGTTCAGTATTTTGGGAGTACCCTGTGTACCCGAACATGGTATCAGAGTGTTTATGAAGAGCCGCTTTCAATTTTGATCAAGATCTGGAACTAGTGTTGCTGATACTTTGAAAGGGTTTCTAGTTATTTATTTTCTATGCATTTTTGGCATGTGGGAGATGTTCCATACTGTCTGGAGCGTTGTTTCCATTAGGAAATAGTTTTCGTTTCACTGAAAACCATTTCCATTTGATCTAGAAACACCCATTTCGGCAAATCTGAAGGTATAATGTTACAGTGACGGATTTGTTTTTTTTTTTAAATCTCTCATATGTTATCAGTTTTATTATTAGATCTTTACTATTTTAGTCTCCGACTGTTGCCTTCCCTGGTTGCGTATGCTCTTTCCTGTGCACCTTGCGTGATCGCGGGGAATCAGAAACAATAAGGGAAAGTTTTTTTTTATCTTCTCAGCTACGTATGCTCTTTGTCTTGCACCTTGTGCAATCATGACAAATGAAAAATAGAAAGAAAACTTGAAAACGTAGACTTTCCGGGTAAGCTAACCAAGATCTAACCCCTTTGTGTGGAAAAAGTTTTTTTTGTTTTTGTTTTTCATTTTTTTTGTGATTTGCAGAAAAATAAGGCAACCACGGAGAATGAGAGAGACGAGTAAAAACAAAAAAAAAAAACCTTCCTCTTTCCATTCTTTTATGTACATTTTAAACTTAGCTCACTTGGTCCAAAGTTGCTTTATTCCTTAATAGGTCTTGAGTTCAAGTCTTATTAAGCTACTTTTTAGTGCATGCAATTTCTATTTTCAAGTTACTTTATTGTAAAATTGCATCTCACTTAAATAAAATAAAATAAAAAGTGAGTCACTTAAGTCTTTTAATTTATTGCTGCATTATTTAAAGTAACATTATTGTAAAAGTGAACATCACTTATTCTACAAAAGTTATTCACTTAAAAGCAATTTTATTGTAAAGTGATTGTCAAAGGTTGGGAAGAGGGGAATTCTTTTTTTTTAGTTGTTCAAGCTAATATCTACCACATCACTATTGGGGACATCTTCAACATTTTCTTTGATCAAGCATAATTTCATCATCCAGAATCAGTTTTCAGTGCCATTTTTTTTTAAACCACATATTTTTTCGATCTCTTTGCATCCAGACAGTTAGTTTCTATTTTTTCAGCAATTATTTTACAATATGTCCACCCCTTGTGATATTATACTTACAAGTTCTAACTATTTCTCATGGAAATATCGTATGGAGGATGTTCTACGAAGTAGGGGACTTTTCAGGATAACCTCAGGGAAAGAAACAGAATCCACTGATGATGATAAGAAAAATAAATGGGCAAATAGATGTGATGAAGCTCATGGATTGATTGGGATGTCAATCTCTACTGATTTGTGATTCCACATATCTGGAATTGATGAACATGATCAAGCTTGGAAAAAATTGAAATCTGTGTTTGGAAAACACAATGAAATTCGGGGTCATCAACTTGAGAATGAGTTGATTTCCTTGAATCCAAATGATTTTTCATGCATTCAAGACTATTTATCTAAGTATAAAATTCTTAGACTCTTATGTGCAGAATGCAAGATTAAGAAAGAAGACAAACAATGTATTTATCATATTCTCTCCAAACTTGGACCCGCATATTCTGTTTTTGTATCTACATTTTATTCCATGAAAGAATCCTTGAGTACAGCTAGCTATCAAGATCCTAGTCTTGAATCCTTTTGTGATTCCTTAATTAGAGAGCAAGATAATCTCATTCATCTTGGAATAATTAACAATGCAGATACATCTGGGAAAGCCTTATTGTCCCAACAGAAAGAAAAGTCCAAGCCTCCCAAGAAACATAATTTTCACAATAATAAGCCAAACAACAAGGGTCCCAAACCCTCTCAGTCAGCTCATTCTTTAAAAAATGACAAAGGATCAAAGCCAAAAGGAAAGATGACTGAGCGTCATTGCAATTTTTGTGGGAAAGATAATCATGATGAATCTAAGTGTTTCAAGAAGATGGCATCCTTGGAAGTAGCAATGAAGAAGCATCACATCAGCCTAGATTCATCTTCAGAATCTACCTCTCATGGACATGCACTTTGTGCTTCTAGTTACTCTTATACTACATCTTCTTCTTCTACTTGAATTGAATGGCTCATTGATTCTAGAGCATCTTATCATATGGCTAAGGATCAAGCCATATTTTCTACTATGCATGAATGTAACACAAAACAAATATTTGTTGGTAATGATAGATCTCTAAGTGTTGTAGGATCTAGAACAGTTCCAATAGAAAATGGTCATTTCAATGATGTACTATGTGTTCCAAAAAAATTCTGCAATTTGTTATCAGTCTATCAAATTACTCATTCGGGTGAAGGTAAAAGTGTGACGTTTATACCTCACCAAGTTGTAATCAAGGATTTTAAAAATCCTCAAAATGTCCTTGCTACTGGAATTGTTGATGATATTACCAGGTTGTGCAAATTTAACAACTTTGGGTCATCACCTTTTCCTTCAATTTTTTGTTGCTCATAGTGATAACTTGAGCAAACTTTGGCATGAGTGATTTGGTCACTTAAATTATCGTTCATTGCAACAACTATGTAAAGACAATATGGTGACTGGTCTTCCAATGGTATCTTGCAAGGATGGTGTTTGTTCTGGTTGTGTACCCGAAAAACATCATCGGGATAGTTTTGACAAACGTGCCTCTTGGCACGCCTCGGTTCTCTTAGAGCTTGTGCATAGTGACTTGTGTGGTCCTTTTCCATCTGCTTCCTTTTTTGGTTTTAAATATTTCTTAACTTCCATTGATGACTACTCCAGACGCACTTGGGTTTACTTCCTAAAAATTAAGAGCAAAGTATTTAACATGTTCTTGGCCTACAAGGCCCTTGTTGAAAAACAATCTGGTCATCAAATTATTAAGTTAAGATATGACAGTGGAGGAGAATATGTTAACAACAAGTTCACTACTTTCTGCACTGAACAAGGAATCCAAGAACAGCACATTGTTCCATATACACCACAACAAAATGGTGTAGCTGAACGAAAGAACCGCACTTTAAAATAAATGGCTAATTGTATGATCCAATCTAAGGGACTAAGTCTTCAATATTGGGCTGAGGCCATAAATTGTGCAAATTACATAGTTAATCACACACCCACTAAAGTTTTACAAGGTATAACACTGGAAGAAGCATGGAGTAAAATTAAACCAGATGTAAGTCACTTTCATGTGTTTGGTTGTGAAGCATGGGCTCACATTCCGGATGAAAAACGGAAAGCATTACAGCCTAAAAGTGAAAAGTGCATATTTGTTGGATATTCTAAAGATGTAAAAGGTTATAGACTTCTTCAGCCCCATTCACATGATATAATCATTAGAAGAGATGTTAAATTTGATGAAAATCTCTTGGCCTACAAGCCTAACTTGGCGAGTGTGCCATCCTTGGCCTACGATCCTGATTCGGAGATTGTGCCTTCTTCTTCTTCTTCTTCCAACTTCCTTGACATGTTTCCACCTCCGCCTACTCATGTTCCTCCAATTGCACCAGCACCAATGCTTCCTCGATGGGTCCGTTCAACATGTGAACCAGCTGGTGATCTTGCCGATGATCCTAGAGATCAACGTCGAACATGTTCTCAGTTTCAGCGAGCCTCTTCTCTTTTGGCTCAAGTTTCCGAGAATCATGATTGAGAAACTTTTGCAGAAGCTTCAGGAAATCCAGATTGAGATGCAGCTATAGATGAAGAATATCGTTCCTTAATGGCAAATGATACTTGGAATCTTGTTCCTCTTCCAAAAGGAAGAAAACTTGTTAGATGTAAATGGGTCTATAGAACTAAGTATGCATCAGATGGAAGTGTTGAAAGACTTAAGGCAAGGTTACTTGTCAAAGGTTTTTCTCAAGTTGAAGGGATTGACTACAATGAAACCTTTGCTCCTATTGCAAAAATGAATTCCATCCACCTTGTTCTTTCCCTTGCAACCTTACATAAATGGGAAGTCCGTCAAATGGATGTCAAGTCTGCCTTTTTACATTGTGATTTACAAGAGGAAATTTACATGGAACAACCTCCTGGATATGTTCAGGATAACTCTAGCCTTATCTATCTCCTTAATAAATCCTTATATGGCCTTAAGCAAGCTCCTAGAGCTTGGTATGCCAAAATGGATAGCTTTCTCCTTGACACTGGTTTTTCTAGATGCCATTCTGACCCCAATGTCTATACCAAGAAAGTAGGAAACCATACTTGTTCTTTATACTTGTTATCTTATCTTATCTTATCTTATCCTTACTTGTTCTTCATACTTGTTCTTTATGTTGGTTATCTTATCCTTACTGGTAGTGACCCTAAACTTATAACCCATGTGAAATCCAGTCTTAAGCAAAATTTTGAAATGTCAGACTTACGACATTTGCATTATTTTCTTGGTCTCCAAGTCTTGAAAACCAAAGAAGGAATCTTTCTTTCCCAGTCTAAGTATGCTTGTGACCTTATTCGTCGCTTCCACATGGAATATTCTAAACTAGCCCCTTCTTCCTTCCAGTCTAGAGTCAAACTTTCTGCCACTTGTACTTCCCCTGAAGTAGATGCCACCTTGTATCATCAGCTTGTTGGTAGTCTTTTATACTTGACTCATTTTCGTCCTGACCTTTCCTTTACCGTTGGTCATGTTGCCCATTATATGCAAACTCCTCATGAAAGTCACTGGAAAGAAGCAAAAAGAATACTTTGATATATTCGAGGTACAATTCATTACAATATAGGGAGGAAACCTTAATTGGTTGGTTTCATTAATTCAAATTGGGTCGGCGATCCTAATGATCAAAAGTCTACTGCATGTTATGTTTTCAGTCTGGGATCTGGAACTGTCACGTGGGCTTGTAAGAAACAACAAGCTCTTGCTCTTTCTTCAGCAGAAGCAAAATATTGAGCCGCAGTTAATGCCAGTCAGGAACCTTTATGGCTTTGACAGATCATTTCCGAGTTTGGATTCGAGTAGCAGCAGCCTACTCCACTTTGGTGCGACAATCAAAGTTCCATCAAGCTTGCTAAATATCCAGTTCTACATTGGCGCAACAAACACATTGAGCTACACATGCACTTCATTAGAAATCTTGTTCATGATCGTGTTATTGAAGTGCCCTATTTCCCTACAGATTATCAAGTTGCAAACATATTCACCAAGTCTCTTACAGAAGCGAAGTTTTCTAAACTTCGGTCTATGTTAGGAGTTCAAGAATGTGTCTTTAAGGGGGGATAGGCTCTAATGCCTCATTCCTTCTCCTAATAGTGTCACTTTTGTAAATCCTTCAATCCTATCCCAAGTTGTTCTTAAGGGAGGATGTTAGGATATTTAGACACTTAGGAGTTAGTTAAGATCAACTTGTGTAATATATCCGTCAGGTAAAAGTGTGTTTATTTAGTATGCATTAGTATGCATTTGTAAATATTCTAATCCGACGGTCACGATATGTTCTAGACATAGAGTGATTCGACGGTTCAACTTCTCTTAGATCATACCTACCATTGATCAGTGGCTTAACACCCCATTGGTCCATGATCTCTATTTAAAGAGCATGGAGGGTCCTTGGCTAGTTGATCAATTATGAGAAGCTCATGTAACTTTCTTTCTTTTGCATAATAAATTGCTCCAAGCAGCTATTTGGTTGGGGTCGTGGACTGTTTTCCCCTCGAGGGTTTTAACAATGTGACAAACATTGGTGTGTTGATCTGTGATCTGTTTGTGTGAAGCGGTTGCTCAAGGTGTTCGGTCTTTTGGGAGTACCCTGTGTACCTGAACAAAAAATATGAAGCAAATATTTTTCTACCACAATGAATGTTGAAAACAGTTAAGCAGACTGAATGAATACCTGGAAATTTGATAAAGTGGTAAAACCTCTGTTGCAAAATCCTGATGTAAACGAAGCGCAACAAAAGCAATACAAGCAAATCAAAGGAAAACAGTAGGAAATATTGGTTACCTAAAGCTTTGTATATATGTGCAAAGCAAAGGCCGTGCAACAACAAACCCGATAAATCAAGAATTGTGACAAGATCTTCAAGATCCTCATAAGATGAGCCGCAATTAAGATATAGGCCCCTCTCTGAATCAAATGACAAGCTTTCTTGCATTAATGGAGCAACAATGCATTGATGAAGCATTAACATACAGAATTCATGTTTATGAAGGGATATCGACAAATTATTTTTCATCGACTTGAGCGGCAGTGAAACCAAACCGCGACCAAATTGACCCCACAAACTGTGAGCCTAAAGCCATAAAATCCCTCGACCAATTTGACCTTACAAAAACTGAGCCTAAACCCACAAAATCCCTTATACTTAAACTTTTGCAAAACCCTCGACCTCAAATCTTGGCAAAGGCTATGCCAAATTCAAAGAAATGAACTGCAGTGAAGGATAGTGGCAGAAAATATGGGCCTGTCAATTCATACATGCAGCAAAAAAATGAAATTGAACACCAAACGTGCAAGAAAAAACCTGTCAGGACATAAGTCCATCTATCCATTCATGCACAGGACCGGTCGTTTAGGGAAACATATAAAAGTGTAGTCAAAATACGCAATCCACATGTCAGCAAAACACCCTAAACACCAAGTGGGAAGCATGATCCACAATTCATAATCTAATTGTAGAAAGGACCGTTGTGGGCGCAAGTTTACGGAAGTCTTTTTTTGAAAACAGAGAATTGCAAACACGCAATCCGCAATTGCAGAAAAAATGTTGCATAAAGGCAAACGTGGAAATAGAGTTGCAGAACCAGAACTATGGAAACTGATTTGCGGAAATTTGTATTGTGGAAACAGCATTACGGAAAAGGAGATCGTCTAAAGGAGCTTGTTGAAGGGTAATCTCCAAAAACCGAGTTGTGGAAAATCAATTGCGGAAAGAATGAGGCTGTAGAAGCAAGCTTGCAGAAAGTTGTATTGTGGAAAGATAGTGTGCGGGACAGAAGTTACGAAATCACGTTTATAAATTGATAAAGGAATGAAATGAACTGCAATAATTAGATATAATATTTTAGTTTGATGGTGGTGGTTGTATTTGTTAATGTCCACTACGACTAACTCTAATCTATCACACTTTAAGAAGATTACTTTGATTGTTGCCTAATTTTAATTCATGTTCAAAAAACTTAGAAAGAAATATTCCTAGGCTACCATAGATTCTTAAGTTGAAGCTAAATTTGGGTAGATGCTTATACCACATAGTCTTAATGGGGTCAAACTTCCATGTGATTCTTGAGTAAGACATAAAACCACTTCCTTGTAAATAAAAAACTAATAAAAGCATATGGGAGGAGTCAACAAGTCATTAATGGATTTTTTTTAGGAGAGTGTACGTGGGTCCATAACGTTTTAGGGAGACAACCTACCACAAGCACATGAACACTTTCATGTTATCTTCAGTCATTAGTAAAATAGAATAAAAATGTAGGAAACAATATTTATGGTGTTGCACATCATGGTTGGGATCTGGATCGGTGGATTTGATTCAATTATCAATCTAACGATACACATCCAATCCGCAACATCATTAAATGTTGTGCAGGGGTAGACATTGTTTGTCGAGAATGCACATAGTGGAGGTTTAATACAAGTTAAAATAAGATCCAATGATCCATATCTACCTCGCAACAACATTAAATGCTACATTGTGGGGTAGCTATTGTTCACTGAGAATATATGTGGTGGAGGTTTAATATGATAGCTTGAGAAAATTTAAATTTTGATTTTGAATAAGAGTAAATTTATAGTAGAATTGTCATTAATTGTTATGTTCTCATTTTTATTTAGAGATTTGTGTCATTTTAGATCTTAAATGCCTGTCCTTGAGATCAAAGGTTGTCTACTGCTAAAAGAAAATGAGAGTGAGTTTGTTGTTGTAACATCCCTAGTAAAATCATTGTAAGTATTATCATGGATTTCTTAAGTTGTAATTTTATTTGGTAGACTTAGAAGACTGAAGGACTTGACTCAAGTTTACGATAGAGGTTGGAATCCACTAGAGAGAGAGTTAATGACTGAGCAGTCATGCCTTGGATGACTAATGTTATTTCGATGCTTTAGGCAATTGAAAAGTTTAATTCCTTTTGTTGGTTTAAAACCTATTAAGTATCACTCTAAATTGAAGGGAGTAGTGAATAAACTAAGTAACTTTTACCTGATAACAATAAATTGAAGGGAGTAGTGAATAAACTAAGTAACTTTTACCTGATAACAATAAATTGAAGGGAGTAGTGAATAAACTAAGTAATCTCGTCTAAACTCATCCCTCGAACGTTTTGGTTAAAAAATGTAATTATTTTATGTAGTCAATGACATTGAAAAAAAAAAGATAATAGTGAAGACAATTTTTATTATTTGTTAGTTGAAATTAGATAGGTAAATAATTGTCATTGGTTATTTTATACTTAAAATACTACATTTATAAAATTAAATATTTGTCAATATTGAATGGTTTTTAAAGGTTTTTATGATAAACTTGTTTTGTTGTTATGTGTTGTTTGGTTAAATTATTATGTTTATTATGTTCTACTTATTAATTTTGGATAGAATGGGAAAATGTATATTAAATTTGTAAAAAAAAAAAATATCAAAAAAACTTAAATTGTGTTTGCACTGAAGTTTTTTACTTGCATTTTTATTAAAGTATTGTTATATTTCCAAAGTCTTCCTTGTGTTAAGATATAAAGTTACATTATATTATATTGAACTATATTTTTGTAAGATTTTTTTGAAGTAATATTGTGTTGCAAAGTCTTATTTGTGTTAAGATAAAAAGTTATATTATGATTTTTTTTTGTAAAATAAGTCTATCTTTATATTAACATAATATATATTATACAATGGAGTTCCTCCAAATGTGTGTTAAACTCTCTGAAAACTAGAGTTTTACCAGTCTTATATCATACATCCTTCAGACCTAATGCCACTTCTTCAAGAGGGGAAATAAAGCGTGCATGCATTCATTACTAAGCAAAAACACAAAATCGAAAGATAAAGCTAAAACGATCATGTGTACTGCAATCATTTGTTCATTGGTGCTCTGAACCTGTGACCAAGCCCCAAGCAAAATTTCTGTCCAAAACCCAAAACTGGGATAAGGCAGAATGTTGAATATAACTACATACCCGAAAAAGACTAACACTATGGGTCAGTTGGCGGTGGTGCTCCCTTGTTCCTCACCGTGCCACCCTGATTGACTACGTTCTCCATGTCCATACTCGAGCCCTCAGCATAGTAACCCATTGCATGTAGAAAAGAAACCCCCACCTCCTTCCCTATGGCATTGATTTTCATATGCAGCAAGCGGGTATCTGTATAGAACTTCTTTCAAAAGGCTATAGGAATGTCATCACCTCCTTCTTTCTCCTCCCTTTCAAACAGAATTCGACTCATTAAACCTTTGATGACCCAGTAAAGGGTGATAGTCTACTCATATAATCCCTATCTAGCCCTCGTTGAGCCAAGATCCCAGATCTATCTCTCCAATACCGCCTCATCAAGTGAATGCTTGTTCTCCAAGACCTCTCTCCACACCTCGTCCTCTAGCATTTCAAAATCTGCCCTGATAGACAGAGGAATGGAAGCCCAATAATTCCATGCAGCATGAGTAGCTTGGATTTGCTCCCGTCTTGCCCTGCGTTTCCTCTAGCTCTCTCCCTTCTCCGAATTTCCGGTTGGTTCCATGGTTCTAGCTTTATAGACCCAATCAATGACAACGGTAGTATCTCTACCAGCTTCGTCGTCCTTCGCCCTCGAGTATCCACCTTATGCTCTGTTTTCAGGAACATCCAAATCTAGTTGATCATTGTATCATCTCTCGTTCCCATGATCCATTACGCCTGCTCCCTCGTGTTATGTCGAACAAGTAAAATCATCCACACATTTACTCTCATCATGTTGAAGGCCCTCCCACTTGCCCTCATAAAGATCCCTTTATCACCACATATCATCCCTCTTAGCATGCACGGAGTGCCACATACCATAGGTATCTGGGGTGTTATATTATGATATGTTGAATAATATTTTTGTAAGCTTTTTATTTTTGTATTATATAAGGTAAGTAATGAAAAACCAATGTTTATATAACTATTATAAATATTATTAAAAAGGAATCAACTATTATAATAGGTAAAATTAATATAGTCAATTTAAATTCGCTAAAAGTTATACTATAATTTTTATTTAAAATTTTATTGATTTTTTAAAGTTTTCTTTTAAAAATTTTAGTAAAATTTATAATTTTATCTAATCAATAAAAACTTTTATTTAAAAATATTTTACAAAAATTTTACAAATTTAATTGATAGAAAAAATCAATATATTTTAAATTAACCATTTAAATAATAAAAAATAATATTATTAATCATTTAAATGATAAAAAATAGAATAAATTTTATTTTAAAACAATTTAAATAAATTGTCCCTGCCTTACTGCAACTGCAAGCTTAGATTGGTAAAATTATATTTCATTGTCGATATTAATATATAAGTTTTTTTTTAAACCATTTTTATTAAAAATCTGTGATGGAAGTAAACAAATGACACGAAGCCAAACAAAAAAGTAAACACAGAAATAGACCAAACTGGAAAACGACAGACAAAGGAATGAGTAAACGACAGCCTGAAAAAAAAATCTGATCAAATCTCCCTTGAAAATTGTGTACAGGTGCTGGTCTCGACCAAGATTTACCAAATCTCAGACAATCCTTGTACTGTTTCCAAATCTAGGGCACCATATACCTATCATATCTAGATTAATTGCTTGTCAGAGGGCGAAGTGACTAGCCCTCTTTCCTTTTCAAAAATCGTCTTAATTGCATGGGGAACATCGCCTCGTTGCGATTTCACACCGCATCGTCCTGGACCAAAAAGTTGGCGTGAGACTCCGCAACGTTCAAAAACTCCACAAGCACCCTATGACTTGCGCAAAATAAAATTTCCTACTGCGATTCCTTCTACTTAGAACTTTTTTTTTTTGTTTTTTTGTTTTTGGGGTGTAGACTAATTATGGGTGCGATGCCTCCTTTCAACTACACTGGACATCTGCACCGCATAGTTCTCTGAGTTAGGGTTGGGAGGTGGAGTGGCTATCACTATAAAGCTTAAGCCTACTGCCATTAATCAAAGTAGGAACAAGCTCCCCATTCAGTTTACTGAGCTGAACAGCACCTCCGTCTGTGACTTGCTGAATCTGATATGGCCCCAACCAATGTGTCTTGAACTTCCCTGGAAACTTAACAAACTTGTTGTCATAAAGGAGCACTAGGTCTCTGTTGGGGCCTGGAAAATCGCAGGCGACAACAGTAAGGGATTCTCCCCAATCAATGTTCCCAACTAGCCCGTTGATTGTTTGGTATAGGGAATCCATCCGGTTTACGGTCTGGCTACCGCAGGTCAAAGTAACAAAACAAAGGCTTTACCAGTTGCGGCCCGGTCCACCGTGAATTTGGTATTTTTTTGACTTAATGTATGATATGCAAGTGCCTAACTAACAATGCAGGGTGCTAAAGATGCAAGGAACAGTCAAAATGTGATGCTCAGGTTCTTACCTCTCGTCTTAAGGTTCACAAGCACCCAAAACAAATACAACACAAAAAATAAACTAACTACCTAAACTATCCCTAGGGAGTGGAGTTATCATTCATTGGTGAGTAATACATTTTGTACATGGATTATGAAGAGTTATAGATAGCTGATACTTCATTCAAGACACATGAACAATTACAGCTATTTAAACAACTAGATAGTCGATTATTTTACGAACAACATTTATTACTCACATTGGAAGACATCCCAAAAGATACTGAAGAACACTCAACAAGAACATAGGTTCAGGAAGTTAAATACTCTCACAGTAAATGAAACACAGCTGAAAACAAAATAGTTCCTCTTCAACATTATTCATTTAGTCGCATTGATACATTCCACATTTCGCTCTCTCCAGCAGGCAAAAGTTGCCCTTTCTGACTGTAAAACGAAGTAGTTCCTCTTACAAGCAAAAGAGTTTACAAATTTTTCTAGGGAAAAAGCCCTTCATCAGTCCTATCTTTACAGTATTTAAACTACACCCCCGATCGTTAGGGATCCCTCAACATCTGACTTTCCAGTCTCTCCAAACATTTCAGCTTCCTCTTCTGGCCGTTTTGTCTTCCCAATTATTTTCTGTGAGCGTTCATCTCCTGATCAGTAACTAATAGGTCTTCCTAGTCTGTACCTCTGTCGTTTTCCTGTTTTGTCCAAGCTAAGCCTTCACTCCGGGTCGCTTCAACAGTCCATTGAATTCCTCCTACAAACAATTACGGCGCATCATTCGTTGGAATGGGATTTTAAACATTAAAATTATCTGCTTGGAACGGTCAATCCACAAGAAAATAGCCAGGTGCATCCGGACAGAGTCTCGATTAAGCCTTGGGCGGGAAGGTTATAAATCGGTAGTCGGCAGGCTTTGGCATCGGACATGGAAATACTTTCCTGGCCGCAACGGTGGACAAGAGAAGGCTAAAGATACTCGACGCAGGAGGGAAACACTTCAATCGGAATTCGGCACGGTTTGGACATCGAAAGTCAAATGGATTTCCTAGCCGCAACAGCGGAAGGCGAATAAATATCAATGCGCGTCGGCAGTCGGAGCAATTTATACTTCGGACGCCAAACCGCTTTGGCAGCTGCAACAGCGGAAGGGAGAAGGATTGGGGCTTCCGATTCAACATAAAAAAGACGCCCGATTCAAGAAAACTTAAGTGTTTTGAACAGTTAAGGATCAGCAAAAGCTAAAGTCGTTCTTCCTGCGAAATGGCGGCCTTAAAAGACAAAGATTTGACTTCTCCAAATTCACACCCTCGATCCAACACGAAAATCAAACACAAACGATCTCTGAAAACAAGCCACAATCTAATATTCAAAATCAACCAAAGTTAAAGCAAGACCTCACGATATCAAACAACTTTAAATGATAAGGAGGGGCCCAAAATTTAAGAAATTTGGGGAGAAAAGTTGCAGCTACAACAAATGGCGATTACCTGGTGAACCTAGATCTCTGGGCAATTAATATTTGAGTGACAGAATGTTTAATAGCAAAAGCATCATATTGAATTCTTCCAACAATATGGATTTCTCAAATGACCGAAGTGTGTACCCTTAATCATTGATGACAGTCCAATTAGGGAGAATGGAAACCAGAATCGTTAAGTCCAGATAACTATGCTAAGGCCAGAGGATGAGTTTCATTATTACCTTTGTCTTCAGGTGGCTAATAGCTTTGGACACCACAGGATTGTAGCATATGGTAAATAGAAATATTCATTTGTTCCTCATTCCCATGCCATTTTAACACTTTTTCTTGTGCTTTTGGACTTTTGTCCCTTTTCATATGAGTTTGCTTACATGCCTTTCTTACTGAATTTTACTTCAGGATCCTCTATCCCATAGTGTCCTTTTGTGTGAGTGGTGTACTTCAATTTTAAGCTCACAGACGGAGAGGATCTTTCGGCAATTTAGTATTTATGATTCAGCGTCTGCCTTGATGTATGATGCTTTCCATAGGAGTTCCTTGATTCTTATCGGCCTTTTGGCATTCGTTTCTAGGCATGGGATCATTTATATTTAATATACTGTTCACCTTGCTTCTTTCCATGGGTCCTCTGCTGTCATCCCCTAGACATTTTAAGTGTGACGTGGATGGAGCGTCAACATAGTATTCCGGACTCTTGGAATCCGGTTTATTTCACAAGGGTTAAGCAGGACTCCGATGCACACAGAGCTGTTCGATAAAACTTCTAAACTGGAAAAAGTTCTTTCATATAAACAGCAACACACAGTCCAATACCAAAACGTTTATCAAACCTAGAAATTTTGGATGTTCCTCATGCAACCGCAGGTTTGCTCCCTTTATTGAAATCAACAAAACAAGCTAAAAAACATGACTCAAAAGACAGCCAAATAAATTATTTATATACAAGACAGAAGAAATCAAACAAACTCAGGAAAAATAAGGCTTGAGAACCAAACCATTTACTGGTAGGTTCTCCTCCCACCCCTGTAGATCTTGCAACCTATAAGTAGAAGGACCAAGCTTGGCTGCAATCTGAAAAGGGCCTACCCACAACTGCTAGAATTTGGTATGCTTTCCTTTCTCATCATGAGGGTGGTCCCATTTGAGGACTAAGTCTCCTACTTCAAAGTATTTTGTCCCAACTTTATGCTTGTCGAACCATCTCTTAACTGACTCTTGTTGTTGCTTAAAGCGTTCCTTGGCTTTAGATCTGGCCTCCTCTGCTTTCAGGAGATTATATATTCTTATTTGTAAAACTTCATCATCCGACCCCCTAGACTCTTGAGCTAGTATGGAATATGGTAGCATGATATTGGGAGGAAGGATGGCTTCTTTTCCATAGACAAGGGTATACAGAGACACTCCAATCGCAGACTTGGGGGTGACTCTATCAGCCCAAAGGGCATTAGGTAATGCTAAGTGCCAACTCCTTTGATTTTCTACTACAGTCTTCTTTAAGATTCTAATCAGATTTTTGTTGGAGGATTCAGCCAAGCCATTTCCTTGTGGATAATAATTGGCAGAATAATGCAATTTTTTCCCTTTATCATGAACAAAAGCAGTCAATTTAATTGATGAAAAGTACTTGGCATTATCAAAAACTAACGAAACTGGAACTCCAAACCTGGTCATGATGTGGTCTTGTAAGAAGATGATGACTTCGTCTTCATTTATCTTGCGCAGTAGAATAGCTTCGACCCAGCGAGTGAAATAATCCGTAGTGGTCAGAATGTACTTGTGCTGTAGAGAGGAATTCGGTTTTATTTCTCCAATAATATCCAGTCCCCATTGCTCGAATGGTTCTGTAATCATCACAGGCTTCAGAGATGCTACTGCTTTAGGCTATCTCCCACCACATCTTTGGCAAATATCACATTTCCTGACATGTGCATGTGCATCCTTGAAGAGTGTAGGCCAGTAGTAACCAGATCTGAGGACTTTATGGGCTGTAGTGTCTCCTGAATAATGTCCCCCAGCGGGACCGTCATGTAATTCTGACATTACTATCTTCACATCTTATTTTGCTAAACATCTAAGGAAAACCCCGTCATAATTCTTTCTGAATAATACTCCTTCAACAAGTTGATAGGAGACCGATTTAAGACGCAGCGCTCTTCTTTGCTTGGAATTCCAATGTTCTGGTAACAGCCCTGACTGCAGGTAATGCACAAGGTCTCTATACCAAGACTCAGGAGCTGTAAACAAAGGACATACATCCATTACATGTAATTCGGCCTCATCCTCCCATGCTTGCTCTTCATTGTTCCCACTTTCAGTCATAAGCTTGCACAATCCTTGTCCTTTAACTATAGAGGCTGGTTTGAATTCAAGGTCGTATTCTTGAAGAGCCGTTACCCAGTTGCCCCTCCTTTCTCCTAACTCTTTCTGTATGAGAAGGGATCTTACAGCTGGGTAGGGGACTATTACCTTGGTTCGATTTTTTAATATATAAGGCCTGAATTGCTTCACTGCCTTAAATACTACGTAAGCTTGCTTATCAATGGCTAGGTAGTTTAATTCAGCCCCCTGTAGACCAGTACTCATAAAGGAGATTGGGAATTCATCCCCCCTTTCTTCCTTTTGGGTGAGCACAGCTGCCAGTGAATCATCGGATGCAAAAGTATATAAAATAAAGTCTTTATCGAAATTTGGACTCTTCAAGGAGGGTGTGTGTGCAACCGCAGTCTTAATTTTGCTGAAAGCATTCTTCTCAAGTTCAGTCCACTTGAATTGAGCATTCTTCTTGACCGTCTGTTGCAGCAGCTTAACCGTCTGAGTGAAATCAGGTACAAATCTTCGCACGAAGTTTATAGTTCCCATAAAAGACTGCATCCCTTTCTTATTGTGGGGCAAGGGAATTTGTTCAATGGCCTTTATTCTTTCTGGGTCTATAGAGATTCCTTTCTTCGAGATAATGTGACCTAGCAACTTGCCTTCCGTGACAGCGAACACACATTTCTTAGGATTGAGGGAGATGCCATATTTTCGATAGCGTTTCGAAAATTTGCCTTAAGTGAAATGCGTGCTCTTCTCTTTTCTTTGAGAATATTGTAATGTCGTCAAGGTACACTACAGCACTTCGTCCAATCAATCCGCGGAAAGCTATGTCCATAGCCCTCTGAAATGTCGCTCCAACATTAATCAACCCAAAAGGCATTCTTCTATAGGCAAAGGTTCCCCAATTAGTTCTGAACGTTGTCTTTAATCTGTCTTCTTCGGCTACTAACACTTGATTGTAGCCAGAGAAACCATCTAATAATGAAAACAGTTCAGAACCTGAAACCATCTGTAGCATCTGCTCCATGGGTGGCACAGGATAGTTATCTTTATCTGATGCACGGTTTAAGTTCCTGAAATCCACGCAGAGTCTAAGTTCTCCAGACTTTTTCCTTACTGGTACCAGATTTGATACCCACTCAGAGTGTCTGACTTTGAAGATGATTCTTGCGTCCAATAACTTCTTCACTTCACTTTGAATCAGCGGTTCCAATTTTGGATGCATTTTCCTCAAAGGTTGCTGATATGGCTTGATGCCTGCTTTAATGAGGACGACATGCTTGATGATGCCGGTGTCATACGTTTTCAAATCTTCGTACGTCCATGCGAAAACATCTTTATATTGTTTAAATAGACTGATGAATTTGTCTCTTTCTGTTGGTGAACAGCATTTGCCGAGATTCACGAACTTAGGATTTGTTTCAGTCCCTAAATTAATCAACTCAGACTGCAGAGATGAGCTGTGGGTCTTCACATTGGGTGGTCTTCTGAATTTTTCATTTAAATCAAACATTTTTTCCAATGTTTTGACTCCTTTAGGAATGAAATTATCGTATTTCATCTTATCCTGATGCTCTTCATCGTCTATGATTGCTCCTTTAAACACCTCATCATTCATTAAACATTCTATGATCTGCTGGTCATCATCAAACACTCGTAGGTTCGTAATCATATCAGGTACAGAGGGCCTGAAAAGTAGTTCGACAGAACATCGATTATTAGTGGGTACGAGTCTAGCGGCTGATGTGGCCAACAGATCAGCAGCTGTGTTTTTAATTCTTGGAATTGAAATAATGTTAAATGCATTAAAATATTTCAGCAAATCCCATACCTCATTCTGGTAATCCTTTAAGTGAGGAGAGATACAATGTATCTGATTCCGAATTTGTTTTACAATAATTTCAGAATCCCCAAAGACTTTTAGATTACTTACCTTTAATTCAATTGCCTTCTTTAGTCCTTGCACCAGTGCTTCGTACTCAGCAGTATTATTAGTACATTCAAACTCTAGTCTACATGAAAGGAAATGTTTATTCTTCTGTGGGTCAATCAGGACATAGCTAGCCCCTAACCCTTCTAATGTCTTAGAGCCATCGAAAAATAAAGTCCAAAAATCATTAACTACTGAAAACGAATCTATTCCTACTGCTAAGTCTACTATTTTACAGTCAATCTCATCAGCCTGTGAGAATCGAAGGAGATCAGGCTGGGTATCAGATGTGTTGCTGGCTTCTTCTGCTTGGTAATTACCTGGTTCCAACTCAATAAAATAGTTTCCCAAGATAGAATCCATAGGTTCATTCTTCTCTTCAAGTCAGGTAACATTGTACTTCATGTGAGGCTCCCTCAAAATCTTAATCTGGTTCGGACTTCCTTTGTATGGCAACCACAGATGTGACCAATCAGAAGTGAAATATCCATAAAGTTTGGCCGACCAATCTCTGCTCAGGATGAGGCTGTATGCATCTGGTATATCAGCCACCACGATATTAATGACCTGGTATACTTTATCATTTGAAGCCAGACGGACTAGGACATCTTCCATCTCACCAATTACCTTCACATCTGTCCTGTCCAACTGAACTACTCTCCACGGGGATGGCTTAGGCTGCCCATTGATTCTTTTACATACAGATATTGGCATGACATTAACAGTTGCCCCTGAATCTACCAAGCAATTATGTACATTGTAGTTAAAGATTTCGAAAGTAAGGAGGAAAGTTGGATGCTTGTGCTTGGACTTACCTCCACTGTTGTTCTCTCCAATCTCTTCTTCTTCTTCTGGTTGATTGTTAGTGGGCGTCTTCTCATCTGATGTTTCAAGGGCTCTCAACAGCCTTTCTTTTTGCTGTGGCACTTTGCACATCTCGAATAGTGGAACATTCTCCTTTATCTTCTTTAAATCCTCCACAATGTCATAATCCATCTGCTGTTCTGTCGGATGAGCCCTATCAGCATTCTCCTTACCTTCATTTGGCTTGGCCGTTGTATCATTCTGTCTAGGACTTTGGCTGGTAATAGTGAATTCTGGAATTGTATCAGCCAAAGATTTGTCTTGAAATATCTTCTTAACATTTCTCTGCAGCCTCTTAATCTTTGGAAGTATAAGACTGTCTTCCTTAACCGTCCCTTGGCTCCTCGTGGCTACGTTGGTTTCCATAACGTCTTTACACCCCTGAGTCTTTTCTTCTTCAGCATCAAATAGTGAGACAGAATTCCATAAAGCCATGGTTTCCTCTTCCTGTTCTTTAGTAGACGTAGAGGTAGAATTTTCCTTTCCTTCTTCATTTCCCTCTTCTATCAATCTAGAATCTAAAAGCTGATTCATGACCAACATCATCGAATTTATCCATTGCGGACAATTCTTCTCAGAGTGTGGCTGTTGGTGGAACGTGCAAAAATTATCCAAGCCTACCTCTGTTAAATTCATAGATGCAGTATTGTGTGGAGGAGGTTGAGACTGGTGGTTATCTTCTCTTTTCTTATAATATGGCTTATAAAACTTTTGTGCTTCCTTTTCTTTCTCCATATCTATGATTTTATTGGAAAGCTTCTGCATCATTTTGGCCATATTTTCCAAATCTAGAGACTTTTCTTCTTTAGGCTTAGTAAACAATAAGGCTTTTCTTCCTGTACCCTTTTCTCCAAATTGTTCTGGATAATCTTCAATGCTCTCCCTTTCATCTTCCACCACTTCTGCTTCTTCATACGTTTCTGTCAACGTAGGCTTGGCCCTACCTTTGGCAAACATGGCCAAATCAGGGCCTAAAGCTGAAGTATAGTATTCAATAAGAACTTTGTCTGAAGGCTTATCTATTTCAGAGAAGTTCTTGAGATATGCTGCAAACCTTTGAGTAAAACTATGCACTTTTTCTTTTCTTTCTTTCTTCAACGCCCACAGCCCTTTCATGAGAGCTGCATGAGTTTTCTAAGTTGCATACTTACTTCTGAACATTCTTTCGAAGGTATCCCAATCGGGGATAGAGTTAGCAGGCAATCCAAAGTACCATGATGCTGCAGCTCCTTTGAGGGTATGTGGGAAAAGTATACATACCACATCTTCGTGTTCCCCGGCTCTTAATCCTTCCACTGCCAGGTAAAAACTTTGTAGATGATCATCTACTAGTATTTTCTCATTTGGGTCGAACTTGGGCAACATCTTATCAAAGGCTTGAGGTAGGTCGTGTAATGGAGGTGTCAGGTTTAATGGTGATCTGGCTCTCCATGCAGGTGGTGGATTTGGTGGGTTAGGTGGTTGATTAGCATTAACTCCGGCCATGAGTCTGAGTGGGGAGTGAGGAGGTGAACCAACTGGAGTGTGAGCAGGAGAATTGTGAGGGGTTTCTGGGCCTTCTTGATTTAAAGGTAGCACAACTTCCTATAAGGATGTTTCTACAAGCTCTTCCCAGTCTCCAACCAGCACTGAGCCCTCTGCTTCAGGACGATCCTTCCTTTTATACTCTCTTCTGGGCAGTTCAGGGATGATTGGCAATCCTCCAATCTTCTTTACATATGCCCTGGTGTGTCTTCTCAGATCATTAACAATTTCGTTGTCAACAGAATATAGATGTTCTCTTTCTTTCAGAATTGGGTTTTGAAACCCACTGCTTTCAGAACTGTTACCGGTGGAATATTCTCAGGAAAACGGGTTTCCTCGGCCAGCCATACATTGGCGGCCCTCCTTCTAGCACCAAAACTGTTGGGGCCTGGAAAATCGCAGGAGACAACAGTAAGGGATTCTCCCCAATCAACGTTCCCAACTATCCCATTGACTGTTTGGTATAAGGAATCCGTCCGGTTTACGGTCTGGCTACCGCAGGTCAAAGTAACAAAACAAAGGCTTTACCAGTTGCGGCCCGGTCCACCGTGAATTTGGTATTTTTTTGACTTAATGTATGATATGCAAGTGCCTAACTAACAATGCAGGGTGCTAAAGATGCAAGGAACAGTCACAATGTGATGCGCGGGTTCTTACCTCTCGTCTTAAGGTTCACAAGCACCCAAAACAAATACAACACAAAAAATAAACTAACTACCTAAACTATCCCTAGGGAGCGGAGTTATCATTCATTGGTGAGTAATAAATTTTGTACGTGCATTATGAAGAGTTACAGATAGCTGATACTTCATTCAAGACACATGAACAATTACAGATATTTAAACAACCAGATAGCCGATTATTTTACGAACAACATTTATTACTCACAGTGGAAGACATCCCAAAAGATACTGAAGAACACTCAACAAGAACATAGGTTCAGGAAGTTAAATACTCTCACAGTAAATGAAACACAGCTGAAAACGAAATAGTTCCTCTTCAACATTATTCATTTAGTCGCATTGATACATTCCACATTTCGCTCTCTCCAGCAGGCAAAAGTTGCCCTTTCTGACTGTAAAACGAAGTAGTTCCTCTTACAAGCAAAAGAGTTTACAAATTTTTCCAGGGAAAAATCCCTTCATCAGTCCTATCTTTACAGTATTTAAACTACACCCCCGATCATTAGGGATCCCTCAACGTTTGACTTTCCAGTGTCTCCAAACATTTCAGCTTCCTCTTCTGGCCGTTTTGTCTTCCCAATTATTTTCTATGAGCGTTCATCTCCTGATCAGTAACTGATAGGTCTTCCTAGTCTGTACCTCTGTCGTTTTCCTGTTTTGTCCAAGCTAAGCCTTCACTCCGAGTTGCTTCAACAGTCCATCGAATTCCTCCTGCAAACAATTACGGCGCATCATTCGTTGGAATGGGATTTTAAACATTAAAATTATCTGCTTGGAACGGTCAATCCACAAGAAAATAGCCAGGTGCATCCAGACAGAGTCTCGATTAAGCCTTGGGCAGGAAGGTTATAAATCGGCAGTCGACAGGATTTGGCATCGAACGTGGAAAGAATTTCCTAGCCGCAACGGCAAACAAGAGAAGCCTAAAGATACTCAATGTAGGCGGGAAACGCTTCAATAGGAAGTCGGCACGGTTTGGACATCGGAAGTAAAATGGATTTCCTAGCCGCAACAGCGGAAGGCGAATAAAGATCAATGCGCGTCGGCAGTCGGAGCAATTTATACTTCGGATGCCAAACCGCTTTGGCAGCCGCAACAGGGGAAGGGAGAAGGATTGGAGCTTCCGATTCAACATAAAAAAAGACGCCCGATTCAAGAAAACTTAAGTGTTTTGAACAGTTAAGGATCGGCAACAGCTAAAGTCGTTCTTCCTGCGAAATGGCGGCCTTAAAAGACAAAGATTTGACTTCTCCAAATTCACACCCTCGATCCAACACGAAAATCAAACACAAACGATCTCTGAAAACAAGCCGCAATCTAATATTCAGAATCAACCAAAGTTAAAGCAAGACCTCATGAGATCAAACAACTTTAAATGATAAGGAGGGGCCCAAAATTTAAGAAATTTGGGGAGAAAAGTTGCAGCTGCAACAGTCTCCTATCTGAAAAATCTTGCTCTTGATGTGCCTGTCATGCCAAGCTTTTTCTCGTGCCTTCTGCACATTTTGATGAAATCCTGCGATGAATCTGTCTTCTTCTAAGGCAAGCAGCTGCGCTAATCTTTCATTCATCGTCTCTGTATCAGCGATCTCAGTAATTTGAGCAATTCTTAAACTGGGACTAATATATTCCATAGGCATAACAGCCTCTTGTCCATACACCAAGCTGAAAGGTGTGTGTCCTGTAAGTTTCTTGCATGTAGTCCTATAAGCCCATAATACAACATTAACCCTGAGGTCCCAATCATCTCTTTGGATGTTACAAATCTTAGTAAGAGCATTTTCTAGAATCTTGTTAAAATCCTCCACCGTACCATTAGATTGTGGGTGGTAGGGAGTGCTCTTATGATGCTGTATCTAAAATTCCTCCGTCAATGCCTAAATAGTGCGATTCAGAAAGTGTGTGCCTTGATCACTCATCAAAATTGCTGGACATCCAAATCTGCTTATGATGTTTTCAAAAATGAACTGTGCAACTGTAGCAGCATCACAATTCCTTACTGCTTTGGCCTCTGCCCACCTGGTGAGGTATTATGTTCCTGTGATAATGTATCTTGCACCAGTTCGTTTCCCTAGTGGGTTGATAGGACCCACGAAATCTACAGCCCACTTGTCAAATGCCCGTAGCGTAATCTGTGGTCGCAGTGGCATTTCATCTCTTTGCGAAGGTTTTCCTACCCTCTGGCAGATATTGTAGCATCTGCAAAACTCCTTAGTGTCTTTGTGCAAAGTAGGCCACCATAATCCTCCAGCTAGAATTTTCTGAGCAGTCGGCTTTCCTGGGAAATGACCTCTTGCGGTACCTGAATGTGCTTCTCTGATAATGGCCTCTTTCTCGTGCAGCATAACGCATCTGCACAGGACTTCATCTGGACCTAACTTATATAAATGTCCCGCGATCAAAGTGAAATTTGTTGCTTTAACAACTAACTGTTTCTTTTGCTGCTTAGTAAAGTCAACTGGTTCCATTGGAACAGGGCCCCGCAGCTATAGGAAAAGCTGCTATATCGAAACAAGAAGGTCAAAGGAAATAGTACCTGCAGCGGCCGAGAAGAGAGCTCAACCACTGCATTTAAGGCAGCGACGATGACAGGAGGGCTCAGCTACCCTCATCAAGGAAGAAGGAGCAACGGGCCGAGGTATTAAAGACTAAGGACAAAAGGGGAGCGACTGAGGAAGCGGCGCCCATACCCACGGTCAGCGTCGAAAATCGTGGAAGACTGCAGAAAGCTGCAGTGTGACCAGTAAGTGGCAGTTCAAAGTACAGATAGGCTGACTGTCACAGTTAGGGTTTTGGGTTACTATTGGGATAGGCCCACAGTGTTGTATCATGGTGAGACCTTCGGGCCACCTATTGAAGCATGTATTTTGTATTATGAAGGGCTAGCCAGCTAGCTAGTTGGATAGAGAGACAGACATATAGAGATAGACAGCTAGATAGATAGATATTGAGAAAGAGTCGAGCTCTGGTTCTGTGTTCAGTCTGTAGTTATATTACTATAACCAGCAGCCGACTCCTTGAGCATGAATGTAACAATCTGCAGGGATTGAGAGAGAGAGAGAGAAAGAGTATATTGTAAGAAGAAAGCAATATTAGAGAAGAGATCTAAGAGAGAAGGGCTCCCAGCTGTGTGCATGGAGTTTCCCAGAAGATCTCAAGCTGCATAATAGGTTGCAGCGGAACTGTGTTACTCTCTCTAGATATAATATAATCACAGTTCCCATGGACGTAGCTTCCTCCCTAGAAGTGAACCACGTAAAATCCGTGTGTTGTGCGACTGTTTCATGTGATTGTGCTATACTTATTTGCTATCTGTTATTCGTTACATGAACGTTGCTTATCAGTTAAGGAATGCATGTATGTTATCCTTCAGTTTACCGTAACATAGAAGGTTAAATGCAAGTTGAATGTGTCAAGTACTCTATATATGATTTTATCAGTGCTTGATTCATGACAGTAGCAGCCACTGTGTTAAGTGACTTCTATATATTTAGTTCAGCGAGTTGAGTGTGATTAATGTTAAGCATGTTAAATTGTAGAAGCTTAAGCGAAGTTGTTTGACACCTTGATGAAGGTTAACTGAGCTATTATACCCAGAGAGGAAGCCTCTGGACCTTGAGAGTTGATGAGCATAATAAGTCTTACTGTAGGAAACATTGCAGCGTAGAAAGGTGATATCGCACCATCGGAGGAGCTGCGGTGTGAGATATCGCAAGTTAAGAGCTGAGCGGAAGAGAAGGTTTGCGCATTGTCTTAGAAGTTATGATGTGATAAGAGTCAGTTCCATAGCAGAGTCAGCTAGAAAGATAATCATCCCTTGTGGAGAGATTCTGCTAGTTAAGTAGAGTTAAGAGAACCTAGGATGCTACAGAACCTGGTTGAGGAAATGTGATTCTTCAACCAACCCATCTAAGATCACTTCGGGTGAGACTTCAGGCCATTCTATGGTCTGTCGCCGAAAGGGCCAGTGAGCTAGGGGTTTTGTTGGTACAATAAAGTAAACCCGGGTCGTCACATATAAGCCAACATATGGTTCTGGACTCAAACTTTCTGCCACTTGTACTTCCCTTGAAGTAGATGCCACCTTGTATCGCCAGCTTATTGGTAGTCTTTTATACTTGACTCATTCCCGTCTTGACCTTTCCTTTAATGTTGGTCGTGTTTCCCGTTATATGCAAACTCCTCATGAAAGTCACTGGAAAGAAGCAAAAAGAATACTTTGATATATTCGAGGTACAATTCAGTTTAGGATTCATTACAGTATACGGAGGAAACCTTTATTGGTTGGTTTCACTAATTCAAATTGGGTCGGCGATCCTAATGATCAAAAGTCTACTGCATGTTATGTTTTCAGTCTGGGATCTGGACCTGTCACTTGGGCTTGTAAGAAACAACAAGCTCTTGCTCTTTCTTCAGCAGAAGCAGAATATCGAGCCACAGTTAATGCCAGTCAGGAACCTTTATCGCTTCGACAGATCATTTCCGAGTTTGGATTCGAGCAGCAGCAGCCTACTCCACTTTGGTGCGACAATCAAAGTGCCATCAAGCTTGCTAAAGATCCAGTTCTACATTAGCGCAGCAAACACATTGATCTAGACATGCACTTCATTAGAAATCTTGTTCATGATCATGTTATTGAAGTGCTCTATTTCCCTACAGATTATCAAGTTGCAGACATCTTCACCAAGTCTCTTACAGAAGCGAAGTTTTCTAAACTTCGGTCTATGTTAGGAGTTCAGGAATGTCTCTTTAAGGGGGGATAGGCTCTAATGCCTCATTCCTTCTCCTAATAGTGTCACTTTTGTAAATCCTTCAATCCTATCCCAAGTTGTTCTTAAGGGAGGATGTTATGATATTTAGACACTTAGGAGTTAGTTAAGATCAACTTGTGTAATATATCCGCCAGGTAAAAGTGTGTTTATTTAGTATGCATTAGTATGCATTTGTAAATATTCTAATCCGACGGTCACGATATGTTCTAGACATAGAGTGATTCGACAGTTCAACTTCTCTTAGATCATACCTACCATTGATCAGTGGCTTAACACCCGATTGGTCCATGATCTCTATTTAAAGAGCATGGAGGGTCCTTGGCTAGTTGATCAATTATGAGAAGCTCATGTAACTTTCTTTCTTTTGCATAATAAATTGCTCCAAGTAGCTATTTGGTTGGGGTCATGGACTATTTTCCCCTCGATGGTTTTAACAATGTGACAAACATTGGTGTGTTGATCTGTGATCTGTTTGTGTGAAGCGGTTTCTCAAGGTGTTCGGTCTTTTGGGAGTACCCTGTGTACCCTAACAAAAAATATGAAGCAAATATTTTTCTACCACAATGAATGTTGAAAACAGTTAAGCAGAATGAATGAATACCTGCAAATTTGATAAAGTGGTAAAACCTCTGTTGCAAAATCCTGATGTAAACGAAGTGCAACAAAAGAAATACAAGCAAATCAAAGGAAAACAGTAGGAAATATTGGTTACCTGAAGCTTTGTATATATGTGCAAAGCAAAGGCCGTGCAACAACAAACCCGGTAAATCGAGAATTGTGACAAGATCTTCAAGATCCTGATCATAATATGAGCCGCAATTAAGATATAGGCCCATCTCTGAATCAAATGACAAGCTTTCTTGCATTAATGGAGAAACAATGCATTGATGAAGCATTAACATACATAATGCATGTCTATGAAGGGATATCGACAAATTATTTTTCACCGACTCGAGCGGCAGTGAAACCAAACTGCGACCAAATTGACCCCACAAACTGTGAGCCTAAAGCCATAAAATCCCTCGACCAATTTGACCTTACAAAAACTGAGCCCAAACCCACAAAATCCCTTATACTTAAACTTTTGCAAAACCCTCGACCTCAAATCTTGGCAAAAGCTATGCCAAATTCAAAGAAATGAACTGCAGTGAAGGATAGTGGCAGAAAATATGGGCCTGTCAATTCATACATGCAACAAAAAAATGAAATTGACCACCAAACGTGCAAGAAAAAACCTGTCAGGACATAAGTCCATCTATCCATTCATTCGCAGGAGCGGTAGTTTAGGGAAACATATAAAAGTGTAGTCAAAACACGCAATCCACATGTCAGCAAAACACCCTAAACACCAAGCGGGAAGCATGATCCACAATTCATAATCTAATTGCAGAAAGGACCGTTGTGGGCGCAAGTTTGCGGAAGTCTTTTTTTGAAAACAGAGAATTGCAAACCTGCAATCCGCAATTGCAGAAAAAATGTTGCGTAAAGGCAAACGTAGAAATATAGTTGCGGAACCAGAACTATGGAAACTGATTTGCGGAAATTTGTATTGTGGAAACAGTATTACGGAAAAGGAGATCGTCTAAAGGATCTTGTTGAAGGGTAATCTCCAAAAACCGAGTTGTGGAAAATCAATTGCGGAAAGATTTCATTGTGGAAAGAATGAGGCTGTGGAAGCAAGCTTGCAGAAAGTTGTATTGTGGAAAGATAGTGTGCGGGACAGAAGTTACGAAATCACGTTTATAAATTGATAAAGGAATGAAATGAACTGCAATAATTAGATATAATATTTTAGTTTGATGGTGGTGGTGGTATTTGTTAATGTCCACTACGACTAACTCTAATCTATCGCACTTTAAGAAGATTACTTGGATTGTTGCTTAATTTTAATTCATGTTCAAAAAACTCAGAAACAAATATTCCTAGGCTACCATAGATTCTTAAGTTGAAGCTAAATTTGGGTAGATGCTTATACCACATAGTCTTAATGGGGCTCAAACTTCCATGTGATTCTTGAGTAAGACATAAAACCACTTCCTTGTAAATAAAAAACTAATAAAAGCATATGGGAGGAGTCAACAAGTCATTAATGGATTTTTTTAAGGACAGTGTATGTGGGTCCATAACGTTTTAGGGAGACAACCTACCACAAGCACATGAACACTTTCATGTTATCTTCAGTCATTAGTAAAATAGAATAAAAATGTAGGAAACAATATTTATGGTGTTGCACATCATGGTTGGGATCTGGATCAATGGATTTGATTCAACTATCAATCTAACGATACACATCCAATCTGCAACATCATTAAATGTTGTGCAGGGGTAGACATTGTTTGTTGAGAATGCACATAGTGGAGGTTTAATACAAGTTAAAATAAGATCCAATGATCCATATCTACCTCGCAACAACATTAAATGCTACATTGTGGGGTAGATATTGTTCACTAAGAATATATGTGGTGGAGGTTTAATATGATAGCTTGAGAAAATTTAAATTTTGATTTTGAATAAGAGTAAATTTATAGTAGCATTGTCATTAATTGTTATGTTCTCAATTTTATTTAGAGATCTGTGTCATTTTAGATCTTAAATGCCCGTCCTTGAGATCAAAGGTTGTCTACTGCTACAAGAAAATGAGAGTGAGTTTGTTGTTGTAACATCCTTAGTAAAATCACTGTAAGTATTATCATGGATTTCTTAAGTTGTAATTTTATTTGGTAGACTTAGAAGACTGGAGGACTTGACTCAAGTTTACGATAGGGGTTGGAATCCACTAGAGAGAGAGTTAATGACTGAGCAGTCATGCCTCAGATGACTAATGTTATTTCGATGCTTTAGGCAATTGAAAAGTTTAATTCCTTTTGTTGGTTTAAAACCTATTAAGTATCACTCTAATTTAAAGGGAGTAGTGAATAAACTAAGTAACTTTTACCTGATAACAATAAATTGAAGGGAGTAGTGAATAAACTAACTAATCTCGTCTAAACTCATCCCTCGAACGTTTTGGTAAAAAAAATCTAATTATTTTATGTAGTCAATGACATTGAAAAAAAAAGATAATAGTGAAGACAATTTTTATTATTTGTTAGTTGAAATTAGATAGATAAATAATTGTCATTGGTTATTTTATACTTAAAATACTACATTTATAAAATTAAATATTTGAAAATATTGAATGGTTTTTAAAGGTTTTTATGATAAACTCGTTTTGTTGTTATGTGTTTTTTGGTTAAATTATTATGTTTATTATGTTCTACTTATTAATTTTGGATAGAATGGGAAAATGTATATTAAATTTGTAAAAAAAAAAATATCAAAAAAACTTAAATTGTGTTTGCACTGAAGTTTTTTACTTGCATTTTATTAAAGTATTGTTATATTTCCAAAGTCTTCCTTGTGTTAAGATATAAAGTTACATTATATTATATTGAACTATATTTTTGTAAGATTTTTTTTTGAATTCTTATTGTGTTGCAAAGTCTTATTTGTGTTAAGATAAAAAGTTATATTATAATATTTTTTTTGTAAAATAAGTCTATCTTTATATTAACATAATATATATTATACAATGGAGTTCCTCCAAATGTTTGTTAAACTCTCTGAAAACTAGAGTTTTACCAGTCTTATATCATACATCCTTCAGACCTAATGACAGTTCTTCAAGAGGGGAAATAAAGCGTACATGCATTCATTACTAAGCAAAAACACAAGATCGAAAGATAAAGCTAAAACGATCCTGTGTACTACAATCATTTGTTCATTGGTGCTCTGAAACCTGTGACCAAGCCCCAAGAAAAATTTCTGTCCAAAACCCAAAACTGGGATAAGGTAGAATGTTGAATATAACTACATACCCAAAAAAGACTAACACTATGGGTCGGTTGGCGGTGGTGCTCCCTTGTTCCCCGCTGTGCCACCCTGATTGACTACGTTCTCCATGTCCATACTCGAGCCCTCAGCATAGTAACCCATTGCATGTAGAAAAGAAACACCCACCTCCTTCCCTATGGCATTGATTTTCATATGCAACAAGCGGGTATCTGTATAGAACTCCTTTCAAAAGGCTATAGGAATGTCATCACCTCCTTCTTTCTCCTCCCTTTCAAACAGAATTTGACTCATTAAACCTTTGATGACCCAGTAAAGGGTGATATTCTACTCATATAATCCCTATCTAGTCCTCGTTGAGCCAAGATCCCAGATCCATCTCTCCAATACCGCCTCATCAAGTGAATGCTTGTTCTCCAAGACCTCTCTCCACACCCCGTCCTCTAGCATTTCAAAATCTGCCCTGATAGACGGAGGAATGGAAGCCCAATAATTGCATGCAGCATGAGCAGCTTAGATTTGCTCCCGGCTTGCCCTGCGTTTCCTCTAGCTCTCTCCCTTCTTCGAATTTCCGATTGGTTCCATGGTTCTAGCTTTATAGACCCAATCAATGACAACGGTAGTATCTCTACCAGCTTCGTCGTCCTTCACCCTCGAGTATCCACCTTATGCTCTGTTTCCAGGAACATCCAAATCTAGTTGATCATTGTATCATCTCTCGTTCCCATGATCCATTATGCCTGCTCCCTCGAGTTATGTCAAACAAGTAAAATCATCCACACATTTACTCTCATCATGTTGAAGGCCCTCCCACTTGCCCTCATAAAGATCCCTTTATCACCACATATCATCCCTCTTAGCATGCACAGAGTGCCACATACCATAGGTATCCGGGGTGTGTGGTGGTGGGGTATAGGTATCCATGCGATGTAGAACAGTTGGTGGTGGGGTATGGTTAAGGCACCCCCTAAGTGGAAAGGTTGTCAGTTCTAATCCCACGGATACCAAAAAATCCAACCATGTTAAGGGTTGGTGCATATTTTTCTTTCTTGGAACTGTCGGGGCTTTCCATGGAACAAAGGCCCCAAGCTAAGTTGGATCTCTAATGAAGTTGATATTATTTTGTTAGTTGAAACTTGGGAGCACAAATAATCTAGGGTCCCTAACATAGATGGATTTGTGCTTTGGTCAATCTGGAACAAGCGATCCTCTCGCAGAGGCATTGGGGGTATAGCGTGTTACATTAAGAAGAACATCTCCCCCCATGCTAGGCTTTATAAAAAAGACCCTTACAACCAGTATATGTGGATAGAAATCACTGACATTAACAAAAGAAAAACCTACATAGCTATATGCTATTTTGCCCCTATCAATTCTAACTTCTATAAGAAGAACAATTTGGATAAAAATTGTCCTTACAATGGACTAGAGAATGATATTTCTAGCCTTAGGAATGAAGGTAATATCCTTTTAATGGGCGATTTTAATTCTAGAACTTCTAACAACCAAGTTATTCTCCTAAGCAATTATTCCAACCCTAATCCTCTCTGGTTAGATGAAGACCTTACTTTAGCTAGCAGGTACAAGAGAAGCTCTATAGATTTAGGGGAAAATTTGTTTGGGTCTGAGTTAATCAAGCTCTGTAGTTCTCAAGATCTCATAATTTGCAACGGTCTAACACAGTGGCCTAGCTCTAGCCAGATGACCTGTATCCATGGGCTTGGTAGCAGCGTAGTAGATTATGTTATTTCTGATATTTCTTTATACACCGATATAATAAATTTGGACGTTCTAAATTACCATGAGCCTGATTCGGATCATAAACCTTTAATGGTAACTCTCAACTATGCCATCCATAGAGATCCCATAGAGGATAATCCTTATAACCAAAAGAACTTGATTTTTGATAGGAATAAAAAACATCTTTTTATAAATGAGTTAAAAATTAATTTGCTTCCCTTATCAAGTACAGACAACATTGAAGACCTATATTATAATTTTACTACAACCCTCTCTTCTTCCATTAACAAGTTCTCAATTGAAGTTTCGAGTAATAAAAGG
>LPNX010571457.1:0-110851 GCA_001517045.1 Pseudotsuga menziesii
ATCTTTCTACCCCAAGGTCGACCTACAAGGGCTGGGAAGGAGCTAGATCCTTCCTTTGGGTCAATAATTTCGAAATCAACCTTAGTCGATATGCCTTTATTGGTTGTGTCTACATTTTTCCAAACCCCAATGGGTTCAATAAGGCCCTGGTCGGCTAGTTTCAGATAAATGCCTGACTCATAGAGTCGAGGTCGTCCCATCCTTTCCCATGTATCCCGGGTCATTATATTTACTTGAGACCCAAAATCAAGCACCACTTGTCGGACATGGAAACCTTCAATTTCCAGGTCGACAAGAGGATCGACATCGTTTTTATCTTTTTGATTTAAACTACAGATGTTCTTCGTTTGTTTCTCAGAGTTAGTGCTTTTGAGTTGATGCAATAAATCAATGAACTGACCGACAGATTTATCTGTTTGAATGAGATGGGTTAGATGCTGTGTCGAGTCGTGTCGTCTGTGACTAATGTCTTCGTGCTGTGCAAGTTTTGTAAATATGTTTGTGGCTTCCTGATATGTGGGTTGCTCCTTGCAAGGGTCAGGGTATGTATCTGTGTGTGTAATCTTACTAATCTGGGGATTATCAGGCCCAGTTTTAGTGCCTTGTCGAGTGACGATGTGCAAATTCTTAGTAGTTATGACATCATTCTTCTGGACACAAGACAAGACATTAACATTCTTTTTATTACTAATTTTTTCCAACATTGTAGGGCAATCCTCCAAGGAGTGATCGCCTACCCCACAATGTGTAAAAAATTTCAGATCAGTCCTGTCCTTGTATGGACAGTCTGCACATCGGTGTCCTTCTTTGTAACAAATAAAGCATTGAGTAGGTCGACGACTTCATATTTATCGACTCCCAATGAATCGACCTGTTCTTCCAAACCCTGGTTGTCGATTGTCATTTCGACGATCGTAGCATCGGCCATCATTTCGTTGCCCATTCTGGTTATTATTATTGTTCTGCTCTGTGTTCTGTGCTACAGCATTAGTCTGGTAGACGGCCTGGTAGTTTTGTCTATTTTTGAGGTTAAGATGGCAGTCGGCCGTGTTGTGATTTGCAGTTTTGCATATAGCACACCAGGAAGCTTTGCCATTCTTCATATTGTAAGGGCAGTCGGCGGTGGAATGGTCTCCTCATTCCTGGAAGATGTCGCAAAACTCCTTTGTCTATACAAAACGGACATCTTGTCGACTGAATTGTTGTCGACAGTTATCTTTTGTATGTCCGGCTGTTGAACAGCTAGTACACCAGATGTCTTGGTTCTTAAGTGTGAGCTCCTTCAAGGACTTCTGCATATTCTCCAGCTGTTCTTCCAAGCGGTGGTCGATCGGCCAGGCAGGTATGTCTTCATCCATCTCGACCTGCAAAGCTTTTGTCAACGCATCTTCGTACGACTTGAAGGTCTCCAGACTGATGTGTCGGCGAACTTTCTGTGAAAGCCCTGCAAGGAACCATTGAATGAGTAATTGTTCGTCAATGACATAGTCCAACTGACTCAATAGATCCTTCCATCTTTTATCGTAGTCGCGGACAGTTTCTCCTAGTTTCTGTTGGGTCGTCTTTAGCTTCTTGGCTGCCAGGTGCTTAGCATCTGGAGTCTTGAAAAATGATAGGAATTGCATCTTTATCTCTGATTTTGTTGCTCTAGGTTTCCTTTTGGTAAATGTCATATACCATGTGAGAGCTCTTTTCCGAAGGGCTCCTGCGAACTGGTCTATCTGTCGGTCTTCTTCTGTTACTTTGTTGGCCTCCCATATCGACTCATAGACGAACCAGTGTCGTCTGGGGTCTTCATCACCCTCATAAAGGGGAATCTGAGCAGATCCGTGACCCATGTCAGAGGTGGAGGTGGAGGTGGAGGTGGAGGTGGTGGTGGAGGTGGTGTTGTAAGGGGTGGGTTTGTTGAGTCAGACGAATCTGTCGGGGTGACGATGGGGTTTTGGTCGACGGAGCTTGTGCTTTCGTCGGGTGTCGAGTCTTTCTCGTCGAATAGCAGATTGTTGATAATTTGTCTTCTTAATGACTCACTGTCACTTTGTGTGCCCAGGTCTGAGTCTTGTGTATCTTCTGAAGTTGTGTGTGGCAGGGGGGGTGCTCCTTCATGTGTCGGCAGGAGCAAGTGGATACTACGAAAGGAGGGTGCCATTTGAAAGGTCACCCAGTTACCTTCGATCGGTCGACGTATGACGAGATGTCGACCCGGGTATGGTTCATCGCCTAGTCGGCTCCAGAGGGTAATGTCACCAGCTCTTAGTCGAAGGTCATCTTTAATAATAGTTTGTATTCTGGTACGCGGACTTACTGTGGAAAGGGTTACTCCTTCGTCGGGAACAATTAGTTGGAGAGCTTTCGGCTGCTCTATCCACATTTCATCATCTTCAGGGGACACCTCTTCTTCTTCGCCTTCTCTGCGTCGGTCATGACCCGACTCTGGCGGTACTTCATCATGGTCGGTCTCCCTAGCGTTTTGCTGCATCTCTGCGGCCCTTTCTCGTCTGGCTTCCCTTTTCTTCTGTCTGTCATCCCTTTCGATTCTCTTAATGTCCGACATACTGTAGTACAATACTATGCCTTCAGTTCCTCTTCGGTCGATTATGCATTACTGGTGACGACGGCTCTGGTCGACTAGGATCCACTATGCTCTAGGTCCGACACACGACCAGCTACCCCCCATGGCCTACCCGACGCTTTTTAGAAAGATCGAATGGTGTCTACTTACTCAGGAAGTATTCCCACTCCCTTTCAGCAATGAATTTTTCCCACTACTTCTGCTTCTCCGCCCAGTTAGTGTTTGAGGGTGGTTCACGTAATAGTGGTCGAGGTTCAACAATATGGCCTGCTCCTTTCTCTATTAAAAACTTGAATAGTAAAGCCGGTAAGGAACACAAGAATTGATCAGTGAGTTCTGTGAAAAATTTCTGTCGAACAGTTTCCACAGAAGTCCTGTCTTCGACTGCTTGTTCCTCACAGAAGTCGTCGGCTATCTTTTCGAACCACTCCGAGAGATTTGTACGTCCTCCTCGGATCAGTTTCTGGAGTAACTGTGCTTCTTTAGTCTTGTCCAGTTTTCTCATCCAAAAGCTGCTTCAGTAGATGTGGCACGGATTCGACAAATTTTTCGTGAGTTTCAATGAAAAATCTGGCTTTTGCTTCTGCGACTGTCAATCTGTTCCTTCTTGCGTAATTTTGTAAATAGTTAGCAATTTTTCGCTCCCACCAGTCCTTTATCTCCTACTCTGGTATCATATGTGAGCATATATTCCAGTTATGTACTACCGGCAACGGAACCAATGTTGTAATCTCACAGATCACATAAGGTTACCAATAATACATAAAATATACAGAAATATACACAGAGCCAAGAGACAAGAACAAATAGGATGAACAGATTATATTATTCTCAATAGATCATACAAAGCCAAGAACTGAACTACGTTCTTGTGTGGCTCAACAGCCTAATATATACAGGTTACAAACAGTTACAATCATAACTACCTGTCGGTTCACCGAATCGACACGACTATTAGTTAACAGACTAACTACTGTTTTTACTCAGCCGACCAACGTAGTCGGTCTCTCGAATTAGTCGGCTGATCGACTAAGTCGGTCTTCGTTCGAGTCGACTTATGTCAACTTGCTCCTTCTACAGAACCACCAAAATAGCAATCAATTGCATTTTCAAAGCAACCTCTAATGAGTAAATTCCAGCCAATCAAAACAAAAAATGCAGCCCGACATCAAGCTCCATCTCATTTTCTCCTTAATACTTGGCCATTTTAAATAGAATCTATTAGCAAAGTGAAACTAACAATCACATAAAAATAAATAGGATGTCTGCAAAATTTCATTTCTGTAGATATCCTTATTAAATAAGAAAACACTTTGGACCGAGAACCAAAATTGAAAAAATACAAGATGATACTGACCTATAGAGACTGATTTCAAATCATCTATATGCCTAACAAAGAATTAAACCATAAGAAAAAATTGAAATTCATCACAGAAAAAAAAAATGTCAGATTTTAAGGGTTGATTCAACAGAAAGTCAAATTGGCACATTCCTTCTTGCTTCATCTAACTTGGCCTTACATCTAATAGTTGTGGTATTAGCAATCTTATTCTACTTGATCAATATTTGATTTCTTAATAGAAGGCTTTTAACTTGAGCTTTATATTTAAGCTTCTTCTTCGTCAAAAGATTCCATTTTTCAATCAGAGAAGTCAAATTGGTTTTCAGGCTTGCAATTTCATCCATAACAAATGCCTTAATAACCTGAGCCTCTTTTAAATCAGTTTCTAGAGATGAGATGACTTGAGCATAAGAGATTCGATTGATTTGTTCCTTCAATCCTACATTCAACCCGTTTCTATCTTCCTCCTCTCTGCATGGCTTCTGATCGATCTCTTGATCCACGTCACACCAAGGATTTACTTGTTGAACACCGACTGCATTAGTCTCAGAGATAGATACATATTTTAGGTCTAGGATGGTTGGACCAATTGGAGTTGGATTGGGATGAGGCTCTGAAGAATCACTCACTTCAATAACAGTGGCATCCCCTACAGTCAATTCTCTTCTGGCAAAAAACTCAGCTGTCATACTATGAGTAGTTCGATGAATAGCTTGATTACTCAGTACTCTACTGATTTGGTCTTCAGCTGGTTTTTTACTAATGTTGGTCTATGAATGAGGAACATCCTCATTTGGATAGGGTGCTGTGATCACCAGTTTTCACATTCGAGGCCAAAAATCATCAACAGGGATCTTAGGTTTTGTTTCAGACTTGACCTTAAAGTCACTGCTACTTAGGGTTCAACTGGGTTCAGACACTCCATTCACCACATTCTTCTAACTCAGGCCGAGCTTGTTCTGTTTTGATACGTCTTCACCTGGTTTTGGTCCTCCGTAAGGGCCACTCCTCATTTTCCCCAAACCCATTACGTATGGGAAATGATTCCCAAGTATCCCCTAATTCTCCTAGCCGGTAGGAAACAAGAATTTTAATTATTCAATGATGAAATAGACTCCGCTCCTTGTCCCCCACATTAATCTAATAGGTACAAGCCATCTTATCTAGACTATTTATGAAATAATACAACATATTCACAAGACACCCCTTGAAGAACATTAAAACTGAATATGATAAAACTGGGTTTGGGAAAGTCGACCTTCATAGGTGACGTACCTGATAATAAGTTTGAGAAGAGAATGCCATTTCTTCTTGAGCAGTCGAGAAGGGAAAGTAGACTTATACTTCATTTGCTGGTTAGATGGGGTCAAGAACTCCTTCTATTCATTGTTTTCTACATGCTTTCCCTTATACCAACGTCCACCTACCTGTGGTAAACCTATGGCCCGAGAAACAAACTCTTCTGTCAACTTCAACTCGACATCCCCTATCTATGCTTTGATACCATCAAATGATGTTTCAAATGCCCTGGAAATTACCAAGTTAAATCTAGAGAATTTATGCAAAAACCCTAGCCATCCAACCCTTACCACCAAATCGCGGCATTCAGGGGCAGGGTCCAAATATTCATCTCCTATGAGTTCAAATCTCAAAACAGGGGCCATGATAGCAATTACGTAGGCTTTCAGGATTTTAAAAATCCAAACTAAAAAAACACAGTTGATTTATCCAGAATTCGCACATATCAATTAACACTCCAAACTTCCCTATTTTACCAAGGAACTGTGAACTTTCCTGTAGAGTCATCATACCTTTGATATGACAAGTTAATGTGACTTGGAGAACACTTACCATGCAATAATGGTCTACAGAAAAATCAAGCAAGCAACGGCTTATGCGTGATATTTGCATGATTTCAAATCAACAGATGGCAAACATTTGGGTTACGAGGATATCAAACCTTCAATTTCAATAATAGCATCAATACTGATTAACATTTTTCATACAGATGTGATGGCCTAGTAAAACTCATAGTTTCAAAGCATATTTTAATGGTTACAATCACCTAACCTTTCATCATCAAATATCAACAGTACCAAGATTAAAAAATAAAATTGATGTAATTAGAGTTATGGTCGATATTATAATGACAAAGAAACAATTAGTAATGTAACCAAACCCATATCAAACCTTCGAAAATAATCTTAGCCACTAATAGTGGACTTTAATACTGACTATACTTCAAGGTGTTGAAAAGGTTCATAATCCCATCAATCTCATCTCATCTAAAAATACAAAATTCATAATGAGGACAAGTGTATAATAATGTGAAACTTGCGAAATTTATATGAAATACACTTTTATCCCTATGATTATCATGATGAAATAGATATTTAGGAAATAAAAAAGCTCGTTAGACGTCATATATAAATTGAAAAACAAATATCATATCATGTATCAGCTTGCTTAGGTTAACAGTAAAAAACCATTGATGTAATAAATTCATTTGACCTCAAATATGCATGAATGATAAATGTTATAAAATTAGGAGTTACTAATTTTCGGGATTATAACCTTTTCAAATGATCAAAAGAAATGAGAAACTAAGGCCAAGAAATTCAAACTCGATATAAACTGATGTTAATCCCCCTAAATCAAACAATCTATCAACTTCTATTGGGATTACCTTTAGAATCAAAGATTCTGATGGCACTCCTAAAATATTTATAGATGAGTGTTGATTAAGGTTGTGATATCAAATGTCGTTAAAAAAAATTGATGAAATGAAAAATTTGAAATTTTTGTGTTCAAATTGCTCCGAAGGGTGTTGCTTGTCAACAATTGGCGACATGTTGGGACCGAACCAATTATCTCTGTGAAAATAATGTCCACACTTCAGATATTAAAAAATGATGCCTTTTAAATTATCAAACATATGCTTAAGTGATTCCAGATCCAAACCAATCTAAACATATAACCAGACCTCAATAGATTTTCCAAAACAATCCTATAGCTGTTATCTGGGTATTCTTGGTCCAATTCAACCTTAGGCAAGTGTAGAGTAAATAACTTAATTCCAATGTAAATCTATAAGGCAAAAGACAGGTTGGCCATTAACAGTATAGATGTAGCTTCTCCAGAACATCAGCTGATTTTCCTCTCATTCAAACAAAATAGCAAACAGTACTCACTTTTAATCATTTTTTTTCTCAACATTATATATATATACACAAATCATATACACAGGGAGAAATACAGAAAGAGTTAATCAGGAATACTATCTTAGCTTGCTAACCAAATAATGATAGCATTATTCACCAATCCTACCAGAAACTGATCAGGCCAGCTCGTGATGAGACTTCCTGTCTCTCAGTTTATTCGACTGAGAGTCACTGTCATTGGCTTGGTCACCAAATTTTGACAACCTCATTCCAATAGAACCTATGATCATAAATAGACCGACTCTTGATGAGGCCTCCTATTTCCTGATTAACCTCTTTCATATTTACCTTTAGTTCAAGAGTACTTCCCTGGCTAAGTGACCAGATGTATTCACGAAAATGAGGGAGAAAACCACAAGATTCTTAAGAAAGCTTAAAGATGACTAGATGTCTTAAACTAATATTCAAGCCTAGTAGACATCCATTGGAATTAGTAAATAAATTTCCTAAGATATCAGTTTATAGGAAGGCATTTGGAGACAACAAGTAAGGATTGCTAAAAGAAAAACTGTATAGGTTAAAACTAATACAGGTTTGAAAAAAAATCACTTGTGAGACATTGGATACTCCCAACTACCATCAGTGATTACAATCTGATATGTATTTCAGTCATTCCATTTTGTCATATTTCACCATCAGTTTCATCCTTAACACTATGCAAAATGCTTCATACTGAATTCTATGAGAAAGGATGGGAGATGTGTCTCATAAAGCAAATATTTATAGAAGTAAGCATGCAGTATTATGTACAATGAATGATTTGGAAGAAATAATTTATTTTTATGATCCATCATCTTAAATTTAAAGTAAGTAAACATGATGACAGAAGGAAAAAAAATAATCAGTAAGTACAAGATCAAAAGACTCTAGCAGATATAGAAATTAGAATGGAACAATAAGTATGTACAGAAATATACAAAATGGAAATATACAATGAAAATGAATTAATAATGTGGGATTACTAAAAGTAATTCTTAAGGATATGCCCATTTACTGGGAGGATATCAAGCTGTCCTTACAAAGTCTGCAAATGGAAAGTATTAGGACCAAGTTTTTCTTCTATCGCATATGGACCTAACCAGAGATGTTGGAATTTCATATTTTCCCCTTTATCTTCATGTTCTTTGTCCCATTTCAAAACCAGATCATCTACCTGTAGTTCCATGTTCAAGGATGAGCTACAATCGAACCATGATTTAACAATTTGCTAATGCTTCATGAAATGTCACTTAGCATTCTCTCTCTCTTCTTCCAATTTCAACAACATATTGATTCTTTTTTCAATGGTTGAACACTCTATCTCTTGTACAACTCGTGCAAGCTGTAATGAAGGCATAAATAGATTTGGAGGAAGAATAGCCTCCATTCCATACACCAAAAAGATATGATAGTTACCAACAGATGATTTTGGGGTAACCCTATCAGCCCAGAGAGCTTGATATAGAACAATATGCCAGTTCCTATGATGTTCATCTATGGATCTCTGCAGAATTTTCAGCAAGTTCTTATTCGTTGATTCAGCAAGGCCATTTCCTTGTGGGTAATAATTTGTTAAATATATGATTCTGATTCCCTTTTCTAATGAAAATTTAGTTAATTCTCGAGAAGAAAAATAAGATGCATTATCGAACACAAGAGATTCTGGCACCCCAAATCTGGTAATTATGTTAGTTTCAAGAAAATGCAATACCTTATTTGTATTAACCACCCGCTATGGTTCTGCTTTGGACCATTTAGTAAATAATTAGTGGCAGTTATGATGTACTTATGCTAAAGAGAGGAGGAGGGATTTATTGTTTCAATGATATCGATTCCCCAATGTTGTAAAGGCCTATCCACCACCATAGGCTATAAAGGAAATGCTGGTTTTTTTACTCTGCCAGCTGCAATCTGACAATCTTGGAACCTTCTAACGAAAGAGTGGAAATCCTTAAATAAAGTTCACCAAAAAGAAGCTGCTCTTAAAAATTTATGAGCAGTAGTATCACCACCGAAGTGACCACCAGTGGGCCCGTCGTGCAGTTGTGTTAAAAGTGAATCAGATTTCTCTTTTTCTAGACAACGAAGCAAAACTCCATCTACATTTTTCCTGAAAAGTACATTATATACCAACTGGTAGGGTGCTTATTTTAATCTTACAGCTCTTTTATTTTTTGGCTCTAAATGGTCTAGAGGACTGCCAGTTTCAAGATAAGTTTGAATATCAGTATACAATGAACTAGCTAGATTTGGGATAAAACAAACTATCTTTTGCAGCAAGGTATCATCTAAAGGTATGCCGTTCTAGTCAGTAGGAATATGTGTTGATTCAGTTGCCAATTTACACAACCCCGAACCACATACAACTTGAGAGGGTTTAATCTCTAGGCCATTCTTCTGCAAAGTAGCCATCCAATGTGCCCTTTTTTTTCCAAGGTCTTTCTGTACTAGCAAATTTCTCACAACATAGAATGGAACAATTACCTTGGTTTTCAATTTAAGGAGATAAAGACAGAAATGTTTTACTTCTTTGAACATAGCAAAATCCTATTTATCGACTTCATGGTAGTTCAACTCAACTCCTTTTAAATTCAATCTCATGAAGGAGATAGGTACTTCATTCCCCTGCTGGTTTCTCTGAGTAAGAACAACTGCGTAAGATATGTCGGATGCGAAAGTATAGAGAATAAAGTCTTTCCTAAATTCAGGGATCACAAATGTAGGTGCCTAAGCTATGGCTTCTCTAATTCTGATAAACAAGTCTTTCTCTCTATCCCCCCATGAAAAACTACTGTCTTTCTTAATCATATTCTACAGTGGATGCACAATTTCAGAAAAAGTGGGAACAAACCTTCTCACGAAATTTATCTTTCCCATGAAGGATTGCATGGATTTCTTAGTAGAAGGAAAATGAATCCTAGAGATAGCTTGAGTTCTTTCTGGATCAATCATGATCCCTTCCTTTGACACTACAAATCCTAGCAAAATTACCTCGATTACTGCAAATATTGTCTTTTTAGGATTAAGGGAAATACCAAACTTCCTGCAACGTTCAAGCACTTTACGTAAGTGTGAAATGTGATCAGATCTGTTTTTGGAAAACATAGTGACATCATCTAAATAGACAACGACAAAGTGATTTATTGGACCTCTGAAAGCAGCATCCATTTCCCTTTGAAATGTAGCCCCAGTGTTTATCAATCCGAAGCGCATCTTCTTGTAGGCATAGGTTCTCCAAGAAGTCCTAAAAGTAGTTTTCAACTGGTCTGCAGGAGAAACTAGAACCTGATTGTACCCAGAAAAACTGTCTAATAAAGACAACATCTGAGCACCTGACACCTTCTGGAGGATTTGTTCCATGGGCGAAACAAGATAGTTGTCCTTTTCTGATGATCGGTTTAAGTTTCAGAAATATACACATAACCTGATATCTCCATTTTTCTTCCTACCAAGAACAAGGTTTTCCACCCACTACGTGTGGCGTACGAGAAATATAACGCGGGAAGTAAGCAATTTATTCAATTCTTTCTTTACCGCTGGTTCTAAGGCAGGGTGCATTTTTCTTAGTTTCTGCTGGAAAGGTTTTGACTAGGATTTCATAGGGATTATGTGTTGTATGATATGGTTATCGAAAGTCTTCAAATCATCGTATGACCATGCAAATACATCCTAGAATTCACTAAAAAGTTTCAGAAAGGATGATTTTTCGTTCTGGGTACAGTCTGATCCTAAATTGATATTTTGAGGATTTGCTTCCGTGCCTAAATTTATGATTTCATAATGCATGTTGCAACTATTCATCCTGCAATTAGGCACTCCTTTAAACTTATTGTGTAGGTCATAAAAATTTTCAAGTCTAAGAACCGATGTAGGGATCGAATTTACCAGCTCAAAAGATTGGTCAACATGATGAGGTGGATGGATTATTGAGAAATTGTGTAGATATTCATCATGTTTGATCTTGTCAATTGCTGATTCTTTAAAATCATCTTCTCCTATTAAGAAGGCAATGACCCATGAATCATCATTATATACATTCCAGTTAGTGATGTCATCGAGGATTGATGGTCTAAATAATAATTCAATAGAAAAAACATTGGGAGAATTTTTTTTTGAGGGAATGAGTCGCGAGGATACATTTGCCAAAATGTCAGCTTCCTGATTCTAAAAACGAGGAATAGACTCGATATTAAAGGACTCAAATGCTGAAATTAGATTTCATACCTCCTTTTTATAACTTTGCAAATGATTAGATAATAAATGAATGGAATTGCGGACTTGCCAAACAATAATTTCAGAATCGCCGAATGGAATTAGCACCTTAACATTTAAGTCCAACACCTTCTTGAGTCCCTAGATGAGGGCCTCATATTCGGCTGTGTTGTTTGTGCAAAGAAATTCCAGCCTACAAGATAGCATAAGTTTGTTTCCTACAGGACCTAGGAGCATGCAACCTACTCCTGCACCTTCCTTGGATTGAGAACCGTCAAAGTACAGATGCCAAGGCTTATCAACAAGACTAATTACATCATTTACATTATTCATAGTGTTAATAAAACTGGGAGAAGCTTCCTGAAAATCACAATGTAAAATTTTGGATTTATTTTCAGAATCAATAAATGCAGATTTAAGTGTAGGGAAACTCCCCAAATTGGAATCGTATCCATAGTTCCCTAAAATGGAATCACTAAACAATAATGGTTCATTGGGATAGTTTATCTCAGCCACTGTGTGTTTCATGTATCTCTCTCTGTCAATCCTAATCTAATTTGGTCTCCCAATTTTAGGTAACCATAAGTGTGACCAATCGGTTGAAAAATATCCTTTTAAAGCTTGAGACCAGTCATGACTTAAGAACAACCCATAAACATTAGGTATGTCTGCTACCACTACATCAATAACCTAGAAGAGTTGTGGATTAGTGACCATTCTGATCATTACTCCTTTTAATTATCCTACAATTTTCACCTTAGATTGATCCAGTTGGATGATTTGAATTTTGCAGGGTGTGGGATTAGCATTTAGTTTCTTGTAGACCGAATAGGGTATAATGTTTGATGAAGCTCCAGAATTGACCATACAATTATGGACATTCCGATTGAAGATTTCAAACGTTAGTAGGAAGGGGGGAGTCATATATTTGGAGTTCTTTCCTATCAGTGTATCTTTATCAGTGGCTATTTTGATATTACCATTAAAACCAGCTTCTACTTTACTGGTTGAAGGATCAAGGTTATTTAATAAAGGTACAGAGGCATGATTCCTTCTATCATTGATGTTTGATGAAGTTGTTGAGTTTGAGAGTATTGAACCTCTAGGCATAGGGTAAATTTTCAATAAATCAAACATGCTGATGTTTTCCCTCTACTTTTTGAGATCCTCTATGATGTCATACTGGAGATCCATACTTTGAGTCAGAGGATGTTGATTTGTAGGTTGAGGACTGTTCCTAGGTGCGGGTGATGGTTGTGAATCTACAGGCCCTTTACTCCTCGTATTATGGGTGTGCTGGTTGACAAAGACAGAATGGTCATTACACTCTTCCTCTTTTCTTGAGCTATCCTACAAATGGAAATTAAAAGGGAGAGGATCCTCAAGAGTTTCCTCTTTAGTTTCAGGCTACTCAGGTTCACTATCCTCTTCCAACTCTTGATCGGTTAAAGTTTCAGGTAAGGCATAGACAACCCTTATAGTGTTAAAAACTTCCTCATTGGTTGATATGTTAGGCAAAGTGTTTTTCTTGGCATTTGGTGATTTATATGGCAGGTATGGGGTTTTAAATTCCCTCTATTTGAAGTACCTTCCCCATTATTTCGTTTCAATATCACCACTTCATTTGTGAGAGACCTAATTGCTTGTTGTAATTTTTCTACATCGAAAGCAAGAGTATCTCTTTTATCTATGTTAGTTCTTACAGCAGTTTCATTTTGTTTACAAAAAGGGCCATCAGTTTTGCCATTATTTTCTAGTTCAAATGTCAACAAATTCTTTTCGACCTTTATTGCTTCTTCGAAGGTTTCAACCAATGTGATTTTACCAACTTGTTTCACAAACATACCAAGGGATTTAGGTAATGCTAAAGCATAATTATCAATTATGTTATATTCTGGAGGTTGGGAGGCTACTGGTATCTTATTCAAGAGAGTAAGGAAACACTGATTGAAATATTTTATTATTTCCTTGTTTTCCATCTTGATTCTAGCCAATTCTAGTGCTGACACAGCAGGGGTTTTGTCTTCACCAAACTTGTTTAAGAATTCCTGACTAAAATCACCCCAACTAGTTATAGATCCTTGTGTTAGGGAAAAATACCAAACCACAGATTTTCCTTCGAAAGTTAAAGGTAATAGTTGACATACTAAATCCTCATGCTGAACATTCATAGTTTGAACAATCAGGATGATATTGTCAATGTGATTTTCAGCCAGGCCCTTATCATTTGGGTCAAACTTAGGTAGCAGTTTGTCAGGATGTTTATGTAGGTTACGCTGTAGTCCAGGTACAGCAACAGCACTACGTCATAACCATGGTCTATCGACATTAGGATTACCTTGGTCATGATCACCCATGTCTGGATCAGATTCTGGATCTGATGACGACTCGTTGTTATGGTCACAGGGGCTATCAAGTGGTGATTTAGGAGGTGAAGGGAGCAGGTCAGATCCACCTACAGAAAACAATCGTCAGGAAGTGTTATGACCAGCTAATCCTCTCAAAATGTCACTAAGATGATAATCAAGAAACCCTATTAATGGTTCAAGAGGCTCTTCTCCAATCGGATCGGCAACTGACTTAGTCACTTCCAAGGTTTGAAAATGAGCTCTACTTGGTAATTCGAAATTGATCAGAGGGATCCCTGTTTGACAAGAATAGGCTCTAGTTAAAATCCTATGTGATTCCTCTAAGTTTTGATTTATCTCTTCTGGGGAAACTGGTGAGACAGTTGGGTCTCTTTCAATAATGGTCCTAACTGCATCTAAAAAGGGTGTATTTATAGTTTCAGGTTGTGACGTAGAGACCAAGGTGGACAACATTCCAAAACTCATGAGAGGGGAATTAGGTTGATTTTTTGTAGGAGAGTTATGTGATCGATCAACCATTAAGATTTAAGCTCAATCCCTCCTTCTAGTGCCATTTGTTGGGCGAGAAAACTGACCTAGGCCAACAATGGAAAGACAGCCCAAACACTCGACTTAATGCAATCTTGTATATGTTTAAGATAACTGTCTTTCATAGGATCAAGGGATTACTGCCTGTATAATGTGCTCTCCAAATAGAGAGTCTCTGTAGGTGTACGTGGAAAAAATTTGCTTCACCAAATATTTTAACAAATCAGAGAAATTTAACCTAATGACTAACTAATGCTAAAAATTACCTTAAGCTAAGTGCAGAAAATAGTAGCTCCTAATTCTATTCTATAATGACCTAAATGTAGAATACCTATCTCGACTGAGAGCATGAATTATTAATTTGACAAGAGGTTTTAAAGCATAAGATGATCAATAATTCTGAAATATTAGAAAAGTCTACAATAAATAGAATTAAACCTGAATTATCTCAGAATAAGATGATATTTCATTAAGAAATAAATCAAACAAAAATTAAAACCTGTTATCAAATGAATCAAACATATACACAGTCCTGAAACATAACGAATATAGTCATATACTAACTTGTAGACAGACCAATATCAGCTTGCAAGTTAATAATTTATCTAACATAGATTCATAATCAACTGAAAATGTGAAGAAGCTCATTCATTTCAACATAACAATAAATCATTTACATTTCAAGGCAGTGTAATCATTCAAGATCCATAAAAGAATATTTTATATTTAATAGCACGATATATATATATATATATATATATATATATGAAAGTGAAATTAACAAAGGAGAACAATCATTAACACAACATAAAACAATTTAAAGACTTAGCTAGGGTCTTTACTATCCTGTAACATTCAGTGATCTTCAGAAAAAGTTCCAAAAAACACCAACACAACAGAATGAAGTATAAAACCATTGAATATCAATTCTCCAAATGTCTCTGAAATCGAGCCCCGTATTCATATTTGAAACTTGTTTATAAAGGGAACTGAAACAACAACTAATTAACTAACCACCCTATTTCTATGGTAATACGTGGATTTTATCCGAATACAGAGCAAAGGAAAGGCCATGATCCTAGGTATGTCATTGAGTAACCACTAGAATGGAATAATGTGAAAGAGAATAGCTAACTTACTGGATAAAATCCAGTATCATTATTCCCCAAGATGTGTCATCACTATATTCGGTAATCTATCAACTGATGATGCTCAGAAATATGAGTGTAGAACCAACAAAATAGCAATCAATTGCATTTTCAAAGTAGCCTCCAATGAGTAAACTCTAGCCAATCAAAACAAAAACTACAGCACGGCATCAAGCTTCATCTCATTTACTCCTTAATACTTGGCAATTTTAAATAGAATCTGTTCGCAAAGTGCAACTAACAATCACATAAAAATAAATAGGATGTCTGTAGAATTTCAATTCTCCAGATATCCTTATTAAATAAGAAAACACTTTGCACCAAAAACCAAAACTGAAAAAAATACAAGATATTACTAACCTGTAGAGACTAATTTCAAATCATCTGTATGCCTAACAAAGATTTAAACCATAAGACAAAATTGAACTTCATTACAGAAAATAAAAATGTCAAATTTTAAGGGCTGATTCAATAGAAAGTTGAATTGCCACATTTCTTCTTGCTTCATCTAACTTGGCCTTAAATCTAACGATCCTGGTATTAGCAATCTTATTCTGTTTGATCAATCTTTGATTTCTTAACAGAAGGATTTTAACTTGAGCTTTATATTTAAGCTTCTTCTCCCTCAAAAGATTCCATTTTTCAATCCAAGACGTCAAATCAGTTTTCAGGATTGCAATTTCATCCATAGCAAACTCCTTAATAACTTAAGCCTCCTTTAAATTAGTTTCTAGAGATGAGATGACTTGAGAATAAGAGACTTGAGGATCTTCCAAAATGTTTTGACTTGAGATCCCTGCTGATGTTTGTCGGCCTTGAATGAGAAAACCGGTGATCACAGTGCCCTATCCAAATGAGGATCTTCCTCATTCATAGACCAACATTAGTAAAAAATTGACTGAAGACCAAATTATTAGAGTATTGAGTAATCAGGCTATTCATTGAACTACTCATAGTATGACGGCTGCATTTCTCTCCAGAAGAGACTTGAGTGTAGGGCATGCCCCTGTTATTGAAGTGAGTGATTCTTCAGAGCCTCGTCCCAATCTATCTCTAATTGGTCCAACCATACTGGACTTGATTTCTAACTTAGGCCCACCTTCTTCTGTCTTGATACATCTTCCCCTGGTTTGGGCCTACGTTGGGGTCACGCCTCATTTTCCCCAAACCCATTACGTATGAGAAATGATTCCCAAGTATCCGCTAATTCTCCTAGCCGGTAGGAAACAAGAATTTTAATCATTCCATGATGAAATAGACTCCTCTCCTTATCTCCCACATTAATCTGATAGGTACAAGCCATATTATGCAGACTATTTAAGAAATAATATGGCATATTCACAAGACACCCCTTGAAAACCACTAAAACCCAAAGATGATAAAACTGAGTTTGGGAAAGTCAACCTTCACAGGTGACGTACCTGATAATAAGTTCGAGCAGAGAATGTCATTTCTTCTTAAGCAGTTGAGAAGGGAAACCAAACTTATACTTCATTTTCCTGTTAGTTGGGGTCAAGAACTCCTTCTAGTCATTTTTTTTACATGCTTTCCCTTATACCAACGTTCACCTACCCTGGTAAACCTATGGCCCAAGAAACAAACTCTTCTGTCAAATTCAACTCGACGTCATCTATCTATGCTTTGATACCATCAAATGATGCTACAAATGCCCTGGAAATTGCCAAGTTAAACCAGACAATTTCTGCAAAAACCCTAGCCATCCAACCCTTCCCACCAACTCGTGGAATTGAGGGGCAGTGTCCAAATATTCATCGCCTATGAGTTCAAATCTATAAATAGGGGCCATGATAACAATTATGCAGAATTTCAGGATTTTCAAAAGCCGAACTAAAAAAACACAGTTGATTTATCCAGAATTCACACATATCAATTAACACTCCAAACTACCCTATTTCACCAAGGAACTGTGAACATTCTTGTAGAGTCATCATACCTTCGAATTGGCAAGTTAATGGGACTTGGAGAACACTTACCATGCAATAATGGTCTCCAGAAAAATCAAGCGAGCGACAGATTATGCATGATATTTGCATGATTGCAAATCAACAGATGGCAAACATTTGGGTTATGTGGATATCAAACCTTCAATTTCGATAATAGCATGAATATTGATTAACATTTTTCATACTGATGTGATGGCCTAATAAAACTCATAGTTTCAAAGCATAGTTTAATGGTTACAATCACCTAATCTTTCATCATTGAATATCAAGAGTACCAAGATTAAAAAATACAATTGATGTAATTAGAATTATGGTCGATATTATAATGACAAAGAAACAATTAGTAATGTAACCAAACCCATATAAAACCTTCAAAAATCATCCTAGCCACTTATAGTGGACTTTAATACTGACTATACTTCAAGGTGTTGAAAAGGTTCATAATCCCATCAATCTCATCTCATCTAAAAATACAAAATTCATAAAGAGGACAAGTGTGTAATAATGTGAAACTTGCGAAATTTATATGAAATACACTTTTATCCCTATGATTATCATGATGAAATAGATATTTTGGAAACAAAAAATCTCATTAGATGTCATATATAAATTGAAAAACAAATATAATATCATGTATCAGCTTGCTTAGGTTAACAGTAAAAAACCATTGATGTAATAAATTCATTTGACCTCAAATATACATGAATGATAAATGTTATAAAATTAGGAGTTACTAACTTTCGGGATTATAACCTTTTCAAATGATCAAAAGAAATGAGAAACTAAGGCCAAGAAATTCAAACTCGATATAAACTGATGTTAATCCCCCTAAATCAAACAATCTATCAACTTCTATTGGGAGTACCTTCAGAATCAAATATTCTGACGGCACTCCTAAAATATTTATAGATGAGTGTTGATTAAGGTTGTGATATCAAATGTCGTTCAAAAAAAATTGATGGAATGACAAATTTGAAATTTTTGTGTTCAAATTGCTTCAAATGGTGTTGCTTGCCAACGAAGAGCCACTAAAATTTACAAATTTACACTAAGTTAAAAATATGCAGTCTTTGAGGACATAAGTCCCTGCCTTAACCATGGGAAGTACTTGGGCTTAGCCCAGAAATTCATTGTGAGGAGTACCATGGGAACCCCAAAGTAGCTGGCTGCTGAGAGGAATTTCCAAGAGAAACGGGCAACGACCCCCACCAATTGAGTAGAAATATCATGAGGAAAAAGCCAAGCACTATATTTTGGCAGTCTTGGTGGCTGAGTGACCACCTGTAACTAATAGGAAGCCATTGAAACCGGGGTCCAAAAAATAATTTCCACCAGTTTGATACATACATTTAACACAATTGATCCCTCACGCTCTTCCTCACACCTAAGAGGCAAACCACCACAATTCGGGTCATTGAACCAACATCATCAATACCATTCTCGACAACCTCCCACACCATCAGAAGGCCACACAACCTCTGATTCAGATTCAGACCCATATCAGTCTGAACCAGACCTGCACAATGCACCATCAAGCCCCATGGCTGGTGCAAACCCAGATCCATTTTTCGACATAGCCATAGCTAGTGGACCCATGTCCACACCACAAAATATCACCAACAACCCTGCAGGTGGCCCCAGCATGGTCATGCAAACCGTCATCAGTCAGCTCCCACCACCAATAGTGACGACTCAAGTTGTCCCACGTGCAACACATGGGGGCAGTGGCCCTTCCACATATACTTCCTTTCCTGTTACACATGGGGGAAGTGGACCTTCCACCTACACTACCCCTCCTGTCATAGATGGGGGTAGTGGCCCTTCCACCCACACTGTCCCTCCCACCACACTTAGGGGCACTGGCCCATCCACGATGGTGCCACAAGTACCCCCAGCAATGCAGATGTATTGTGCACCTACAAACCCCAACACCATGGATTCTCCATCTGACATCAACCTGGGGTCAAAACTTCCTTTCATGGCACATCTCAACTTGCATGATTTGGCTTGGTTAACAAATGACCCTATCTTCCATCAAACTTTTTTCCCTCCCATGCCAGCTAAACTTCCCTCAGACATTCCAAGTTTTAAGGGAAGGCAGGGGAGTGCCCCCAAAACCACATCATGATGTTTCATCTATGGTGCTCATAAAATAGCATCGTAGATGATTTGATCAGTCTAAGTACCCAGATTTCAATTACCTGGCTTTCATGTTCCTGCAATATTTCCAACTCCCTGATTGATATGATGAAGTGGTGGAGAACTTGTTATCTTGCCACCAAAATACTGTGACCCATATAATCAACCACATCAATGAGTGGTGGCAACACCATAGTCTGTGTAAGATCCAACTTGATGATAGGATATTCTTGGATTGGTTCCTAAAAACCTTGCTCCCACCTATAGCAAAGGACGTCGCATCTAAACATCCCCAATCCGAAGAAGAAGCCATCTTGAAAGCCCAACAATTCGATTTGATTTATGCACAGTCTGGGTACCTTTACACTGTCATTCTAGATGCTCCCCACATGAGTACCTCCTACCATGATGCACCAGGGGCATCCTATGCTGCACATGGCATCATAGGCTAGGTATCCCACCAACCACAGCACCGTCCAACACCACCTACAATACCACCACAACCAAGTAACACTGCTAGTGTTTCCTACCAAAACCAAACTCTAGACTATTCAAGAATGGTGTCCCAATCCGGAGCCATGACTTCTTACGCACAACCTGTGCCACCGCAGCAGGCTCAGGCCTTGGCTTGGCCAACATAGAAATACGTAGGAAAAATGCCAACATTTGTGGCACCACCACCCACCCAAATATACTATGCACCACCAGTGCAAGCGGTTCAAGCCCCTGCCCCTGATCCACCTACTCCATTGGGACAGGTGTTTGCACAACAAAACCATCCCAACCAGCCAGCCCCCAATAACCAACAAGGAAAAGCCAGAAATAACCGACCCCAGAACCAAGGCAATAATCAACCATAGGGATGCGGTCAACAACCAAATCCTCCCAACAATGCCATGGGAAACTGGCCAGCCCAAAATCCTCCACGACCAAATGCACCGAGACACAACGCCCCATTACATACAAACCAACCATGCACACTCTGTGAGGTCTACGGGCACCACACATTCGAGTGTCCCTTCATGGGTCACGCTACATTGTCCATTCAGAATGAGGTTCAACATGCAACCAACCCAATGGACCAAGCCCAACCTAACCTGGCACCATAAGGACCTCCTCCTATGGTGCTTCAAAACCCATTACTAGTCCAAGGATTGGTGGCAACCACACCCCCTCCCCAACCAAATCCCAATTCTCTGGGGGCACCTCCCACAGCAGAAAAAGGTGTCCACCACCTGCTAGCTATGACAATTGAAGAGTTCAATCTACAAACTAGATGAAATCAATATGGAACCAATACCGAACCCACTGACACATCAATGACATAAACATCTAAATAATTCAATGCACCTCTTCAGTTACCCCTGCTCCTGCACCCCCCCATACGTTGTGTTTCCAATAATGCCATGGCTAGAGCTGCTACCAACGACAGCATCATGGATTATTTGGCCCACACACCAAATTCCATGTCCGTTATTGAGGTACTCAAAACATACCCAACGCAGTGGAAAGCCTTACTAGATTCCCTTGGGGTCGTAGACCCCTCCGACTTCAAGTTGATCACATTTGACACAGAGAATGGAGAACCACGAATGCCATCAACCATTGCATTTCAAATCCCAGTGTCTATCTGGAATTTGGTTGTGCACCGGTGCATAGTGGATGAGGGGGCATCCACATGCGTTATGTATACCTTAGTCTGGTAGAAACTTGGATCCCCAATTTTGCAACCATCCTCCACAACTATGTAGGCTTATGATGACCATCCCACTAAAGCCCAAGGAATCCTCCCCCACGTCCCCATCACATTAGCTGAGAAGACAGTTCTGATTGACATAGAGGTTTTCAACGCTCAATTGGACTATAACCTTCTCCTCGGAAGAAGCTATATGTACGCCATGAGAGATGTTGCATCAACTGTCTTCTGTCTCATGATGTTCCCCCATGAAGGGAAAATTGCGACAGTTGACCAGCTTACTTATCACAATCCGCAAGGGATAACGACACCTACCAATTTTATCCCTACGATCAACACCATTGATCTGCAAGGGATGACCACACATGCCAATGTTATCCTTGTGGTCAACACCATGGTTGACAACTTACCAGCTTCCCCATTATTGAATGTGGGGTTTGGGTTGTTTGCTGATACCACCATGATAGCTCCTTTCACCCTATTGTCACTACCATCGACACCAAATGATACTGTAGAATTGTGCTTGCTCTCATCCATCACCACTGCACCCAAACAACAACCACAGCCACAGCCCCAACCGAAACCACAACATAGTCTGCAGCCGCAACATCAACAGCAACCACAACATCATCCACAAACGCAACATCATCCGCAGCTGCAGCATTATGCCCAGCCGCAACCATAACCTCACCCCCACATACAACCATCAAGGACTTATCTGGGATCCTCTCCAGTCCATACAATTCCCTTCCTTTTTCCCTCGCCTAGTGTCACGAGAAATCCAATAATGGCCACCCTAAACCTACCCAACTTTACATTGGGAATTCCCATGTGCTATCTTGATCGACTAGCTCAACCACCAATTCCCCAGGTAGTCTTAATCCCTGTGCAACCCATTACAGTTGAGTCTCATCCTCCACTCAGCCCGCAAAAACAAACCACTACACTCGCACCCGCACTGTCCCACCCAAAAAGGGCCAGGGGCAAGAACATGTAATCCATCGCAGAGCCTCGACAGACACCACCTTGCGCCATCTGTGAAGAACAAGGCCATACAACTCAGAACTTCCCTGAGATTCCTATAATTCATGTGCATTTGGATGCCATGGATACTGTTGCTGGCTTTTCACACACCTAGATCACGTGGCAGAAATATTCAAGCCACTCAGTGTGTCCTCGGGGGCAAGTCTCGAGTCAAGGCTGTCACCTTGTTCTTGACTCCTCCATTTAGGCTCAACTCCTAACGAAGCCAAGGGGGGTAGACCCTATTAAGTTACTAAGGATGATTACTTAGTGTGGTGATGTTAAACTGAATCAGTTACTTAGGAGTTCGAATATTTTAACTATAAACAATTGAAGATGACAAGATACGAAAATAACACACGAAAGCACAAAGATGATAAACAATATATATATGAAGCAAAAATGACGAGTGCCTTAATAATGGAATCAAATCAAAATGATCAATGTGCTTGCATGTGCTCGGAGTGAATGTTTTGCGATTACATCTTGGTATGTTTTAAGTTAAAATTAAAGTATGAATTGATTAAATTAGGCTAAGGGGGGACTCCAGATATACCCGAGAGTACTTGGAGTATGTCCAAAACAAAACCTTTACGGATACCCGCAAGGAATATGTGGGTTGAAATGGAGTCTCTGGGGCAATTGTTCGTAACGCACCCATTAGCGTGTGACAGAGATCGGCGCCCCGAGGTCACTTTTCAGTAAGTTCCCGCTTCCTTTGGGTATTTTGCCACCGTAGAGGTTTGATCGAGGTGTTGGATTTTCACCTGATGGTTTGTCAATTGGGGAGAGTGAGTCCTAATTATAATAGTCACCCAAGTTCTTTTGATACAGCTTGACTGATTGAACAAACCGCAGCCAAGTGCAGAGTAGACACACTGGAGTCTTGTAAATTTTAATAAGTTTTAACTAAGTGTTCTTGTTTAAAAGAAAATCCTCCAAGAACCTCTTTCGATCCAAGTGGATCTCAATCGGGGAATCGAGGAGGGTTTAATTTTAAAGTTTCTGATAAACAAAATATAGAAGAAAACAAACAGATACACAATTCAGATTTCTTAATTAATCCTACCACGAATCTCTTTCCCCTTTCGGGTCACTCGGGAAATCGTGGGGTAAGTATTATGATTACCTTGAAATGTAAGATATGGAGTATGGAATTAATAACAAGATTAAGTATACTACCCTGCAAATCAGGTCAATTCTAGTAAAAATGGAATAAGCAAAAAAAATGACGAAAAGGGCACCGACACGAATCCCCCCAGGGGTGATGGGGAATGGGCTCGAAAGAGCCTATTCCAAAAATGATTTTATTACAGTGGTTAAAATATCAAAGCACTGATAAATCAGTGCTTTCTTGGTCCTTATATAGGATGAAACCAAGATCTTACAGTTATACAAAAATTTTACAAATTTTGTGACAAAAGAGAGACCCATGGGGGGATTTGAGTGCTCCAAAAGCCACTTTGGACAGCAGCTTCATTTATTCCCTGTCAGACCTGCTAATGGAAAGAGAGAATTTTAGAATAAAAAAATTCCCAAAATAAATTTAAGAGTACTTTTGGGTCAGCCTACTTTATCTCAAAAAATAATGAAATTAAACTAGCTAAACCGACGAAAAAGGAACCAAGGAAAGCAAGCTTTCCTTGGGATCTTGCCTTGCTGTTTGTGTAGCCAATTAAAATGCACTGATATTTCAGAATATTAAACTTATTGAACAGCAAATCAAACTACCTTAACATCAAGTATGAATTTTCACTAAATTACTTGCGAAAATAAGGTACTTTAGGCTAGATCTCTTGAGATTGAACTTTATATGCAAATTGAAGCTAAGATATAGAAATTGGAAGGGATATTGATAATTATATCTATGTGTGTTTTTCTTGATGGGATATATCAGATTAATAAGAATCCTTTAAAGTAACCAGTTTCAGGAAAATTTAATGATTTTTAAAGGAGAGAAAGGGGAAGAAAGGTGCTTGTTGTTGAAGCAGATCTGCAAAGGGAACTTGGTAGAGAAGCACCGAGGGGCATGATATTAGAAATATATGCTGGAAATCAATGGAATCAAACCTGAACCATAGATCTTCCAGCCATGGCAAACCTGTAAGCTACAACACAACTCCTGCAGACAGAACTATCAGATCTGAAGATACATATGAGAAAGGGATGATACAGTATGCAAATAACCTTATTTAACATACAGGTATTAACTCATTCAAACATATGCAGAAAATAGAAAGTAAGTAAGCTTACTTACAATGATCTATCCTTATGATTTCAGAAACCATTCAGGTAGACAATAATTAAGTGCAAAAAATTGGAAAAATAGCAGTTTCACCTCGAATGCAACAAGACAATGGCAATCCACACATGAAAGGTACTCCACAATTGAGCCTCCAACTTCTCTTTATTTCAACAAATGAAAATAATTACATAGTTACAATGGCAAGCCCTTCAGTCCAGCTCTAACTAGCTTGGAAGAGGGAGCCTCAAGCAGGATTTATACAATTTGCAAGCCATCCAGCCCAGGGGGGGCGCAATTCCTCATGGAATCAAGTGAAATCAACTGATGGAGAGTTCATCAATGCAGAACTGAGGCTGAACTGAGCCTACTTGTCAACCAGGGGCCTGATCTGGCTGACACATCAACCCATACACTGCCACATCGGCCCACAGAGCATCCAGGAGATTCCACATGTGTGGAGGAGAGAGAGAGGGCGCAATTCCCCATGAATACCATTGTAGATCAGCTCTGGATCTGATTTGATCCCCTCCTTCAGTCAAGGATTTGTCAAATACAGTCAATCTGCTCCATATCTGATTGATTTCAGTCAAATCAGTTGAGAATCCATTGATTTATTGATTTTGGATTTGCTCCATTATTCATCAATTTATTAATTAAAATAATCAATAATTGATTTTTGGGGCTTTCTGACCCGAGTGATGGAAGATCACACAAAAATTAGGAAATAGTGGGTCCATGGGTTTACATGGTGCTCTTAGCTTGAAAATGAGCACCTACATGACTGAAACCTATTATTTGGCCCACTTTTATTACAAAATCATTTTTTGCAATTAAACTATTAAAAAATAGCCTAAGTTTTTGGAAAAATTAAATTTTAATAAAAAACACTGAAAAAACTTAAAAAATTGAAAAATTGAAAAACACCTAGGGGGACTTAGACATGTTCATATGACTCAAAAAAGATGTCTAGCATGCTTACACATTGACACATAGACTCTAATAACCTCAATAGGCCTAAATTCCAAGTTGACCACCCCAACTTTGGAGGTATGGAGTGAAAAACTCAGAAATTATCAGTCGTTTATTCAACAACCAATAATAACCAAGGGAAAAAACACCCCAAACTGATTGGATTGAAAAATGAAGTCTAAGAGACTGAGTCTTTTACAGACACTATCATGCTAGAACATTTATTACAATTCCCCGATGGGGTATGAACATGTGATATGATACAACAAGCACTTCCCAGAAGTACTTCCAAAGGTCTTTTTGAAGTCCGAACAAGTTAACCATGTCTAGTTCACTGGGCTCACTTGATAAAAAACACTAACTACAACTTAGGTGGTAACATTCTGGCTCCAACTGTGGGGCGTGTGCTCGATCTGTTCTGTAAGGAAAGGAGAGGATACGAGAACACCAAAATCTCTGGTTTATATACCCTACAAAAACATCTCAAGTTGACCAGAAAAACCTCAGCATCACAAGTTTTATGAAAAACCAAATGAACCATTAAGCTGATTTATTTAAACAAAATAGATGTAACTAACTAAAAGAAGCAAAATTTTATTATAGCTACGTATAATATAGAAATGCAGAAATTAAATGCTCTCTTTCAAAGAGCTTATTTTCCTACTCTAAGCATGATATAAAAAGGGTTAAGTGTAATCAGAAATCCAATGCAACCACCTAAGCATCTTATTAACATAAAAAAAAAAATCCTTGTCTTTGGTTACCAGCCAAAGTAAGGATACCTTATTTAGAAATTGCAAACCTGTGTGATGATTTAGAATGGGTGGGATGGATGGGAGATCATAGACATGAACAATGTCATAAAAATTCTTCCCAAACTTGTATGTACTCATGCAGGCTGCTTCTATCCATGACTGGATAGGACTGATATACCAATCAAAACGATGAGGTAGGCTAACTACATCATCATGCTGATCATCGGGGCTTATCAAATGATAAATCGTTGCACAAGCCCCAAGTATCTCCAAATCATAAGGAACCTCTATATGTGAAAAAGATGGCTGAGACCGATTTTCCATTGACTGCATCACATCTGACTTTTCACAATACTGTTTCTCAATGCCTTCATTGCTGATACCCTTGTGCAACTCTACATGGTATGATTTTGAATGATCACATGAAAATTCTGAATGCTCCTCTTCCATACTAAGGTTTTCCCAGGAATCCAGATCTGTGCTTCCTTCTATGGATGTATCGTAGATTGGACTTCCACAAATTTTTGAATAAACACTCCCATTGTTGGACATATCATGGATGGGATTCTCCATAAAATTCTCACAAGTTGGATTATCTAAGAAATTCCAATAGTCATCACTCCCATCCATGTCATATGTGGGGGACTCTTCATCCATGGCATCATGCTCCTACCTATCCATGTCTTCCTTGTATTCATAACAATCTTCTTTAGATAAAATTTTACAAGGAAATAAACTTTCCAAACCTTCATCAACATGAGGAGAACAAGGTCTAGTGTCACCACACACTGTAGTGATCTTATCATAGGTTTCTCTATGGTCTTCTATTATGATATCATGAAGAGGATCTTCAATCTTATCTTCAATCAAGGAAATTTTTTGGACATATTCAATGGGATCACTTGGTATGTGTTGCTCAGTGGACTTCTCTAGAGGGATTTTTGGAAAAGTATTAGCATTCCAACACACTTGAAAATACACCAAATCTTCAATGTCTTCAGCTATGGTGACATGAGGAGAGTCTTCAACAATGTGTTCCATCATGGGCTCCTCCTGGAGCTCTTCAATATGATCATCTTGGATTTTCCCTTCCTCAGAATCTTGCCGTGTATTGGGAGATACCTCGTTTTATTTAAGAAGATGCTTGATTACTTCATTTCTTAAATAACCTCTAGGATTCTTTTTTATGGGAGTATTATGGACTTCCTTTTTACTTAAATGTTCAAGAAGTGATTCCAAGTCTTCAATACTTTGTATCATGGAAAAAGGTCCATCATATGTTTTCGTGTGATACTCTGTCCCAGATAGGTAGAAGGTACAGATCTTTTCAAGGAGCCTTTTTAAACCATTCATACTACCCCTAAAATCATGCCACTGCTCTAAAAACATCCAAAGGAAGCTTGGAAAAGAAGTTATACATTTATCAGGAAGGCCTTGATAGAACCAATAACAAGCCTCACCCAAAAAATTGCTAGCAAACATTTCCATCATATGGTCTTCATAAATAATATTGAAGTCAACAATCAACTGAAGGAAATATTTGACATGCCAAATGGCTGAGTCACCATAATCTCCATAAAAAGATGGAAGCCAGTTATATGCATCCGCCAAACCATCACAACAGTTAGGAAAACCCGAGATGTTTGAGAAATCAATAGGTTGGTACCTTAAGGCTAACTGGGCATCAAATTTCTCCTCTAATTCATCCAAAATAGTATCCATTTGATATAATGATTAAACCTTGTACTGACAAGGTGGAGCTGTCATGAGCTTTAAAGGTTTTAACATGTCACATGGGCTCATCTACACACAACAAAACCTCACAGGTTTATGAGATAACAGGCTTTTATCCCTTCAATGGAGTCGCCATGTGAAAAAGAAAAATAAGGATTTATAAATCTTTTCACAAAAATTATTTTTTTCTTTTCTTTGTAAAAATAAAACTGGAAAAAAGTCAGTGGAGTCGCCAGATGAAAATTAAATATCTACTCTAAGCATTCATCAAACAAAGAAAAAACAAAAAAGGAAGAAAACAAAAGTCGTACTCGGGAATAAAAAGACTTATTCCCGGCAACGGCACCAAAAAGTGTTGCCACCTTTTCACACACATGGATCACGTGGAAGAAATCTTCAAGCCACTTGGTGTGTCCTTGGGGGCAAGTCTCGAGTCAAGGATGTCACCTTGTTCTCGACTCCTCTATTTAGGCTCAACTCCTAATGAAGCCAAAAGGGGTAGACCCTATTAAGTTACTAAGGATGATTACTTAGTGTGGCGATGTTAAACTGAATTAGTTACTTAGGAGTTCGAATATTTTAACTATAAACAATTGAAGATGACAAGATACGAAAATAACACACGAAAGCACAAAGCTGATAAACAATATATATATGAAGCAAAAATGACCAGTGCCTTAATAATGGAGTCAAATCAAAATGATCGATGTGCTTGCATGTGCTCGGAGTGAATGTTTTGTGATTGCATCTTGGTATGTTTTAAGTTAAAATTGAAGTATGAATTGATTAAATTAGGCTAAGGGGGGACTCCAGATATACCCGAGAGTACTTGGAGTATGTCCAAAACAAAAACTTTACGGCTACCCGCAAGGAATATGTGGGCTGAAATGGAGTCTCTAGGGCTATTCTCCGTAACGCACCCGTTAGGGTGTGACAGAGATTGGCACCCCGAGGTCACTTTTCAGTAAGTTCCCGCTTCCTTTGGGTATTTTGCCATCGTAGAGGTTCGATCGAGGTGTTGTATTTTCACCTGATGGTTTGTCAATTGGGGAGAGTGAGTCCTAATTATAATAGTCACCCAAGTGCTTTTGATACAGCTTGACTGATCGGATGAACACCAGCCAAGTGCAGAGCATACACACTGGAGTCTTGTAAATTTTAATAAGTTTTAACTAAGTGTTCTTGTTTAAAAGAAAAGCCTCCAAGAACCTCTTTAGATCCAAGTGGATCTCAATCGGGGAATTGAGGAGGGGTTAATTTTAAAGTTTCTGATAAACAAAATATAGAAGAAAACAAACAGATACACAATTCAGATTTCTTAATTAATCCTACCACGAATCTCTTTCCCCTTTTGGGTCACTCGGGAAATCGTGGGGTAAGTATTATGATTACCTTGAAATGTAAGATATGGAGTATGGAATTAATAACAAGATTAATTATACTACCCTGTAAATCAGGTCAATTCTAGTGAAAATGGAATAAGCAAAAAAACAACGAAAAGGGCACCGACGCGAATCCCCCCAGGGGTGATGGGGAATGGGCTCGAAAGAGCCTATTCCAAAAATTATTTTATTACAGTGGTTAAAATATAAAAGCACTGATAAATCAGTGCTTTCCTGGTCCTTATACAGGCTGAAACCAAGATCTTACAGTTATACAAAAAATTTACAAATTTTGTGACAAAAGAGAGACCCATGGGGGGATTTGAGCGCTCCAAAAGCCACTTTGGACAGCAGATTCCTTTCTTATCTGTCAGAATTGCTAATGGAGAGCAAGCGTGATAGAATAACAAATTCACAAAATCAATTTAAGAGTACCTTTGGTTCAGCTTACTTTATCTCAAAAAATAATGAAATTAAACTAGCTAAACCGACGAAAAAGGAACCAAGGAAAGCAAGCTTTCCTTGGGATCTTGGATTGCTGTTTGTGCATCCAATTAAAATGCACCGATATTGCAGAATATTAAACTTATTGAACAGGAAATGAAACTACCTTAACAGCAAGCTATGAATTTTCACTAAATTACTTGCAAAAATAAGGTACTTTAGGCTAGATCTCTTGAGATTGAACTTTATATGCAAAATGAAGCTAAGATCTAGAAATTGGAAGGGATATTGCTAATTATATCTATGTGTGTTTTTATTGATGAGATAGATTAGATTAATAAGAAGCCTTTAAAGTAACCAGTTTGAGGAAAGTTTAATAATTTTTAAAGGAGAGAAAGGGGAAGAATGGTGCTTGTTGTTGAAGCAGATCTGTAGAGGGAACTTGGTAGAGAAGCACTGAGGGGCACAATATTAGAAATATATGCTGGAAATCAATGGAATCAAACCTGAACCATAGATCTTCCAACCATGGCAAACTTGTAAGCTACAACACAATTGCTGCAGACAGAACTATCAGATCTGAAGATACATATGAGAAAGGGATGATACAGTATGCAAATAACCTTATTTAACATACAGGTATTAACTCATTCAAACATATGCAGCAAATAGAAAGTAAGTAAGCTTACTTACAATGATCTATCCTTATGATTTCAGAAATCATTCAGGCAGACAAATAATTAAGTGCAAAAAATTGGAAAAATAGCAGTTTCACCTCGAATGTAGCAAGACAATGACAATCCACACATGAAAGGTACTCCACAATTGAGCCTCCAAAGCTTCTCTTTATTTCAACAAATGAAAATCAGTACATAGTTACAATGGAAAGCCCTTCAGTCCAGCTCTAACTAGCTTGGAAGAGGGAGCCTCAAGCAGGATTTATACAATTTGCAGGCCATCCAGCCCAGGGGGGGCACAATTCCTCATGGAATCAAGTGAAATCAACTGATGGAGAGTTCATCAATGAAGAACTGAGGCTGAACTGAGCCTACTTGTCAACCAAGGGCCTGATTTGGCTGACACATCAACCCATACACTGCCACATCGGCCCACAGAGCATCCAGGAGAGTCCACACGTGTGGAGGAGAGAGAGAGGGCACAATTCCCCATGAATACCATTGTAGATCAGCTTTGGATCTGATTTGATCCCCTCCTTTAGTCAAGGATTTGTCAGATCCAGTCAATCTACTCCAGATTTGATTGATTTCAGTCAAATCGGTTGAGAATCCATTGATTTATTGATTTTGGATTTGCTCCATTATTCATCAATTTATTAATTAAAATAATCAATAATTGATTTTTGGGGCTTTCTGACCTGAGTGATAGAAGATCACACAAAAATTAGGAAATAGTGGGTCCATGGGTTTACATGGTGCTCTTAGGTTTAAAATGAGCACCTACATGACTGAAACCAATTATTTGGCCCACTTTTATTACAAAATCAATTTTTCCAATTAAACTATTAAAAAATAGCCCAAGTTTTGGAAAAATTAAATTTTAATAAAAAACACTGAAAAAACTTAAAAAATTGAAAAATTGAAAAACACCTAGGGGGACTTAGACATGTTCATATGACTCAAAAAATATGTCTAGCGTTCTTACACATTGATACATAGACTCTAATAACCTCAATAGGCCTAAATGCCAAGCCGACCACCCCAACTTTGGAGGTATGGAGTGAAAAACTCAGAAATTATCAGTCGTTTATTCAACAACCAATAATAACCAAGGGAAAAAACACCCTGGGCTGATCGGATTGACAAATGAATTCTAGGAGACCGAGTCTTTTACAGACACTATCATGCTAGAACATTTGTTACAATTCCCCCATGGGGTATGAACATGTGATATGATACAACAAGCACTTCCCAGAAGTACTTCCAAAGGTCTTTTTGAAGTCCGAACAAGTTAACCCTGTCCGGTTCACCGGGCTCACTTGATAAAAACCACTAAGTACAACTTAGGTGGTAACAGATACAAATGAAAACCTCCCTGTGGTTGAGCTTCCAAGCGCGCCAACAGTAAGAAACAATTCACTGAGAACAAACCATGCTCGCACCCTTTGCGGTTTGTATGGAAAATATTCTCACCACTGTCAAGACTTGCCTGAGTTTTGAATGGATTTAGCTGACCTTTGTCAACATTCCCTTGAATCTGAGATCACCCTGATCAAATAATTTCACCCCCCACCCCCTTCTTCAGACACCATGTCCATTTACATGATGTTTAGTTCTACTGACCCTCTTGTCTCCACCATCACTGACGGTCCGTCAGACCTATCTCTTCCATTGTTTCCCCATCCACAGCCGCAACCTCAGTCGCAACCTCAACCTTAGTTACTAGCGAAACAGTGGGGTTCATTCCCACTCAACATGATCCTTTTCCTTTTCCTTTTCCTTTTCCTTTTCCTTTTCCTTTTCCTACCATCTGAGATCATGAGTAATTCTATCTTGGAAACCCGCAATCTACAGGATTTCACACTGGGAGATCCTGTGTAGTACCTTGAACCACCTACCCTACCTCTAAGGCCCCAAGATGTTTTGAATCCTATCCAGCCAATTAAGATGATGTTGCACCTACCTCTGGGTCCATCAAAGACTCCTCCCATCTCCAGGCCTGCCCCTCTTCCTCCAACAGAGACTGGGGGAAAGGCCACAAAAACCACAACCAATACCATTTACATGATCACTAGCACCAGTCGCCCTTTCATTTCATCAACTATGGAAGATCCACCTGATCTATCACGGCACCACTTATGCAATGATGGAGAGATCTGTAAGACCATCTCTAGTTTTACCCCATTCCCTTTAAACCATAGTGTGGAATCGGTTCATCCCATAAAAGACCAGATTCCATCACCCTGCCTTGCCAATGACCTTCATCTCAGCAAGGGGGCATACCTCTTCACTGACTTAGATGGTCACCTCTTGAAGAATCCGCATAACAGGCTCTACCTCAAGATAGTTTATTCCTGATACCGCCACTATGAGTCCCTTATAGCGTATTTTTCTCCCTTTTTGTTTTTCAACTTTTTTTACCACAAGTCAAGGGAAGCACCATTAGCTGCTAATCCAAAGTCACCCGAAGCTTGTTTGAGACACCTCTCACACCTCTAGACTCAAATTTCCACCCTCTATCTCCTTATGATACCATTGTCTCATGTTTAAAAAACAAATTTCAGGACCGCTTCCTAGAAATTACCTTGATTTATGAGCCACATCATCGTGATACAAGTGTCTTCAGACCTGTACTTGCATCACACTGGCCTACCGCCACTCATGCGGGTTTTCGGGCCACCACTCGTAAGGAACATCATTTTTATTTTGTAACACATAGCTATCTACTCTGTCCACCTCACCTCATATAGATCTATGGACCATCATTCGAAAGATGAATCATTTATTTTGCATGTATTTGGCATATAAGTACCTTTGGAATTGCACTCACATCACATGTAGTCAAGTCCATCCACCACAATTCACACACAACTCTCTTGACCTCTGTCCGACAGCCACCTTAGTTTGCGTGCCTCTGCCGTGATCAATCCCATGCATGTATTGGTATGTTTGAGAGCCACCTGATCCATCCATACTACGTGGATGACCTTTGGACCACTATCCATCATACCAACATGGAGCACTGCCTATGCCACCACAACCGGTTGACCATACTAGAGTTTTGTTTAAGCTCTCTTTTGACTCCTAAAAGAACTAAAATATTATTGAGTGCAACTACTTTCTTTCCCGCTTGTTGAAGTATAGGAAAGGGCATCTACATTGTCTTGCTTATCTCCTTTTACGGACTATGTAGACCATCAAAGGAAAAATACCACCTTGGCATATTCAAGCCAAGACCATTCCCCTCTGCGTACTTTTATGCTTTCTTGGGCAGAGGGGCCACACTTTACGAAAAATCTCACCATAGGTTGTTGTTAAGCTCTTTTCCAGCCTTCTCATCAAGAAAATATTTTTGAGCAAACTTGGTTTCGTTCATGCACATAAAAGTATCTGAATGACCGTCCAGTCAGTATAGGTTTAACCTTTTCTGGACTGATTGGACTACCAATGGTAAAGAAGTCTCTCATCCCCTACATTATGGGTGAGCTCTCCTATGTATACTTTTATCCTTTTTCGAGCACAAGAGACTACCAATGAAAAAGATTTTCAACTGGATTCTTTTTCGTGCTTTCAGACTCTCTAAAATTGAAATCACCATCAAGCATTTACTTTCTCAGGCTCACAAAAAATCCATGAGATCGTACCACAATGGTGTCCCTAGACACCACCCCATAGAAAATAGTTTGGTAGCATTCCCACTTTCGGTTTCCTTTGTTTAGAGTACTCTGCAATGTGTCTTCCTTGGATCCCATAAATATCAAAAGTGTCTACCTGCTCCAAGTATTTCTCATCTGTAGTGACATTCCCGATATTATAGCTATGATCCCATTCCCCTGAGTCAGTTTCATTCACTGCTTGGTTTTCCCTACTGTCATACTCTAAACAAAGGAATTTTGAGTCTACTACACTCCCCTTGCCCCTATTCAACTCTCCCCCCCCCATTCAGTGGGTCAGTCCGCATATTGTCTCACATCTTTCGGTTATCTCCCTCACGCTTTTGGTTAAGGAAAAACCATTTCCTTGACTTGGGGCAGGTCTCCCTCTGTCAACGACAACACACATATTCCAAAGGATAGACCCAAAGGTCCCTATATCTTGGTTTCATTAACCTCATTGATGAGTTCCTTATACCACTTGAGAGGAGTCCTTAGTGCCTCTCGGGATGGTTGTTTCTCATGTGCTTGACTTCAACTACATCATTCGCACCATTGAGATTCGTACAGGGTATTGGTTTATGCAGTATTTGGTTGAAGACCCCAGATGTCACTTGACTCTAGCACATTGATGAGTCTATTCAAGGGACCTAAACAGGTTTATGTCCCTTGTGATTTTCTGGTTGTGTTGGAGACAGTGTTCAGAAGCCCCAGCAATGATTCTATATAGATTTATGATTGATGCAACATACTAGTACCACAAGAACTCTGACTCTCCATCACTACGTCCATACATCTATCTACCGTCCCAGATATAGCAGGTTATTAGTCATGAATATATAGCATTCCATGAGAATGCCATGGGTCCAATGTAGCATTTCTTCAGATCAGTATTGTATTCAGCCTCTCATTGAGGCAACCACTATGTATCATTAGTTGTATATGATCGGCTCTTATATTATAGAGCATAGATCACATTATTCTTTTGACATTGTCACGAGCATGGGGATGCCCACCTCATCCATATACATGTGACACATTATTTGTATCTCACCCATTGATGGGAACCATATTAATACAAAACCAAAATCCACCATGCCCCAGCCCAGGAAGCACCACCTCTCTGTAGAAAATCCTATGATGTTCGTCAGCCATACGATGAGCTCCTACCCTCACACATCAGGGGGCTATCTATTAACCCAAAAAAATCGCTCACTCAGCTCTACATGGCCCGCACCACCCAAGGACACCCATGCACGGCCCTCATTTTACCCCATTTTACCCCCACACACTCAAGAAGGCTTAAAAACAAGAAAAAGGGCTTAAAAATCCCTAAAAAGAGCCTAAATAGCTCTCCTAGGGGATAAAACCTCCAAAAAGGGGTTAAAACCTCTCAAAGGAGCCTAAAACCCTAAAATGAGCTAAAGTTTGAGTGAAAGGGGCTAAAAGCCCAAAAAAGGTGGCTAAATCCCTGACTAGGGGCTTAGAACCCTAAAACGATATAAATAGAGGGGTGGGGGTCACTCTCAAAACACTTCTCCCTTGCATACTGTTATGCTGCCTGAGTGGATGCCTTGAGACCCTTTGTCTCTCAAGCCACCCACACTCCCTCTCCTCCATCTTCCATTGAGCCATAGCTCCCCCATCCAGGAGAGGTGCTTCTCCAAGCTAGGGCATGGTGGCCCATTCCATCAAAGAGAAGGTATATCTTGTTGTTTATGTCTTTGCTTTGATAGTTTGCTTAGTTTTTCCTAACCCATCTTTGTTTGCAGGTTTGTTTCTAACATGTTTTTGTAGGTATTTTGGTTCTAACATTTGTTTGCAGGTAGCTGGAGCTAAACCCTAACAGTGTTTGCATAGAGGTTTCCAGCCATTTCTTTTATTTAAGTTCTGCTTAGTTTTCTGTCCATTTTTTCTGCATTTCACCACCAGGAACCTACCCTTCCGTCCTATAAACGAAAGGTATCCATTCTTGCCCTGTAGCAAGGGATAAATCTTTGCTACAAGAGGTCAAAAGGTCTATACCCGTTTAATAACGAATAGGTAGTTGAAAGTCTGTGAGAAAAATAGCTACCAAAGCACTAAAGTCCACAAACGAATGTTGTGGAAGTTCAATATACCACTTCACGGCCATACTAGTCAATGTGCACTGGAAGAGTCTCAATCGAATAGAATCATCCATCAAAGAATTGGATGAACACCATAGATGGAAATTGATAACGTGATTTTTGGATCATCTCCCTACTTTCCATCGAACTTTGGAATATACGATGGTAGTTTGACTGGAATGGGGGGCCACACAGGATTGTGTTGAATGGGGTCATTGATCAACTTGGGAAAATCAGGTGTAATGTCCCCAACCCTCTAACCGGCAAAGAAGACACTACAAAACCATCAAAAACCTCCAGGCAAATAGCCCCATGAAGTTTGAACATGCATAGAAACTGAACTAAAATGCTTAAAATAGAAAACATGTTAAGATGTATAATTACTCAACATGCAACGGAAGAAAAACATACATTCAAGCATCAACATGTTCAACATATTCATTAAACAATAAATGTAATTACGGAGATGAAATAGACAAGAACACTTATCTTATATAGAACTCATCCCACAACTAGCTACATTGCTGCAACTTTCCACGCAACCATAGGCCAGCGTGCTCATGAATCTCTCTGCAACACTGCCACCCCCAAGCTGGGCAGGATTCCTCAAGGAATAAGGGACTAAGCAGGCTTACACATAGCTAAAGATACATAATATAGCCAAGTCAACATAGTTGGGTTTATTAGGTGATCAAGGAGCTAGGAAAGGATGAATGCTAAGATGGTGAGCTCATAGAAGAACTAAGGATTCCTACACTAGAGCTAGCCTGAATTCTAAGACACCCACACACACCCAACACCAGGAATCAGTCCTTTCTCTGCTACACAGTCCCTCAAGCCCTGAATTCCTTTTCTAGTGCTATCCCAGGGTTTTGGAGAAGAAATCCATCCATCTAACGCTATATGTGTATCTCCCAAACACCAGGTTTTTCAACCATACCCCACTTTTAATCCCACCCCACACAGTCCGAAGATCGACCACTGCATACCTGCAGTAAACAATTAGTTGACAACTCTGTGAAGAAAACCAAAGGAAATGGGGTGACAACCCAAAGATGGTGAACTCAGTTCGAACCAAGAAAGGTGATTCATAGTTGTTCTTGGCCTTAGCATGGCCAAAATAACTCAGCGGCAACCCAAAAGGTAATTGTGCACACAAAAACCCAAAACCAGGGGGAGAACAATAGCCCCAATCTCACAATGAAACAACGACAACATTACATAGTCCGCAAAATGGGAGAGAAGCCAGAAGCCCAGCATTGATAGGGGAAAACATAAACACAGACCAAAATCAGTGACATACACGACCACAATCGGCAAGGAGACATACACCTACCACCAAAACCAGTATGAAACACACAGACACACAGCCCCAATGTGAATGGCTCCTGCACATAGAAAATCATGAGCGATAGTCACTCTTTTTCTAGCTCCCTATGTGAGATGATCAAATGATGGAGAATCCCCCAAATGGTGCATGTGAGGAAGTTGAATGTATCTTCATGAGAATGAGCAAGACCAAATCCTTAGGATAGTGGAATCATGGGAGAGTGGAGAGAGTGTTTTCTTCTACCCCACGTGATGTGAAGAGGAAGAGTCTACTAGGGGAGTGGGAACGTGGGAAAGGAATGATAGTCCTACCACACCCACCACTACTCAGCAATAAATTCTCCCAACTAACATACAATATAATTTTAAAGCGGTGGTTGACACATGGGTTTTCCCCATAGGCCCAAAGTTCAACAATTCCCCCTCCTTATCCTTAGGAGAATCATGCCCTTTTCATTAACGTTGCACCATTGTACCTGGCTATAGGTTCATTTTAATTAATGTGCATATTTACATGATGCCAAACTATTATGTGCTGGATAGCATGATATACCATCGGCAACGATCCCAATTTTTGAAACATAACACAACCAAATTGATGGTGGGGCTTTTGCCTTTAGCTCCTGTTATCTCCCAAAATAAATTTATTTTCGTACGAAGAATTTTATTCACGCAATGAGGGATATGAATGTCACTAATAGTTTGAAAGCCTCTTTTTTTTATGAAAATTTCACAAAGCTGTAGCTTTCGGTGGCTTGGGCAAGGATCAGAACATCTCATTAGCCACCGAAAGTTGGAAAATAAATAACAGATGGAAAACCTTTTTCGGTGGTTAGGCATATTGCTAAATCTTTTAACTACCATCGAAACATTTTTTTAACAGTGATCGCAGGTTTAGTCCTCTATGGTGCCGTTGTTACGGAGAATCTAGTGTTTTAAAGTTTTGACTTGGAAATTAGTGAGTTAAACAGCCGACACTGCGGCAACATTCCAGTCTATGGCACCGATGAGATAGAGGACAGAGATTTTGATTTTCGATCAGGAAGCTAGTGGTTTAGAGCTTTGACACTACGACAGTGATTAGACAAGAATTTCTGACACATTAATGATTAAAGCTTCCAATCATCGATGAGGTAGTGATGGAAAGCTTCAATACGTTGAGACTTGGGGCGCTGATGGGCTAGAAGATAGAGATTCCGATCGTTAATGAAGAAACCACTATGACGTTAGTCATTTGAGGCTTCAAAACAACAATCGCATAGAGAACTAAAGTTCTGATTCAACTCCTACTGACCTCCGATAGCGATAAAGCAAAATCTTCGACAGTAAAAATATATAAAGTTTTGAAAAAGTAAGACAAAAAGGACTACACGTCGGAGCTTGAAAACATAAACCGTCGGCAAGTTAGTTCACTAAGGAGCCGCAATGGTAGGAAACAAAATAACTATGAGTTCTGCCATAACAGAAAATCATTGCCGATCAGAGGAACTAAAGACTACGTGTCGGAGCTTGAAAACATAAACCGTTGCCGAGTTAGTCCACTAAGGAGCTAAAACGGCAGAAGACAAACAATCAAGGCCTCTGATCAATCAATAATCATTCTGATAGCATGATAATAGGAAATCATTAGCGATCAAGAGAACTAAGAACTACAGATCGACAAATTTAAAACTAAGCCCCTCTGCAGTGTCGGTGGCATAGAGAACTAAATCTCTGATTCCTTCATCAAAAGAAATTAAGCCCCTCTGCAGTGTCGGTGGCATAGAGAACTAAAGCTCTGATTCCTTCATCAAAAGACTTTCAAGAGCGATAAGATTAGTTCATTTCACCTCTGAAACCGCGGAAACATTCAGGAATAAGTAGTAAGGGGTTGACAGGATAGAAGACAGACCTTCTGATCACCGACACTGAGAATATTAGTTGTTGGAACCTCTGACACTGCGGCAGCATTCTTCTTTGAGGTTCCGATGCATTAGTTGTTTCAGCTTCCGATCATCGACAAGCTAGTGATGGAAAGCATTGATTCATAAATAGTTGTGACGTTAATCATTTTGAGGTGTCAACATTACGGCAGCATTCTGGTCTAAGCTGCCAATGGGTTAGAGGTCAAAACTTGCGATCAACGACTGTGGGGACAAGGTAGAAGAATCCAGTGGATTAAACAAGAAAGAGCACCTGTGATCACTATCAAACATCTTAGTTAAACGCCGAGACACTCGCTGTTGGTGGCAATTTCATAGTGAAAAAGTAGTGGTGATTATCAGTGACCACTTTAGTTATTAAAAATTCACTCAGTGAACTAGATTTCCACAATAGATAGAAAAATAGTTAGCAAGGGTTTGAAGCCCTAATATGAGAAAACTATCACTTTCAAGTATTTTTTGTGTAAACAGATCGGATTTTCCGGATCTGTCATTTTTGTAGAAGGCTATAAAGCTCATGATTGATTTTATAATAAAAGTTCAACTTCAGGATTTATGAGTCAATAATGCTTTCAAGCTTCTCATTTTACTTATTCATGATATAATCTCTTTTGTTGTGATATTTTCAGCCATCATCTCTTTCTTTACTGTGTTTATGCCTGAATGTGCATTTAGGTCATTTTCAGATTTATTAAAAAGCCTATAACTATCATCCTATTGGTTTATTAGTGATAGTTGATTTATAAATACCATTCTCAGTAGGATTTAGCCATTTATATGCATGTGTTATGTGTGTAAGTCTATCATCCCAGTGAGTTCTCCATCCCTGCACCTTATTGTCAAAATTCTGAGCAAATTGCAACTAAAATCCTTGTAAATGAGTGAGTTTTATGCATGCCTTGAGAGTAGAAAGGTTACATAGGTCGACTGACTTGACCCATATCTAAAAACCCCAAAAAACATTGTAAGTTAACAGGAATCCTCGAACTACAACATAAAGGAGTTTCCTGGAATCATAACAAATTGGCGTCGTTGCCGGGGAGAGGAGATTGAAGCTCAGCTTCCCTAGGAGACGACATAGATCCATGCTTTGATGATAGACAAATCTTGGACATTATTATGGTTGTAATCATCTATCTGGAGACTCCATTGATATAAGGTGGCTTCAAGAAGACCAAGTACCAGAGAAAACCCAAAGGGGCCACCAATAAGACCGGTTTCAGATCCAGAATAAATTTTGAGGAAAGCTAGGGATTTACTAAGATAGACCAGCAGTACTACACAAAAAGATACATCAGGTATTTCACCAAATATTTATGTTGTTATTTCTTTTGCTGAAACTCTTAATTCCCAGGAATTTTTAGATACATCAAAAAAATCTAGGGGTTGGGCATCTTCAGGGACTGCTGCTTGTGAAGATCCAATCCCTGGTGACTCCACTGGGATAAGTATACCACTGCCTTCTCAGCAAGTAGCTTCATTATTGTTTCCTTCCACAACCCTATCCATACCCATTTCCAATATGGCTTCCCCTCAATTGACCAAGATGGAAAGGATCTTGGTAGCTAGGTATGCGCCCTTAATTCTGCCAAATCCTTTCACAGCCATGCCTACTAGGGATTACCTCAATTATATGCCTGAGTTTACATGGGAAGGGGATTTCACTACTGAAGAACATCTAGAGGATTTTTAAGGCTATGCTGAAAATATTAACATAGAATAAGAACATGTATGGACTAGGGTGTTTGTGCAAAGCCTAGATGGGTAGTCTAGGAAGTGGTTTAAGGAATTGCCTATCAGATCAGTGGCAGGCATAGAGGCCCTAGATGAAATTTTCCTAAAGAATTGGGGAGAAAGGAGGGACCACCTCTACTATATCATAGAATTCAGCAACCTGAAAAGAGAAAATGGTGAGTCTGTCTCCAATTTACCAAGAGATTCAACAACATGTACAACAAGAACCCCACTGAGATTAATCCCACTGGTACCTCAGCTATGATAACTTATGCAAATGCATTTGACTCTAACTTCTTCCTACTTCTCAGAGAAAGGAGGTCTACCTCCTTATCACTCATGCAAAATGATGCCCTAGAGGTAGAGTCAAACACTCTGGCATCTTAGAAGGTCAAAGGGAAGGTAGAAAGGAGAAAGTAGCTAGCAGACTATAGTGGGGCTTCTGCATCAGAGGACAAGATTGAAAAAATGACCAAACTTTTAGATAGTCTGACTGCTGAAATGTCTAAATTGAAGGACTAAGGACATCTACTGGTGAGGGGTAAGGGGCCAAGTGACTTCGCTCCTCAAAACCCAAATTTTGTTCCTTATAGAAGAGGAAACCCCCCTGTTCAGATTCTCAGAAGGGAGAGAAATCAAGGGGAAGACCATAGGATAAGAGCTCCATTTCAAAATGTTGTATTAGAAGAAGAGCCAGAATTCATTGAAGAAGAAGGAGAAGCTGAAGACAATATCCACTGCATGGAGGATGAGGTGGACTATTCTTTTCTGACATAGGCAGAATATGAGGAAGCCTTGATTGATGAGAATATCACTGAAGAGGCTATCTATCAGGCTAATGGTCAGGGAGGTTACTAACTGAGGTCTAGGTTGGTTTCTCCCCCTAAGAAGAATGATGTACCTATCAAGTAGCCTATTGCACCTGCTAGAAAGGTTGTTTTTTTACCAAAGAGAGTGGTTGTCCCAACCAAAGCATTACATAAAAGAGTACCTTCAGCCACACCTGATCAAGTCCAACTCAAACCAATAGCTCCTAAGGTAAGGTTTCCAGATAGGGTGCATTGTTCCTTCAACCTCAAGTCTAAAATTCAGAAGTTGAAAATCCCTTTCCCTTTGATTGAGCTAATGAAGAATGATGCATTCAAAACCTCCATTTTGAATTCCCTTCATCCCAAGGTGCACATTGACACTGACTTTGTGAACCTAGAATATGACAATCCTGTTGTAAGCCTGGGCCCCATGATCAAATACCTAAAGGACTCTTTCCCACCATTCTATATATCTTTGAACATCCATGATAAAATCCTCCATAATTGTCTGTTGGATTCAGGAACCTCTCATAACCTAATGCCAAAGGTTGTGATGGATGATATTGGCCTCAGCATCACCAAGCCCTACCATGATCTATTCTCCTTTGAATCCAAGAAGGTCAAGTGCTTGGGCCTCATCAAAGACCTCGCTATAAACTTAACATAGCTACCTTCGAAAAGCGTAATGATGGACATTGTAGTGGCGAATATTCCTCCAAAATTTGGCCTCTTGCTATCTCGATCATGGAAAAAAATACTAGGTGGAACCCTTCAGATGGATATCACATACGCCACCATTCCCATTTTCAGAGGAGAAACTAGGAGACTGTACATGGAAAAGTAGCTAGCGTACATTATAAGCAAGGAGAGTTGCTCAGTAAATCACCCCATCTACGCTGTGCACACTGATTTTGGGTCTTGCATTTTTCAAATAGATGATAATTAGTAGACATAAGTTCAAATCACTAAGCCCACCCATCAACAGCCCGAAGAAGTCACGACAGTGATTTGGACCATGTATTTCGATGGGGCTAGCACTCAAAGCTCAGTAGGCACGGGTGTAGTCCTGATCTCCCCATCTAAGGAAAACATTCACCTATATTATAAGCTCAATTTCAAAACCATGAACAATCTAGCAGAATATGAAGCCTTGTTGCTAGGAGTTAAAGTGGCCAAGGAGATGGGGATCATGTACATGAATTTTTTTGGAGACATAGACCTCATCATACAGCAGGTCAACCACTTTTTAGACAAAAAATATCAGATTGAAGGCCTACAGGAATGAGGTATGGAAACTCAGAGAATCCTTTATGTTTTTTGAACTGTCATATATTCTTAGGGATTTGAATCACTTGGATAATTCCCTGGCCGTCTCTACAAGTTTGTTCATTCCTCCTTTACCCCTTAAGCTCAGCTATGATATTCAGGTCAAGTACAGACCCTCTCTTCCAGACAATGTAAAATTTTGGAGGGTGTTTGAGAATGATGAGGAGCTTAGTAAATTCCTTCAGTTAGTAGATGAATTCTCTGACATACACATAGACCAGGAAAACCTTAACATGGAGGAATCGAAGCATCTCAAGTTAAAAGATAAAGTGTCTGAGCACAATATTGTCCAATTTCCCAGCAACTACATACCCCAAGGTATAGTACCATTGGAAGAATTTTTTGATCACAATGACATCTCCCTCAAGCCTTCCAAAAAGGAGCTAGACCATGTTATCTAAGAGAAAAACATAGGTAGCCAAATCCATCCTAAACTGATAAATCTTTCCCTTGGGTTGAATGCTGATCAGAAGTCTAAATTTTGCAGCTTGATAAAAGAGTTTGCTAATTTTATTTCCTGGGAGTATACTGACCTATAAACTTATGACACCAATATCATCCAGCATAGAATTCCTTTGGAGAAGGACACCATTCCTTTCAAACATAAGCTAAGACCCATCAGCACTCTCCTATTACCAGTGATTGAAAAAGAGATCCATAAGCTCCTTAAAGCCAAGATCATAATTCCCCTTAGATATTCCAAGTGGATTGCAAACCTGGTAGTAGTAAGAAATAAAAATGGAGAAATCAGGTTGTGTGTGGACTTTAGAAACCTGAACAAGTGTTCCAAAAAGGACAACTATCCACTGCCCAAGATGGAACATCTGCTGCAGAAAGTCTCGGGGGCCAGGGTCATGTCCTTCCTTGATGGCTTCTCTAGATACAACCAAGTTGCTGTGCACCCTAATGACCAAGAGAAGACTAGCTTTACCACCCCCTGGGGCACCTTCATGTATGCTAAAATTCCATTTGGGCTAATGAATGTTGGGGCTACTTTTCAGAGAGCCATGGACCTAGCTTTTGTAGGGATAAAAGATAAATTTGTGTTGATATATTTGCATGACTTAATAGTTTACTCTCATAGCCATCATGACCTCTTGCAGCATTTAAGGAAGGTATTTCTGAAGTGGAGAAGGTACAAAATATCACTCAACCCCAAGAAGTCCCATTTTGCACTTAATGAAGGAAAGCTCCTAGGCCACATAGTCTCAGGTGAAGGTGTAAAGATCTATCCGGTAAGAGTGGAGGCAATTCAGCAGATGTCAATACCAAGGTCAAAAAGAGACATTCAGTCCTTTTTAGGTAACATAAACTTTGTCAAGAGATTCATTCCAAATTTCTCTGAGTTGGTAAAGCACATAATAGCCATGCTAAAAAAGGATGCATAAATAAAGTGGACTGACCAGGCAAGAAATTATTTTGAAGACATTAAGAAAGCCATCATGGGGCCCCAACCCTGATTAGTCCTGACTACACCAAGGGTTTTTACATTTTCTCTTTTTCATCTTATGACACAGTGGCAACTACACTATTACAAAAGAATGATGAAGGTCTTGATCATCCAATTGCTTTCTTTAGCAGAACCTTGAGAGATGCTGAGATGAAGTATGACCTAATTGAGAAGCAAGCTTATGCTCTCATAAAATATTTGAAGACTTTCAGCATCTACATTCTCCATGCAAAGGTCATTGCATATGTCCCTTCAGTAGTTGTGAAGGATGTTTTAACTCAGACTGACATTGATGGGAAGAGAGATAAATGGATTTCCAAACTCATTGAGTTTGATGTAGAGGTGAAACCCACCAAGCTGGTAAAGGGATTAGGTCTGGCCAAACTCATGGCCAAAGAAAACTGTGAACTGATGGGAATAAATTTCACATGTGTCATATCAGCAAAGGTGTAGACTATGGTAGCAGCTGAAACATAAGTAAATCAAGATTAGAATAACAGCCCATCAGTAGCTGAGAACATATCTTCATGTGAGTGGTACTCAGGTATCATTCAAATTTTGCTAAAATTAGAAGTTTCTCCTGATCTCACTTCTATCAAAGCACGAGCTCTTAAGTTGAAATCTGTTAAGTTTTGCATAATTGACAATTTGTTGTATTGGAGGGATCAGTCTAGAATTTTGTTAAGGTGTCTAGATAAAGAGGAAGTAGAGCAGGTCATGCATCACTTTTATTCCAGTACATGTGGAGTCCACCACTACTGGAAAACCATATCCCACAAGATATTAAGAGCATGATACTATTGGCCAGTCCTCTTTGCTGATGTATCCACTTTTGTAAGGGCCTGTGACCAATGTCAAAGATTTATAGGGAAGCAGCAGCTCAAATCCTTTCCCCTTAGGCCTATTACAGTGAATGGGCCTTTCTAGCAATGGGGTCTGGATTTCATAGGTGAAATAAATCCATGTTCCATTGGATAACATAAATGGATCTTAGTAGCCACTGACTACATTACCAAATGGATAGAAGCAGTGCCCACCAGAAATGCCACTCATCAAGTCATCATGAGATTCTTATATGACAACATCTTCAGCAAGTTTAGTTTCCCAGTAAGGTTAGTAACTGATAATGCACCAGATTTTAAGGCCGGGGCATTGATTAAATGTGTGAATAAATGGGTATTCAACTGGTGCACTCCACATCCTATTACCCACAAGGCAATGGCATGGCTGAGTCATCCAACAAAATATTAGTTAGAATCATCAGGAAATTGTTAGAGACAAATCAGAAAAGCTGGGATTCAAAGCTTAAGTTTGCTTTATGGGCTGATAGGGTGACAGACAAAATATCCATAGGACTTCTCCATTCAAACTAGTTTATGGCACTAAGGCCATCTTTCCTATCAGCTCATCCTTCCAGTGGCAAAGTTATTTCAGGAAGAGGAGGATGAACCAAATAATATGATGAGAAGGATGATGGATTTGGTGGAATTACAGCAGATTAGGGAGCAAGTTATAGGAAAATCAGAAGCTCATCAACAGAGGATAAAGGGCATGTTTGACAAAAGACCAAAGGGAGACAACTTCCAGGTCAAATATTGGGTCCTCAAGTGGGATGCTATCAGACAGGACAAGGGGAAACATGGAAAATTTGACTCTTTGTGGATTGGCTCTTTTGTGATAACCCAAGTGCATACGAATAACACCTTCAAATTGCAGAGTCTAGAAGGTGAAGAGGTATTTGATGGCCCAGTAAATGGGTGGTTCTTGAAGCTCTATTTTATTTGAGGCTCTAAGGCCTTATGCTTTTAAATTAGTAGATAGTAGGTTGTTATGCTTTTAGAATAAGACTCCATGCCCAATGGAACAATAAAATCTAGTGTTAAGTTACTTAGTTGCTTTTAGGGAAATGCATTTTGGTTTGGGGTTCTTGGGACCTCACAGGGAGGTTCCCATCCCCAAGTAGGAGCCAAATGTTATCTCCCAAAATAAATTTATTTTCATATGAATAATTTTATTCACACAATGAGGGATATGAATGTCACTAACAGTTTGAAAGCCTCTATTTTTTATGAAAATTTCACAAAGCTGTAGCTTTTGGTGGCTTGGGCGAGGATCAGAACATCTCATTAGCCACTGAAAGTTGGAAGATAAATAATAGATGGAAAATATTTTTGGTGGTTAGGCATATTGCTAAATCTTTTAACTACCATAGGAACATTTTTTAATAGTGATCAAAGGTTTAGTCCTCTATGGCTCCGATGTTACGGAGAATCTAGTGGTTTAAAGTTTCAACTTGGAAATTAGTGAGTCGAACAGCCGACACTATGGCAGCGTTCCGGTCTAAGGCATCGATGAGATAGAGGACATAGATTCTGATTTTCAATCGTGAAGCTAGTGGTTTAGAGATCCAAAACTATGGTAGTGATCAGACAAGAAGTTTCGACACGTTAATGATTACAGCTTCCGATCGCCGATGAGCTAGTGATGGAAAGCTCCGATATGTTGAGATTTGGGGCACCGATGGGCTAGAAGACAGAGCTTCCAATCACCGATGAAGAAACCAACGCGACATTAGTCATTTGAGGCTCCAAAATAGCAGCGAAATAGAGAACTAAAGTTCCGATTCATCTCTTAGTGACCTCCGATAGTGTAAAATAAAAATGGATGAGAGTAAAAATATATAAAGTTTTGAAAAAGTAAGACAAAAAGGACTACGCGTTGGAGCTTGAAAACATAAACGGTTGACAAGTTAGTTCACTAAGGAGCAACAATGGTGGGAAAAGAACTGACTACAAGTTCCTTCATAACAGAAAATAATCCTCGATCGAAGGAACTAAAGACTACACGTCGAAGCTTGAAAACATAAACCGTCGACGAGTTAGTCCACTAAGGAGATGAAATGACAGAAGACAAATAGACAAGGCCTCCGATCAATCAATAATCATTTGAATAGCATGACAATAGGAAATCATCGACGATCGGGAGAACTAAGAACTACATATCGGCGAATTTAAAACTAAGCCCCTCCGTAGTGTCGACGGCACAGAGAACTAAAGTTCTGTTTCCTTCATCAAAAGACTTCCGACAGCGATAAGATTAGTTCATTTCACCTCCAAAACAGTGGTAGTGTTAAGGTCTAAGGGGCCAATGGGATAGAAGACAAAAATTTTGATAGCCGAAGATGATAATATTAGTTGTTGGAACCTCTGACACTTTGGCAGCATTCTTCTTTGAGGTTTTGATGCATTAGTTGTTTCAACTTCTGATCACCGACAAGCTAGTGATGGAAAGGAGCGATGCATAAATAGTCGTGATGTTAATCATTTGAGGAACCGACATTGCGGCAACATTCCAGTCTAAGGTGTCGATGGGTTAGAGGTCAGAACTTTCGATCGGTGACCGCGGTGACAAGGTAGAAGAATCCGAAGGATTAAACAAGGAAGAGAACCTATGATCACTATCAAACACCTCAGTTAAACACTGAGACACTAGCTATTGGTGACAATTTCATAGTAAACCAGTAGTGGTGATTATCATCAACCACTTAAGTTATTCAAAATTCACTCAGTTAACTAGATTTTTACAATAGATAAACAAATAGTTAGCAAGGGTTTGAAGCTGTAATCTGAGAAAACTATCACTTTCAAGTATTTTTTGTGTAAACAAATAAATTTTTTTGGATCTGTCATTTTTGTAGAAGGCTATAAAGCCCATGATTGATTTTATAATAAAGGTTCAACTTCAGGGATTTATGACCCAATAATGCTTTCAACCTTCTCATTTTACTTATTCATGATATAAGATCTTTTGTTGTGATCTATTCAGCCATCATCTCTTTCTTTACTGTGTTTATGCATGAATGTACATTTAGGTCATTTTTAGATTTATTAAAAAGTCGATAGCTGTCATCCTATTGGTTTATTAGTGATATTTGATTAATAAATACCATCTTCAACAGGATTTAGCCATTTATATGGATGTGTTATGTGTGTAAGTCTACGATCCTGGTGAGTTCTCCATCCCTGCATCTTATTGTCAAACTTTTGAGCAAATTGCAACTAAAAGCCTTGTAAATGAGTGATTTTTATGCATTCCTTGAGAGTAGAAAGGTTACATAGGTCGACTGACTTGAACTATATCTGAAAAACCCAAAAAACATTGTAAGTTACCAGGCATCCTCAAGCTACAACCTAGAGGATTTTCCTGGATAGATAACAGCTCCACACCACGATTAATTACAATATACACATCATGTATCTTTCAATGCAACTAGGTTCAAAACCGAGGATATTACAATCCCCTCCCCCTTGGAATAACATCGTCCTCGGTGTTCCAATACATAGGAATACATATACAATTTGCACATCAAAATTTCAAAATTTTGCAGATTTGTCCCATGTTGCATTATTTACTTGAACTTTCAGGACCAATCCCCTTGGCTTCCACAAGCTTCTCTTGCTGGTTCTCAGCTTTAGGCTCATCCCCAAGTCTAGGAATTTTGTGGCTTCTATCCTCTTTATGTTCCCTCGTTGGGCAGTCCCGGCAGTAATGATGTCCTCCGCATTTCCAACATTTCACTGGCTGCTTCATCTTTACCTGCTCAATTTCCTTTGAGTCTTCATGCCTGGAACATTCCTTAACGGATCGCTTGGACGAATGTCCCATCATTGATCCACTTTCCTTTCCTTTACGGATTGCTCCCAGAAGACCTTTTACCTCCTTTTGCAAACAAATAGAGTCTTGCAAAATCTGGTGGTTCATCTCATTCTGCCTTTTTTGTATCTTGAGCATCTCTCCAAGAATCTCTTAGGTCTTGGAAATTGTTTGAAGAAGACTTCCAACCAAGTCCAATAACTTTTAGTCTACTGCCATGATCAATGTGCACTACTGGATTTCACTTTTCTCACCTGTGAAATGCATCATTGAAATTCTGTTAGACCAAACATAATATAGGCATTAAAATCAGTCAATTAATTGCCTAGTTGGCATGATCGTCCAAGTCTCATCAAGGAGACTTTCGTATTTTTCATGCCTTCCCAACATGCACATGAGCTCATTCATGTCCTTTATTGGGTAGGGAATTAACTATTCCAGCATTCACAATTTACTTTAAGCAAATACACACATTATATTTTCAGTCATACATGCATTCAACAATCTTTTGTTTTCACAATGCATAAGTATATATATATATATAATAAAAAAGGAAAGAGAGAGCAGTAAGATTTTTTCCCCTCTTTGTCTTGTTCCATCTTGGAACCTGCACCACCACTGTGGTTTTCATGCTCTCAGCCTTTTTCACTTCACCATGAATGCTAGACCAATCCCTCTTGGTCATGACACTTAGTGTCTTTGGTCTATTTCAGACCTCTCACCCATGGAGCCTCCCCACATGGTTTGTCTTGGCTACTAGGAGCTTCATAGTCTCACTATCACCTTTTTCATTACTACTCATTCTGAGCTCGTCGGGATAGTCACATGTCCACATGCACCCCTACGATGCTCTCATAGTCCTCGCTCCCAACGATACCTATATTCAAACATTGAATAGATTTACATGTTTAGTTTATTCTCAATGGTTTTTTTTTATCTATTAAACAATAGATTAAAACATCATAACCAAATCATATACACATGTATATTCATCAACAAAAAATTGCAAAATAATCCAATACTTATTTGTATTGTTTGTTTCCTCTTTGGTCCAAAGGATTCTACTTCGCTTTGCAAGCCTTGGGATTTCCTATGGACTTGGATGTTAGGTCGGCACGTAGGTTTCTTCACAACATCCTTTTATATATATCAAGCATAGTCAATCTAACCTACAGTTTGGTTTATCAAACCGTCCAACCAAGACAATATACAATTGGGTTTATCAGGTTGCAGCCAATCAAGTCAATACACTACTGGTTTTATCAGGATACTCATCCAAGCCATCTAACAATTGGGTTTATTAGACTGCAGGTAGTTAAGACAACACTATAACATTCCCATAATTTCCACAGCATCAATTAATTAATGTCCAACCAACAAAAATTTCCATAATTTTCACAACATAAAATAATTACATAGTCAAGCCAACCTACAGTTGGGTTTATCAGACCATCTAGCCAGTACACCTTCATGCTGACTAGGCTTGGAACTTTACCATTACCATTTCCACTTTTCATTTCTAGCAGTGAGCTCTAATTCCACTACCCCATACAACACAAGAAACCACTCCCTTCTCTACTCTTCTTTCCCTCAGGAATGTCTCCTTCTCTGTGCTCTTCAGTAGAAGGGAGGATGAGCCCAAGCAATTTTCCATTTAGTGTGCAATACCAGAATGCATTTTTTAATCTTGAAAACACATGCAATATAAGCAAACTCATTAGCATTATTGATCTAAAATTGTAATCATATTTTACATCATTCACTATCAAGTATTGAGACACCAGGAGTGGGTCCACTCCCTAGGGTGTAATCAATATTGAAAACCTTTTCATGATCCAACATTAGGAAAGTGTGCACCCCTTTCCGATGTGTGCCATGTAGGCCCTATTCATACTCAAGCAATCTGCCATAATGGAAATAAAATCAAAACATGCTCTGCATTTTGAATTTAACAATTTGACATGCATATTCTTAGCTAGGGTCACAGAACATTTATCCATTTGTCAAGGCAGTATTCCTTCGTTAAGGAGGAAAGGGGCTCCCTTCTCTGAGTTGACAGTCCCTTGGTTTTCCATCCCAAATCCTTTTTACATTTCATATCCACACATGTATTACTGACATAATCTATACCATCTCACTCATGTTGCTTACCAAACATGTAGTGCAGATGAGACATTTCCAAAATGTCCAATGGAGTTTCACCCGAAACCCATTTCCAAGATAGGGGAGATCCTCCCCATAAAGTTTGGCTCCTTCGGGCCATCACACATGGTCTTCTTGCAATGTGTACCCCTAGCACATTCATCAAGTATCCAAATATTCAATCATTATCTGATAATACAATCCAAATTGATTGTTCCATAACCAAGCAATGACATTAGTAATTAAATTCAATAGGGATTTGCAAATTTGTCTACTACAGAAATTGATTTGCTTGGCAATGAGGTGATCGTCATTTTTTGGTCTCTTGTAAGCAGTATCACTATTCCCATTATAATTTATGCTTACTAGCATCACATGAACATCGACTTACAACACGTCCTCCTGACACAATTCTATGCAAGCCAATAGTGATTAGTAGTTGTCAACAATTTCTCAAATCTGAAATTTACAAATTCAAATTGACAACTCATTCTGCATACAGACTATTTTCACAGCCATGAGAGTCTCATGAGGCTTTCACATGGTAGATTCCAGTATTTTTCATGGTCTTACCCACTTTTCCATGCCCCAAGCAATCTACCTGAAATCTAAACTTCAATCAGCCAAACACTTGGTAAGTCTTGATGCATATAACTTTTTTCCATTGCTGCAACAATCACTGAAGCATTTTCAAAATTATAGAATTCAAATACTTCCGGCTGTTAGCACATCAATATTACCAAAACTCATTTACTTCACGCAATCATTATCATACTAAAATTGCAAGGTATAGTCACATCATTTATGCAAAAATGAAATGTTTAGATACTCCTTATTCACAAGAGTATCATTTGTACCACCTTTCCCTTCCATAGAGCATTTCTAGTAGCCAATCAATCATGACTACCCTCTTCGTGCACTTACTATCCTGCATTCATAACAACTCTTGAAATGGTTCTATAATTGTCATCAATTCATCATTTTAGCCATTAGTTATTCATAATAACACATGCACTATCTCGATGCATTCATGCAAGGCATCACAACATTTGCACCCATACTTATGTATGCATATCTACAACATTTACTCATACTTTTCATATGCATCTATTCAATGCATAACCACAAGATTTATGAAATATTTTAATGGATATCCACTCAATGCTACCTTGCATTGATTTAGGAATTCTATGCATTCAAACATACCATGCATGGTCTAACCATGACTACTTCATATAGGATGCATTACTATAATCAAGACCATCAGTACTTACTTTCTTTGGGATACTAGGCTCATAACAACATATACAGGCATGATACCTTTCTATATGGATGTAGTATAAATTTTAAATAAACATAGGGTATGAAACCTCTTGCTTTTACCACTCCATGCAATTGTAATAATTAAACCATTACCTGCATGGATTTTACTTACACTCTTGACATTACCAGTTTGGTTGGTCTCTTGCAGGAGATTGCAGAATTCTCTCACCAACTTTTGATTTTGGACTTGTTGCCTTATCCCTTTCTCCATAGGGTTTTTGGTCACATTCATTAGCATCAGCAACATATTCAGCCATGTCCATGTTGTCATTGGTTTTCCCACTAATTCCAACACCAATGTAATAATTACCATTAGTGGTTCATTATAAATGTATAATTCTCAATACTCTTACCAACATGTAATATCCTATGCATGCAAGGCATATCCTCATATATTTTATGTACAAAACTTATAAAATGTAATTATAATTAGCAATATAGGGTTTAAGGAAATTTCCCTTTTCAATTCCTTCAATTTTGCATGGAACTCCTCTTCCACACAACAACTGGTTTGACTTCATGGTCTTGCTACCTCTAGGCATGCAATTCTTGGATTTGTCCATATTGACAGCAACACATTTCCTTTTCAAACAATAACTAGTACTTTGCAGCTCCACATTCAAAATTAGGTGATTCCTCCTTGTTCCCTACTGGATAAGCTTTCCAACACATATCCCCATGCTTCCTTCTGACCTCGGGTGTGAAAACCACACCACTTCTAAAATGATGATTTTCACCAAATTTAGGCAAAACACACAACTGTATTTTGCTCTGAAATGCTAACTTCAGCCACCTAGAATTTTTCCTTTTCAGCCCTAAAATCCGCTAAAGAACTGCTGAAAAACAGCTGAAAAATCACTGAGAAATCCCCCTGGAAAAACCCAAAATTTATTTTTTCCAATCGGATCTCTTCCCCACTAATTTTCCAACACATTGGTGATCTAATCAAGAAATTTATTCCGGCGCTTATCGGTAGCCCTATTATCTAGAACTTTTCGATGAATTAGATCCTTAGTCATTTAGGATTCTGGACAATATTAGTGATGAAACTAACTCCATAAACCGTCTATGGATTCCGTGGACCATAGAATGCATCAAAAATTAGAATCACTATCCATCGGGTGGATAGTTCCTTAGGCATCCGTAATGGTAGGAAACAAACCATTTGTGGGTTTCGCGGGCTATACAACTCATCGATGGTCAGAAATTGATACCACTATGCATCGACGACTGGAGCATTAATCATCAGAATGATAGTCTGACTGACGGCCGCAACGACGGACTCACAAATGCCTAAATCTTCCTGATGTTCATCGATGGTTAAGACAACTAATCTCTCCCGATGCATCAATGGACCAAACGACTAGCTTCTGTCGACGTATCAGTAGTCTGTTTAACTAACTGTCTCCGATGTATTAGAGGTCCAATCTTCTAATATTTTCTGATGATTTCAGCACTTCAGAAATTTTTTTATTTCCTTTTCTATCACCGTGTTGGCTCCTCAAACAACTAACCTTCGCCGATGTTTCGGTGGTCTTCGAGAGATCTCCGCTGAAACTGCAGCTCTACCTTCAACTAATTTCTACCAAAACCTTCTCTTCTCTTTCGTCACTGCATCAGCAACCTCATCCTCTAATTTTCAGCGATCCCATCTTTTATTTTTCTTGGATACTTGTCGCCGCATCGACTGCTCAAACAACTAAATTTCAGCAACGGTGGTGACATTTCGGTGACTCCATCACCTAATCATCGGCAATCCAATCAGCTAAACTTTGTCGATCGTCAATGGTCTCATGACTTAGAAAATTTTCAAAAAAATTCTCTTTATCTTCTTTCCACTGTCACTGTCAGTGGCTCCACCGACTAACTTTCTCTCTTTCCCACTGATGGAAAAGTTTCCTTTTCTTTCCTTCCACGCCGACATTTCGACGATCTCATCAACTATTCTTCACCGATGGTCCAACGAGCACTTAAAATTATTTCCTTCCTTCCACCGCTCTGTCGGCTCTCCCTTGCACTATCCATCGCCGATCCAAACAAATAATTATCATCGCCATTTTGGTGATATTTAGCTATACAGAGCTGACGTTTTAGTGCTTCCATCATCATTCTTCTGTCGATCAAATCGGCTAATCTTTGTCGCCATCGGGGTCTGCATCAGAGGTCTATCCGTCTAATTTTTTCGATGAGCCGATGGCCAAACACTTAGAAAATTTCCGTGAAAATATTTCCGCCTGTCCCTCGTCTGGTGGCCTTCTGACTAAATTTTCCACTGTATCGGAGGAGCTTCCCTCCTAGTCGTCCTATGGCCCGACGAGCCCGGCACTTAGAAAGCAAAATTTTCTATCATTCACATACTTCTTCCTGCTGTGCTCTAGAAACCTGCCTCTGTCAACTGGTTTCTCATGGCCCATTTAGGCCCATGCTGCAACATGATCTCTGATACCACACTGTAACGTCCCCAACCCTCTAACTGGTGAAGAGGACGCTACCAAACCATCAAAGACCTCCAAGAAAATATCCCCATGAAGTTTGAACATACATATAAACTGAAGTAAAATGCTTAAAACAAAAAACATGTTAAGATGTATAATTACTCAACATGCTGCGGAAGCAAAACATACATTCAAGCATCAACATGTTCATCATGATTCATTAAATAGTAAATGTAATTACGGAGATGAAATAGGCAAGATCACTTATCTTATACATAACTCATCCCGTAACTAGCTACATCGCTACAGCGTTCCACCCAATCATAGGCTAGCATGCTCATCAATTTCTCAGCAACACTGCCACCCCCGAGCTGGGCATGATTCCCCAAGGAATAATGGACTAAGTCGGCTTAAACATATCCAAGGATAGACAATACAGCCAAGTCAACAAAATTGGGTTTATCAAGCCATCAAGGAGCTAGGAAAGGCTTAATGCTAAGCTAGTGAGCTCATATAATAACTAAGGATGCCTACACCAGAGCTAGCCTGACTTCTAAGACACCCACACACACCCAACACCAAGAATCAGTCCTTTCTCTGCTACACAGTCCCTTAGGCCCTAAGTTCCCTTTCCAGTGCTATCCCGGGGTTGTGGAGAATAAAGCCATCCATATAAATCTATTTGTGTATCTCCCAAACATCAGGTTTCTCAAGCATACCCCGCTTTCAATCCCACTCGACACAGTTCGAAGACCAACCATTGCATACCCGCAGTAAACAATCAGTTCACAGCTCTCTGAAAAAAACCAAAGGAAATGGGGTGACAACCCAAATATGGTGAACGTAGTTCTAGCCAAGAAAGGTGATTCAGAGTTGTTCTTGGCCCTAGCATGGCCAAAACAACTCAGCAAAAACCCAAAAGGTAATTGTGCACATAGCAACCCAAAACCAGGGGGAGAACAACAGCCCCAATCTCACAATGAAACAACAACAACATTACACAGTCTGCAAAATGGGAGAGAAGCTAGACTCCCAGCATTGATAGGGGAAAAAATAAACGTAGACCACAATCAGTAACATACATGGCCACAATCGACAAGGAGACATACACCTACCACTGAAACTGGTATGGACCACATAGACACATAGCCCCAACATGAATGGCTCCTTCACATAGGAAATCATGGGCAACAGTGTTACAGAGAGAAATTCCTATGGCTTGGGGTACCACAACAGACATCTTGACTCCAGAAATCAATCCCTTCCAATATGCAATAGGAATTAAATGTCTAACACTAAAGGATTAGACCTCATACCTTATTCCGAATGGTTGAAGTAGATCCCCGTTGAGCTTTCCAATCTCCAGCTTGAATTGATCTGTTACTTCCTCAACAACAAGTAAACAATACAAGCATTCTATATATTATGGTGTTAGCTCTATTCTAGCATATATAATCAATAATGTATAAGCATTTGACATAATCCAATGGATAAAATATTCATTCAAACACACATTATTGGACAGGAAAAGATATTTCTATTAATATAAATCAGAGATTACAAGATACAACCTCTGACGACATGTTTGCGAACCGGAGAAACTGAATCCCCCACTTGGGCCTCCACCACTTCAATCCTCCATCTCTTGATAGCAAGCTCACAAGAAAAAGGCAAGCTTGGGAAGAACACAACAGTGCTCCAAGGGACAAAGGGATGCATACTCAAGCATAAGTTTCAGCAACAATGGACTATAGTTTCTTTGCTCTCAATTCTCTCTTATGCCTTCAATGTACCAAGGGGTTCCTTATATAGCTTTTCAAAGGGATAATGAAAGGTCGAATCCAAGCGATCTCAAGGCATAGGGAAGGCCAGGAGTCGAATGAGTCAGATCCATGTCAAGGAAAACTCCAAAAGGATTTGGATTATGCACACATACCGATGTACGCGGTTTTAGTGGTCAAACTCACGTATGTACGTGCTTATAGGTTTAACAGTCACATATATCATTTTCCATGTGTTTTTAGGGATGATCAAGGAAACATCAAAGGACAAAAAGTGGTCCATAGGGTCTAAGGAGTCTGCAGCAGGATAGGGGAAGGCCATACAAAGTGTGATTCACCTAGAGTGGTGAAATCCACTATAACATATGGCCCCTAATGTGTGAGGTCAGAGGGGTCATACGATGGCCGAAATACATTATAAGTCCATCCTAGAAGTGGAGTGATGAAGGATCCCAAATGGAAGACCAGCCACCCAATCATTATAATACAATAATACAACTCTGCATACAACTGCAAATACATATAGCAGTCTCGGATACATAAGAGTACAATGGCCATGAATAGGCTTGATACATGATATCACATATGTGGTCATCGCCACGTACAATATACATAGATCAGAATCTCCATGATGAATATATACAAAGGACCATGATCTCCAAAATGGCTGAAGATATATAATAGATCAAGATCTCCATAGTGGCTGGAAATGTCTGACATATACTGGAATCAAGTCACGAGAGATGAAATCTCATGAACACTGGAACAATCAAGGAGGTAGCATTTAAGAGATGCCACCAATTTGGAAAGTCTTCTACACAAACTGCTATGAGTACATGTCCTACAATGTGAATAGAGGTGTCAAGGTCAAACATAGTAGTCCATTGTCTGATTACCGGTCATTAATGTATACCGTTAACAGAAGCGAGATCACCCACTAATAATGAAAATGGGAATCAAGGTACTAGAGTGCAAACTAACAAGTGTGAATAAATGTGTTGAGGTCTAACACTTGAAAGGGTCCATTGATCAAAGGATATTGATGTATTCCCAAGAAACTGTCGATGGCAAGAGAACCTGCCACTGATGACTGCAAGTCCCAAGGCACTCAAAATGACTCTAGACTCTAATTCCAGAATAAATGATCTGAAGTTGATGGGATGAAATATACTAGAAGGAGGGCATTAAGGAATCCCCCATCATCCAACATGAGGTACTCAGCAAAGCTGTATAATGTGGAAGGACTCGATCATAAAGTGCATGAACCAGTAACTGTACCAGGAATGGCCGACATGCAAATTCAAGATAACTGAGGAATGGCTGACTCAAGTTTCAAATTCCTTCAAAGAAGAGCATAATGGTGTATGGTGACTGAATGAAGGTAGCATAGACTCAATATACAAACTGGGACATCTCTATGACACAGGAGGCATCAACAGAGGCTCCATAGGGACTGGAAGCTTAACCAGTCGGTGGAGATAAACTCAGATAAATGAGTACAGCTCCTAAAGTCAAACTATAACCCAACCAATGGATGTGATATATAGTGCTCTGTTCAAAGGAGACACAACTCGACAGCTGCCAAAGATAACATATTTCCTTGTCCATTTTTTTGGTTTTTTGATTTTTTTTTGGACTTTTTCAGTTATTTGAAAAGCTTGAAAAAAGAATAAACTATATTTATAGTTACAAACTAGGAGGAGACGAGTGTCACAAGGGAAAACAAACTAGTTCCAAGCAGTGGAACATACCTATTCTCAATGCAAGGATACATGTGTAGGATATCGACACTCTGGGGAAAATCCCCTCCCGATAAAAAGGGAATCAAGCTGCGAAGGATATAAAAAATGGCTGTACATGGCTAGACATGAGACAAGCTCGAGCTATATGGCTAAAACGCAATGTCAAGGAAGCTAACATAAAGCCCAATAAGGTAGGTAAAGCTCATGATAATGCATTCACAACTTGACATGAGGGAGTCCTGAGGGAAATAGGCCACGATAAGATCAATAGGAGTATGAGGCTCCTGCGAAATGTCATGGTAGTACTATACAATGAACTCCCACACCCTAAAGGAGAAATCGTCGGCATGGGCACCAAATGAAAATAAGGTGCTAACTAGGGTACCCATGTAAGGTGAAGCTCTACCAATCATATCATGCCATTTCTAAAGCAGCAAGAAGGTTTCATGACATAACAGAATGGGTTCGTACCTAAGGTCATGGTGATATGGTCATAAGGTCATGCAAAATGAAAACGATGGTGAAACCTAACCTATATTCCAGTTTAGACATGATACTTGAGATCGACATGAACGGGTGAATCCAACAGCTGAAACGGCACTGAAAAAGGTCTTCTACAACACCAATTATGTAAAAAACGGTCCAAAATGGTTAGAAAATGTCAAAACTATAGGAAAGGGGGTAAAAATTTTCAAATATTTGAAATTTTTTCTATAAATAGTAAAAAATATAAATCATTTGAAACTTTTACCCTTTTGAGCTCTTATTTTCAACTGCAAATTCCAGGAGATCCAGCTGACGGAATTCACAGCCGTTTCTTCCAGGTATTTACTCATGATCTCCTCTTGCATTTTGATATAATTTTTATAGATTTTCATGGTCAAATGAGTTTTTTAGGCCATCCCAAACTGTGCGCTGCGGCCCACACAGAAATTGAGGCTTTTTCCGGGTATAGGGCTAGATATACGTGGAAAAGGGCCTCAAACCTGCGTACATACGCGGTTGTTTTCAAAACAGTTGCATATGAGGCCGCGCATATGAATTTTCCATAAACTAATGGAAAAATTTCCAATTTCTTTTACAGGATGGTGCTAGAATGGAGAGAGCATGATCATGGTGAAGTAGAGGAAGTAGTAAGGGCTGACTTAATGGCTTAACAAGCTTTACGTGCATGCGGATTCTACAATTTTTGGTGTCTTCATGGTTTGAGGGCCAAACCAAGACTGCTACAGATTCTGGTAGAATATTGGGATCCAGACTCAGAGTCCTTCCATATTGATGGGATGTCCCTCACCATAGAGGTGGAGGACATATATTTTATTACAGGGCTTTCTAGACGAGAGGAGGTGGTGAACCTTCATTCCCGAGGTGGGCCAAGGGGTGTCCTAACTATCGATGAGTACATAGCTGTGTACTGATATCTAGACATTGAGAAGGTGGGGAGTCAAGTCCCTACCAATGCTATACAGGTGTTGGGCCTAAAGGCCATATTACTGACGCTAGGTAGGATAGCAGGCTTAGCATCACTCCACTAGGCCTCCTAGCCTCTGATGTTCTATGCAGTGGAGTGCATGAGACCCACAATATATGACTGGAGTACTACACTACTAAGCAACATCAAACACCAGCTCAGTGAGTGTAAGGAAGGCAGGGTACGAAAATTTGGGTTCAACATTATTCTGAGCACATTTTTCTTTGAGCGTGTTCCAGGATTGAGCCCTAGAGTGGACGTTCCTCTCCACAGGGTTCAATATCCAGCCCAACGGCATTGGGAAGATGCTATGCGTAGACTGGGGGGTGGTAGGGTGGCCAACCCATATCCAGCTGACTTCTTTCCATGGTGGCGATGACAGATAGTTGCCATTGATGACTACCCCTATGCAGGGATAGATTTCTGGGGAGATCCGGACATGCCGCTACCACAAGGATCGGCATATGGTGACATAGTTAATGAATCTTGACCCTCACTCTTTTAAAAATTTTTAGTTTTTTAATTTTTTTTTGTATTTTCTTGATTATGTGAAATCAAAAAGACATGTTTTTGCATGACAACACATAGTGACATCTACCATTTGTGTGTAGATGTGGGACCACGGTGACCAAAGGTCTTCCCTCATAATAGACGGAGGGGAAGATGAGATGACATCACGGGTGTGGATGTGGAGCAAACGCTCCAGAGCATTCATACAAAATTTGTGAGAATGACTCATAGAGTTCCCATGGTGTAATTCGAAGACTTGCTTGAGGCCATGTAGCGGCAGGTGGTGGGTGTACCACGCACATGGGTGCATTTATTTCGACAGCTAGCTAGATCCGTAGTGACGTTCCATGATCACAACCCTCCTCCTCCTCCACAAGATTAGATACATGGGAGTGTATTCATTTTGTACGACCATGTATTATATGATGGTGGCTTTAAAATCCCCAATTTTGTATCATGACACTATGTATTACCACATTTTGATGTATATATAAAAACGTTTTATTGTGATCGATTTATTTATTTACATGTGTAAAAATTGTGTTTGTGATTAATTTATTATGAATGAAACAAATTCCAATCTAACACATAGTTAGCATATGAGTCAGCAACTTGATTATTATTTCTTGGAATGTGTATATATGTTATACTGTCAAATTGCCGTTCTAACAATATCACACGTAAGAACCTTCTTAATAACGTTGGATCTCTAACATGGTACAAACCATTGAGTTGTGGCACTACTAACTCTGAATCAAGACGTACCTCAAGATATAGAACACCATGTAGAATGGCATCCTGTAGAAGCTCAATAACGACGCTATATTCGGCAACATTGTTGGAAGATGGTCATAGACATACACCTCCTGAAGACAGTACCTAACCCATAGGAGTATAAATCACCCATGCAGCAAGGGCTGAGTGTTGAGTGTCACGGCTTGCACCATCCGTGAATCCTATGTAGGTGGAAGATTCCATTGACATCTGCCAAAAGAGATGGAAACTAATCACAAACCTGATCATGATAAGAAAAAAGACCTAACTACGTAAATCTATACAATAATATACAACAAGCAGCCTTGGCTGAAGATCATGCATAGTATTTTTTGAGATAGAGTCCATTTATAGGCTCCACCAAAGCTGTTCCTTCGTAATCCACTAACTCATACACACCCTTCTCTAACACATGCTTGACCATGTAAGGACCACGCCACATAGGATTAAATTTCCTTGTCCCCAAGGGTTCTTTCGGTTGATCCCAAAAAAGGACAAAGTCTCCTTCACTAAACACTCTTGGATGGATAGACTTATCGTACTAGACCTTAACGCGACACTTATTAACCTCTAGAGCCGATGATGCTCATCAAGTTGCTCCAGGTGAACCAAACACTCCTCCAAAGGTGAAGTGTCTAGTAAGAGTTCCACAGCTAGCTTCAATGAAGGAATTTCACATTCAACCGGCAATATCGACTCCACTCCATGTACAAGCTGATATGGAGAAAAACCAGTGGTAGTCTTAACCGCGGTTCGATATGCCCACAAAGCAAGATATAACATAATGTTCCAATTATTCTTGCTTTGTGTGATGGTTCGTTGGAGAATGGATTTGAGTGATTTATTCACTGCTTCTACCTGTCCATTCACTTGAGGGTAGTAAGAAGAGGAGTGCTCTTGCTTATACCCTAACTTCGATGCCAACTCTTCCATCATACAGTTCTGAAATTGCGAGCCATGGTCAGTGAAAATCTCTTTTGGAATCCCGAACCGAGTAATAATTTGGTTGAATACAAAATGAGCGGCTGTCTCACCGTCAAATTTTACTGTAGGCATAGCCTCAGCCCATTTCGTGAAATAATCAACAGCCACTATAATGTGATGGTGCCCCCCAGTCGAAGTTGGGTTGCAATCCATAAAATCGAGCCCCCACTTAGTGAAGGGACCGGTGATGATAATGGGATGTAACGGGGCAGGTTTCAAGTGCATATTTCATGTGAACACCTAGAATGGGTGGCACCTCTTGACCGCATCAACACAATCCTTAAAGATCAACGGCCAGGAATAACCCACTCTCAAAGTATTTTGAGTTGTAGAAAGCCCAGATAAACGACCACCACACGCCCCTCTGTGGCAATCATTCAACACAACCTCAGCCTCATCATGAGTTAAACAACATCGTAAAATGGAATCTACCCCATGGCGGTACAAAGTATTATATACTATGAGGTAGTTCTTAGAGACGTGACGTAATCGTCGTCGTTCATCTCGTGAGAGGTGAGTAGGGGTCTTCTGTGTTTGTAGATACACTATGATATCCCCATACCATGGGTCTAACGTTGAGATTAAGAATATGTGTTCATTGACAAACGTATCTTCACAAACCAACTCCTTGGCCTCACTCGAAAAATCCGATATAAGATCTGCAAAGATTAAAGACTTCTTCAATTTTGCTGAAACAAATTCGAGATCGAATTCTTGCAGAATGACAATCCATTTATTATACTTTCACCCAATCATCCTTCAGGTGAGGACGAATTGAAACGGATTGACATGGGCCACAACCAAGGTCTGGCGAAGGAGAATATAATGTCTCAAATGCTGAACCACATGTACGGTAGCTAAAGCAAGCTTCTCGACATGAGAATAATGAATCTCTGTGTAAATAAGGTTTCAGCTCAGATAATATATGACATTCTCTTGGAGCTCCTCATCCTCTTGAACCAAAACCATACCAATCGTCTCTAAAGACGTGGCCACATATAATAAAAAATCATGGCTATAATCCAAAGGACTAATCACCGGGGCCAATGCTAGGGCTCGCTTGAGTGCATTGAAGGACTCTTGGGCTCGCTCATCCCAATAAAAGGGAGTATCCTTCTTCAAGAGATGCATGAAGCCTCTAGTCAAATTGGCAAAGTTGAAAACAAATCTTCCTAAGAATTTTGCTATGCCTTGCAAACACTGAAGATGACGAATATTCTTCGGGGGAGACAACTGAAGTATTGCCTCAACCTTAAAAGGGTCGACTCTTATACCCTCTTTTGACACGATGAATCCTAACAAATGACCTGACTTCACGCAAAATATGCACTTATGATGATTTAATCTAACTGAATAGTGCCGACATATTTCGAATACCAATCTCAAGTGATAGGGATGATGCATTCTCATACGAGAATGAGCAGTGAGGTCATCCAAAAATACTTCAATAACAAACTTGAGATCATGGAAGATCAAGGTGATCGCCCACTGAAATGTAGCTCTGACGTTTGTAAGGCCGAAAGGAATTTTTCAATATGCAAATGTTCCCCAAGGACAAATAAATGCAGTCTTATGTTGGTCCTCAGGTTCAATATGTATCTGGTTATACCCAAAAAATCCATCCATAAAGGAAAACACCTCGCTACCCGCACACTCATCCAAAATCTGATCAATAAATGGTGTCGGGAAGTTATCCTTAGGATAGGCACGATTCAAATCATGGAAATGAGTGCATATGCAGATCACTCCCTACTTCTTATCTACCGGAACGGGGTTTGAAACCCACTTTGTCAAGGGAACGGGATCGATGAAACCGGCTTTCAATAGCTTCTCTATCTCTGCCTTAATGGCAGGTGCTTTCCTAGGATTCACTGCACGTAAACGTTGTCGAATAGGCTTAGCATTGGGGTAAGTCTTAATATTGTGTTCAACAATACGAGGGTCAATACTTGGCATCTCATCGTAAGACCAAGCAAAAATATCATGGAGTTCCTCGAATAGCTCGGTATATTCCAGAATCTCAGCATGGGAACATTCTGCCCCAATATAGACATTCTCTATCATGCCAGGATTACGAGAGATGTTGATAGGAATCATTGAAGATATGTTTGCCATGTTTCCATCAGCCATCGGACTAGGAGAGCTTAATGGAACCACAAGACTACCAACTCTCTGACTAAGAACCACCCTAAAATCCTCATTCTCCAAACGGTTAAGCTCTGGAAGAAAGTACGATCTATGATGAAGTTCCTCCCATGGTGGCTCAACTCCCAACATAGCCTCAATAATCGCTTCATCCGAAGGGAAAACCGTATCAAGGTAGTCATGGGCATGAGAATACTATGCTTCCCATGCTAGCAACACATAAGGGTCCTCCTCCTCTATCCATGAAGAGGAAGAACTAGGCTCTACAACATTCTTGAGATTAGCTTGATAAGCTATCATAGCTGTAGGCAGCGGCACGCTTGTCTCGATAGGCTCACTCGAAGTGCTCAGTGTAGGAAGAATCCAAGGGTCTTCCATATGAATTGTGTGAAAAGACACCGATATCGTAGATGTCCAAGACTCATCAGAACTAGATCGTATCATGAGGATCAGTGCAGGACAACTAAAGCTTCCCATGAGGGATGGATACATTCCTACACCCACACTCCCAGTTGCCGGCTGAGAGTGCTCAACGATCGGGATCGAAGCTCCTGAAGATGTGGTAACAGATGGATTCTTGAATGTCATTTGATCAATTGTTACAATCTTCCTGTTATGTGGAAAGCATACAACTCGGAACAAGGAAGAAGAAATGGCTTGCATACTGTACATCTAGTTCCTACCCAGCAAGAGATTATAGTCAAGGGGTGCATCAACCACCTCATCCTCTATCGCAATGGTCTTCCCTCCCAAACGGACTTTAAGAGAAGGAAGGATGCCGTGCGGCCTAAAAGTCTCCCATCGAACACAGTTAACATAGTCACTGATTTAGACAGCTCAGGAGAACCGAGACCCTTCCAATAGGCCAAAGACATCATAGAAGCAGTAGCGCCCTCGTCAATCACAGTATGTTTGACGGTCATTCCAAGACATTCTACGTGCACCAAAAGAGACACATAGTAGGGAAAGCGAGGCTGAAGTCCTGTGGTTTCAAATTTGATCACAGAGGAAGAATCATCATCGTTCACACCAAGGGCAGAAAGCAATGCCTTCCTTTGTAAAGGACAACTCTGAAGCACTTCCAATGCAGACATCGCACAAGGAGTATGGCCCAAATCCTCGACAACTGAATAATTTTGGGCAGCTCGGGCATTTGGATTATGCCTCGAATGCTTAAGGAATCCCTTAGGAATGTGAGGTGCAACCTCAGGTTTATCCGTAGGTTTCTCAATGCGTAAAGGCGCCCCTGGTGGATCGAGCTCTTTTCCTGGGCTGGGTTGTGACAAACTATAATATTTCGCACGAGTCACAACTTTTGCAGCACGGACCATGTTAATGCACCCACAACCACTACCCTCTGGTGGATCATCATCACTAGACTGGTCATGAGACTCCGAGTTCATATTTTTATTATGCGGTAAAGGGTTAGTTAGCACAGCTGGGCCTTGTGCTAAGAATCTCGAAGCTTCTTCAATCCTAGGGCACAAGTAAGTGAGGTGATCGTCCTTACATAGCTTGCAAGGGAACTTAACCTTACATTTCACTTGCTTGTCCCCCCTAGCATTTCTACCATTCTTGTCATTATTGTTAGCATTCTCATTCTTATTCCCACCCTTTTGATTATTATTTTCACCCTTTTTTCTATTTCATTCGGGCTGTTGGTTACCCTTCTAGTCTGACGATTGCACATAAAGTACATTCACCATTTGGGCGGGTTGAGATGAAGCCATAGCTTGTCCTGAAGTAGATTGGTTGATTAACAATTTACTAGCTTGTTTTGCAACCGAATCTGCAGGTTTCGCACTTCCACAACCCACAATGCCATCGGCATGTGGTCTAGGTTTGACTTTGGAATCGAAACTGGAACGAGGGGCATTGGGAATAATCTCATACAACAAACCGAAGTGAGCATAGTTCAAGTCCAGTTCCCGTGCCCTAGAAAATCGCTTGTTCCTCATTCTGAACTCCAGATGTGGAAACATCCTTCACTATATATGGCAATAACGACTTGAGGAACCACTCGAGGAGGAATTTTGGCGGTATAAAAGATTTAATTAACCTCTTCCATCTACGCCACTCTTAAATATGATCAAAAATATGTGTGGCTTTATCTTGCTGAAATGTCGACAAGAGTTCAGTACCAATGTCATAGCGCACTAGTAGCTGGAAGTGATTAAGAAAAGTCATCACAAGGTCATCAAACAAAGAGAAATCTCCCTTAGGTAACTCTATATACCATTTCACAGCAAGCCCTGTGAGGGTGCCTTGAAATAGTCTCAAACGGACTGAGTCCTGATGTAATGAATTCAAAGAGCACCATAGGTGAAACGTAGTAACATGTTTTCTCAGATGCTCTCCCAGTTTTCCTTCGAACTTAGGTATGTCCGAAGGAAGCTTGGTAGGGACAGCCGACCAAGCTGGGTCGTGAGCCACAGGATTGTTCGTCAGTCTCGATAAGTCAGGAAGATTAAGCGTCGCAAGGAAAGGGAGCCTAGGATGATGAGGTCAATGGACCGCTCCCTGGTTCATATAGGGTTGATTACCACCATGGCCTTGGCCATAGTGTCCTCCTCCTGTCTGACCCATATAGGGTGGCATGGAAGTACCATATTATGGTGGACCTTGACTAGTAGGAGCTACAAAGCCGTAATTAGGAGAGTAAGCAGGTTGTTGATACCCGCCTCCATAAGGTGAAGAAACCTGTCCATACTGTGTCCCATAATAAGGTCCATAGGTCATCACATGCGATGCCCCATGAGACACTCCGTAGGTAGAAATATACACTCCGGGAGTAGGGATATACACCCTGGAAGTAGCAGGAGGACCTCTAGAAGCATGAACATAGCCTCCCGAAGCAGCGGACAGTATGTGAACTTGAGACACAACTAGTCTAGTAACTGCAGTACAAACCTGACTCGTAGCCATATACCGGCTCAAAGGACCATGTGAATAAGGTGGAGGATGTACATTTGAACAACTAGGGACCAAGGATGAAGGAACCTAACTAATAATATATGTATTACCGCCTATCATCACTCGTCTCGGATCTGGTATCCTAATTATATTGCTAACCCTAGACCTAGGAGGGATATAGGATGTAGCTTCCACCACTGGGATGGAAGGTGCAATGTGACTAGTGCTACCAAACCTCTTTGCATGGTAAGGAATGAGAGTTCCCCCAGGCATAGTGTTAGGATCTAAATTGGATTTGACATGAAATGTCAAATCATGTGTAGGGAGACCAAATGTAGCATAACTATCGTAGCTAGTGCTGGTAGGTTCAAAATGAGTCTCGACATCCTCCAGCATTCCATACCGGTAACGTGGGAATGGGGAATCCGCCCTAGAGTGAGTGGGTCTATCATGCATGGCTCCTATCTCAAAAATCACAGGACCTAACTCAGCTAAGTCTAGTGAAGGATCATAAGTAGGTGTAAATTCCAAATCGTCTACACGAATGGGAGGAGGTGGTTCAGGAATCTCCTCTGAATGGTCTCCCATGGTGTGTGAATCAATGTGTGACATAGTCTTCCTGGACTGTCTAGGTCTCTCTCCCAAAGGAGGAGAAGAAGTAGAAGGAGGAAGCCTTGCTAAATGATGAGAATGGCGAGGAACTACACTCGAATCCACAATGACTCAAAAAATAGCAAAGACTCTCTATTTACGTAAACCCTAGTCCAACTATCATGCACAGAGAAATCATGAATAAAATCTAAAGCCAAATGTAAGAAAAAAAGGGCTAGATAAGTGAGATCCCGAATGAAGCAGGTATTTCTTGCCTAGGAGAGGCTTGAGACTCCCATACACAACAAGTGGAGGTACGTAACCAATTATTATGGCCCTCATCTTCAACGCGTAAAGCAACTGTGCTGTTTGACCCCAACCTAGCTAGGACACCTACAGAATAAACCTTGTAAATTACCCCCTCAATATCCTAGGTAAGGCCACTAAGGTCACCTCAATATAATCAATGCTCAGGTGGACAGTCACAGGCAGGATTAACCGTATGGGCAGGGTAGCAAAGCCCGAAACTCTCAAAAGAGCCCCCAGATACGAATACAATCCTAGAAATATCTCCAGTGCTACTCAGTTATGACTAGGGGTCATCCCAATCAATAACCTCTCACACTGCCTCGTGCTTAACTCCCTTTTGAGAGGAGGATCCTGAGAAACACTGGTTATACCAAGGATTTGACACACTCACCTGGACAGACACCTAGATGTTGTTGTTTAGTGATCTTGGAGAATTGACTTACAATGAACTATTCGAAGATCCTAAAACCTAAGCTTGTTGGTGCACCCTAGAAAATAAAAGAGTGTAGCTCATTTTATTTAGTGTTGATTTTAGTTGGTTTTATTACTCAAAAAAGGGATATGATCGTGCAACTAGTGGTGTTATGACGCAACATGAATTAAAATGCACACCTAAAAATCAATGCAAATGCATTGTGTCCATGAAAATAGGGTATGCTACTATGTGAAATGCACAATTCTTCTTCAAAAGATAAATGCAAATTTCCTATATGAAGTCCTAACTAGTACTCCAAAGCAAATCTAGATCTAGTGCAAGTACAATGCAAAATGCAAAATGCAATGCATGATGATAAGCAAATGTTTTGGATTTTTTGAAAAATAAAAGAGATGCAAAAAGCAAAAGAATGATTCTACGACCCCTAGACTCTGCAAGCACACCCAAACAACATTCAAGCAAAGCACTAAGGTAAAAGAACTGTAATGCACTAATCTCAAACAAAAAATTGAAAATGCCATGACAAGAACCTTCTTAAAAAAGAAAAAATTTAGCCTAAAAAAACGTTTCTGGTTAGAAACAGAGGTCTGAATAGACTCAGGCAGTGCCAAAGGAGACTTAGCAACTAACGAAATTCGCCCAGCAACCAATTATCTTCCACAAAAAGGAAAAATCAAGGCTATACGTGACTGTTCACAGTAAACCCGCGTGTATATGCAGAAATCGCAAAGGAAACCGCGTGTATACGTGACTGTAAGTCAAAAACCCACGTACAGGAAGAAAGGTGCATAAAATCAAGGCAAACAGACAGTTTGAGACAAAATTCACACCAATTAGACTCTACTAGGCATACATGCCCCCATATTCGACACATAAACAAGAGAGAAAGAGCAATTCAAATTCATTGAATGCTGAGAAAACAACCCCCAAAGGATAACTACTAGGAACTCCCCAGCGGAGTCGCCAATTCTGTTACGGAGAGAAATTCCTATGGCTTGGGGTACCAAAACAGATAGCCTGACTCCAGAATTCAATCAGTTCCAATATGCAATAGAACTTAAATGTCTAACACTAAAGGATCAGACATCATACCTTATTCCGGATGGTTGAAGTAGATCCCTGTTGAGCTTTCCAATCTTCAGCTTGAATTGATCTGTTACTTCCTCAACAACAAGTAAACATTACAATCATTCTATATATTATGGTGTTTTCTCTATTCTAGCATATATAATCAATAATGTATAAGCATTTGACATAATGCAATGGATAAAATATTCATTCAAACACACATTATTGGACAGGAAAATATATTTCTATTAATATAAATCAGAGATTACAAGATACAACCTCTGATGGCATGTCTACAAACCGGAGAAACTGAATCCCCCACTTGGGCCTCCACCACTTCAATCCTCCATCTCTTGATAGAAAGCTCACAAGAAAAAGGCAAGATTGGGAAGAACAAAACAATGCTCCAAGGAAAAAAGGGATGCAGACTCAAGCATAAGTTTCATCAACAATGGACTATAGTTTCTTTTCTCTCAATTCTCTCTTATGCCTTCAATGTACCAAGGGATTCCCTATATAGCTTTTCAAAGGGATAATGAAAGGTTGAATCTGAGCGATCTCAAGGCATAGGGAAGGCCAGGAGTCAAATGAGTCAGATCCATGTCAAGGAAAACTCCAAAAGGATTTAGATTATGCACACATCCCGATGTACGCGGTTTTAGTGGTCAAACCCTCGTATGTACGCGCTTATAGGTTTAAAAGTCGCGTATATCATTTTCCATGTGTTTTTAGGGATGTTCAAGGAAACATCAAAGGACAAACAGTGGTCCATAGGGTTTAAGGAGTCAACAGTGGGACACGGGAAGGCCATACAAAGTGTGATTCACCTAGAGTGGTGAAATATGTTATAACAAACAGTCACTCTTTTTCTAGCTCCCTGCATGAGATGCACAAGTGATGGAGAATCCCCCAAATGGTGTGTGTGAGGAAGCCAAATGTCTCTTTGTGAGAATGAGCAATACCAAATCCTTGGGAGAGTGGAGAGAGTGTTTTCTTTATCCCCACGTGATGTGAAGAGGAAGAGTCTACTAGGGGAGTGGGCATGTGGGAAAGGACTGACAGTCTGGCCACACCCACCACTACTTAGCAATAATTGCTCCCAACTAATAGATAGAAAAAGTTTAAAGGGGTGGTTAACACATGGCTTTTTCCCATAGGCCCAAAGTTCAACAATTCCCCCTCCTTATCCTTAGTAAAATCACGCCCTTTTCATTAATGTTGCACCGCTGTAGCTGGCTGTAGGTTCATTTTAATTATTGTGCATATTTACATGATGCCAAACTATTATGTGTTGGATAACACAATATACCATCGGTAACGATCCCAATTTCCGAAACATAACACAACCAAATAGATGGTGGGGATTTTTCCTTTAGCTCCACGCCACAATTAATTACAATATACACATCATGTATCTTTTAATGCAATCAGGGTCAAAACCGAGGATATTACATCGGGAAAGTCCAAATTTTCTGAGAAAGGTAACTGAAGGTTCGTTTCAACATACTGGTAATATTTATAAGGCATGTAACCACAAGTGGGACCATAAATGGATTGATACACAAGCTATTGAAAAGGCTGTTGAGACGATGAACCTCTAGAAGATGGACCTCCAGGGTTAGGTCCTCCAAAACCACCAGGGACATTAGGAGGATTAGTAGGAGGACCGCCAGGACCTTCGGGACCATGAGGGCCACTGGGGCCACCAGGACCACCAGGACCTCCAAAACCACTAGGAGGAGGACCACCTGGACCTCTAGGACCACCAAGAGGAGGACCACCAGGATCCCCAAGACCACTAGGAGGAGGACCACAAGAACCCCTAGGACCATGAGGATGAGGGCCACCAAGACCTCTAGGGGGAGGACCTCCATAAGGTGGCCCTCTGGCACCTTCAGCCATATGAATAGGTATTCCTCCCAATGCTGGCATGTAGGACCAGTTGATTCACCCCCATGGAGTAAAAGTATTTCCAGGATATGGAATTCTAGTGTCTGACATGCCTATAGGGGTAGGTTGGTAATTGACATTTCCTATAGGTACTTGATTTTTTGGGTGGCCATACCCCTAGGAATCTTGATTAACAATAGGTTGTGCCCCTAAGGGTTGACCTAAACACAATGGAGGGTTAACGATATTCGTAGGAGGAACATAAACTGTGGATTTTCCTGCATTAGAGGCCTGACTATTATGAGTAACAACTCCACCAGAAGGTAACATAGATTGTGCCGAGGGTTTCCCCCCGACACTATAAGGTATTGATATGAATGGAGTTGAAGGTTTCCCCCTAGCCCTAGAAGACATAGGAGGACGAGAAACAGACCTAACATTTGCAACCGTAGGGTCAGAAGTTTGACCTGGGTGTTGTGAAGTCTCAAAAGTATTAATAGGTTTCATAGAATCAACCAATGAACGATATCCGACTGGCCAAGGGTCCGTATTATGCAGAAGAAGAGCTGACATAGGTTCTTTATGAGGGGTTGGGGTTGCTAAGATAGTATCTAGTCTCTGCATTCTCTCTTGAAAATCTTGTGCATGGTGGATAGCTGATTGAATTTGTCTGTATTCCTCTTCACTTAGTGAAGAATTTTTAGGAGAGGGCCTATGTACTCCAAATGAAGAAATCGCGTGTCCCATAGAAGTTCTCCAAAATGGAGCATCTAGACCATAATCTTGACGAACAAGGCTACCAAAACAACCTTCCAGAGGACCATGGAAAGAAGTGTCACCCACTAGAGGTTGTTGGACCAAGGGAGTAACATTAGAGGAGAATTGATTTCTTCCTTCTACAACTAGGTTCTCTTCCACATGGGAAGTAGTTGTAGCTCCTTGGTCAGTAGATTCCATTAGACCTTCTCCTGTGACAGGAGGAAAGTCAGGTGGAAAGCCTTGTGTTCTTATGGACCGTCTTAAATGAAACTCCTCTAGATTGCATGGTCTATAATATAACCTAGGGTTTCAGAGCTAAGAAAAAACACACAAAAAACAAAACTTTCTCCTAGTCAAGCTACAAGCCAATAAGCAAATTCAAATGATAGGTTGAGCTCAAATGGTCGGTCTCTCACCAGGATTGTCAAGTAGTGCAACTTGCGATATACCACAAGGGTATGTGTGTAGTAATCTCAGATAGAAAGGGTATCCTAGTGGGGTCTCTTGATATACTCAGGGTACGTGGGAGCTCAAATCAGTAGTAGCGTTGTCTAATGCACAACTGTTCACAAGGGGCCTTTTGATATACAATCAAGTACGTGAAGTACCTTTCTATATACCTCAAGGGTACATGAAAGGCCATTTGATATACCGATGGTAGGTGGAATAACCATGCAAGTCCTGAGATGTAGTGTATACAAATAATGACAGGTCCTACATTTAATGATGCCTGACCACGTCTCTAACCTAGCACTCAAATTTCTATACAAATTTTAATCCTATAACTACTGTTAATTTTAAAGTGGAATGTTAGGTGAATGCATGAGGTTTTGACAGAAAAGTAAAATCATGCATGTAGTGAGAATTTATCCTCACTACAGGGGCAGGAATGGCTCCCTTGTGCCTATAGGGCACAAGGGTAGGTTCCTACGCTTAGAAAACAGGAAAAAATGGAATGAAAATAACATAAACAGAGAAGAAAATTAAACTAAGCTAATCTACACAAGAATAAGCAAATGACAACTACTACAAACTAGATTTAAGAGCTAATAACAGAAAATAAAGAAGGAAATGAAGCCCTTGTGAACCCCTCTGCAGAAAATGGGTTAGGGTTCTTCCTCCTTGAAACCTTCAAACAACCTAAGATATTACAATGGAAAACATGTAAACAATGTCAACAAAAAACCTACAAATAAAAACATCAGTTAGAAAGAAAAACAAGTAAATAAACATGAAAAGAAATTATACCTCACTTAGGTGGAAATGGGCCACCATGCCCTAGCTCATGGGAGCACATGTCTCTTGGTTGGGAAGCAATGACTTAATGAGATGGATATGGATGAGAGGGAGAGTGGGTGGTTTGAGAGAGAAAGGTCTCAAAGCATCCACAGGTAGCATAACAATAGGCAAGTGAGGAGTGTTTTGAGAGTGACCCCCACCCTCCTTTTATAGTTTTTCCAAGGGATTTTAGGGTTTTAAGCACTTGGTCAGGGCTTTAGCCCCTTCCACCCTATCGTTATCCCCTTTTAGGGTTTTAGCCCCTTTTTTAAGGGCTTTAGCTCCTAGGGGTCTATTTTGGGCTTTTTTGGGGGGTTTTTAGCCCTTTTCTTCATCCTTGGGATATTTTAGAGGTGTGGGGGTCAAATGGAAGGTCTTATGGAGTGAAATGAGTGTTGTGAGATGGTGTCCTTGGGTGGTGTAGGCCATTGAGAGATATGTGGGGGATTTTTGGGTTAATAATGCAAATATGAAAATGCAAGTTCATTCACTTTACCATTCAGTATGCCTAATTACGGGAAGGAGAGAGAGTGTTTTATTTTTCAATTTTGCTTTAAAACCAACAAATTCCCCAAACAACTATACTAGAAAATTCTTTTTTCGATCATACAACCAAACAACAATTATTCAAATCAATTCTTTTTGAAAGCAAACATGTAGGGTAAGATATCTTTTCAACAGAAAAGAAAGGCAAACAACACTCAAATTTGCATATGCAAGCTATTTTTTCGATTTTTCTAAAACATGGAAAGATCTAACTTAAAATATTGATATTTATCTTTTTGATGAGATAATGATGCAAAAGAGACAAAAGAACAAAGGAATCTTGAAATCTTGCGAGGCTAATCAAAGATCCAATGACTTAATCCCAATAAAACAATAACCTAATCTCGACAAATTTTCTTTTTTAGAGAGAAAATAAGTCTTTCTCAAGCTTAATGAAAAAGTAGAACCAAGAAAACTAATATAAGGGAGTCTTTCTTTCTGATACTATCCAATTACAGGCAGAGATCTAACTTAACCTAAATCTTCCAAAACTCCTTTCAGAAAAAATCAAACTTACAAGTGGTAAGGAATGAAGAATCTAACCTAGCTTTTTTATTTTGAAAAACAAGCGTTTTCCACATAAAAATATCATATTTCAATCACTCAGACAACTGCAAACAAGTCTGGATAGAAGCAGATGATCATGCAAAAAATCCAAAAATCACAAATCTTTGCAAAATTTGAAACAAATCAAGGTCTAGGATAGGCCTACCTGGCACTGTGTCGAAGGAGAAACTGACAGAGTGGTTTTGAAGCAGAACCTCTTCTTACACACTGAAATTAGGCAGTGGCACCGCCTATTTCTACCTGGACTCAAGCGGTGGAACTGCTTCTTGCCTCAAGTACATGTGTGGTTCCCTGTAACAAGCTAGAACACAAGGAGAGTGAAAAATAAAGTTAACAAATTGCAAGAACTATACAAAAACTGATGAATCAACAATAATACAGAACATAAAAAGTCAAGGTGACTCAGATTCGAAGAGATCTGAAGATTTCAAACCAAAGCTTCACTAAATCAGATGTAGATTTGACTGAAAATACTGAAGGTTGGAGCTTGGATTCATACAAAAGTAGTTCAGAAACTAAGGAAGATCATATCAAATATTTATGATCAAATCAAAAGAAGCTCCCCAGCAGAGTCGCGAAATTTGTTATTAGGAATATAATAACTTCTACAGATAGAAGCTGTTCCTCTGGTCTGAATGGTTCAAATCCAGAACAAATGAGTGAAAAAATAGGTTGAGAAATTTCCCTGAATGTTATAGATTCCTAGAATACAACCTTTGATGAAAGACCTATAGACCTACTAAAACACATCAAATAGGCCGAATTTGATGTTTAAGCTACCAAAATCTAGGCTTTTCGGTGGCTAATGAATAGTTGAAATGTTCGCCTAAGCCACCGAAACATGAGCTTTCATTTTCTTGAAGAAAAACAAATTCCAATGTGTTTCAGGATTCATTACATACCCAAATCTCTCACAATGAGCCTTAAAATTTTCAAAAATATTTTTGACTTCCTATCACTACATGATATAAATTGTCTAATTTATTTGAGGAGATAACACTTAGTAAGACTAAAATATTTATCTTATGTAATAAAGCCTAATTATATTTTGGGCTGATTTTTACACTCAAAATCTGTCACCAGCATGTGATAGGATCTCTAACACAGACATTTTCCCTCAAATCCCAAACTTTAAGAGAATCCTTCTCTGGGTGTTGGTTCCAACATACAAAATTGCGGCACTGCTTCTACCTTCAAGCAGATAAGCGGTACCCTGTTCAGCACCGCCCTAGTTGTGTGAGAACTAGGCGGTTCCACCACATTTAACCTATGCTATTGGTGCAGTTCCTACCCATCACCTCTTTGTCATAAAGGGGTATAAGCGGCGCCCTTGGTAAAAATGGAAAAAGGGAGAATTCACGAGGATTCTAGAACAAAAACCTTGTGTCCTATCTTATCCCTATTCACCTGGGTTGGTTAGGGTCAAGATCCCTCTTCACAGGATCTTATGGCCAGCTCACCCATCATTCTCTCAACTATACCTATCCATTTGAGCCCTATAAATACAAGCTCATACCCCATAGTTGAGAAAGAGAGAAGAAAGTAGAGTTATGCTACTGAATTAACACCCTCGCTTTAATCCATCAAAGAGAAATTGTGGAGCAAGTTGGAGCTATCAGGGGACAAGGTGCTAGTCTTGTGAAAGAGTGCATTGGCACTAAGGCACATGGTTGTAATCTATTTCATTGATTTTCTAATGCAAAGTTGATTTCCTTCCCACATATTTGTTGTATTGATTTCAAATATATGTTATTGAATTCCTTAGTTACTAATATGAATGTGTAGTTGATTTTTTGGTAGCTTTGATGTATTTGTATATTTGATATGTGCTACAGGTACTTCATCAAAGTCTCATTCCAGGTGTCTATAACGTTCAGGGAAGGTCTTCAATCTTTTCATTCACTCTTTTGTTTTTGATCTGAACCATTCAAACCAGAGGAACAACTTCTATCCATAGAAGGTGATATATTATTGACAACAAAACTGTCGACTCCATTGGGGAGTAGATATTTCTTGTTCATCCTCTATTTCTGAACTACTCTTGTCTGAATCCAAGCTCCAGCATCCCATATTTGCAGTCAGATATACATCTGACCAAGTGAAGTTTTGGTTTTAAATATTCAGATCTCTTCATATCTGAGTCACCTTGACTTTATGCACTCTGTCTTATTGTTGATTCATCAATCCTTGTAGATTTTTTTACCTTTCTAACTTGATTTTTTTGCTCTCTTGTGCATTCTAGGTTTTTGCAGAGAACTGTGCATGTGCCTTTGGAAAGAACTGGTGCCACCGCCTGAGTCGATTTAGAAATAGGGGGTGCCACTACCTGAGTCCAGTGAGCAAGAAGTGGTTCTTCCTCAAAACCGCTCTATCAGTAACCTCATCTACACGGTGCCAGGTAGGCCCATCCTAGACTTTGATTTTTTCAAGTTTTTTGCAAAACAATTGTGAATTTTGGATTTTGTGTGTTCAGTTGCTTTTGTCCAGGATTGTTTGAATTTACTTGAGTAATTGAAATCTGGAAATTTTCATGTGAAAATTGCTTGTTTCTTAAAATAAAAAAGCTAGTTTAGATTCATCGTTCATTATTTCTTTTAAGTTTTTTTTCCTTGAAAGCAATTTTTGGAATATTTAGGTTAAGTTAGATCTCTACTTGTTATATACTAGCGTTGTAAATAAAGACTCCCTTAGATCATCTTGCTTGGTTTTATTTTTTCTTTAAGCTTAAGAAAGACTTATTTTCGATCTTAAAAAGAAAATTTGTTGGGATTAAGTTATCATTTTTATTGAGATTAGTTCACTCGATCTCTGATTAGCTTCAAAATATTTTAGGACTCCTTTGTTCTTTTGTCTCTTTTTCATCATTATCTCATCAAAAGAAAAAAATATCAATAGTTTAAGTTAGATTTTTCCATGCTTCAGAAAAAACCGAAAGTATAACTTGCATATGCATATTTGAGTGTTGTTTGTCTTTCTTTCTCATTTGAAAAGAGATCTTACCCTACCTTTTTGCTTTCAAAAGAGCTGATTTGTAGAAGCGTTGTTTGACTGTATGCTCAGAAAAAGAAGTTTTAGTGTTGTTTAGGGAATTTTTGGTTTCAAAGAAAAATTGAAAAGAAAACACTCTCTCCTTCCTGTAATTAGGCATACTAAATGGTAAAATGAATGAACTTGCATTTCATATCTGCATGGTTTTACGTTTCTGTCAAAACCTCATGCATTCACCTAACTGTCCACTTTAAAATTAATGGTAGTTATAGGATTAACATTTTTATAGAAATTTGAGGGCTAGGTTAGAGACGTGTTCGGGCGTCATTAAACATAGGAGCTATCGTTATTTGTCTGCACTACATCATGGGACTCACACAGTTCTTCCACATACCATCGGTATATTGAACGACCTTTCACGTACCCTTGAGGTATATAGAAAGGTACTTCACATACTTGATTATATATCGGAAGGCCCCTTGTGAACGGTTGTGAATTAGACAACACTACTACTGATTTGAGCTCCCACATACCTTGAGTATATTGGGAGACTCCACTAGGATACCCTATCTATCTGAGAAAATCCCTTTGGCCATATTGTGTGGAGAAATACACCAAAAAAAACATCCACGAAGATTAATATGCAGTACCCTTGTGGTATATCATGAGTTACACCTACTTGACAATCCTGGTGAGAGACCGACCATTTCAGCTCATCCTATCATTTGAATTTTCTTGTTGGCTTGTAGCTTGAGTAGGAGAAAGTCATTTTGGTGTGTTTTTTCTTAGATTTGAACCCTAGGTTGGGTTAGGAACTGTGAAATCTAGCTAATTTTTAGTTGAGACGGTCCAGAAAAACACAAGGCTTGCCACCTGACTTTCCTCCCATCACAGGAGAAGGTCAAATGGAAGCTACTAACCAAGGAGCTGCAATTAATTCCCATGTGGAAGAGAATATAGATTTATAAAGTGGAGACCAATTCATTTCTTATATGAATCCCTTGGCTCAACAACCTCATGTTGGTGATACTTCTTTCCATGGTCCTGTGGAAGGTCATGGTTATAGTCCTATTCATCCATATTATAGTCCAGATGTTATGTTTTGGGGAAATTGTATGGGACATGCCATTGCCTCATTTGGGGTATGTAGGCCCTCTCCTAAACATTCTTCACCAAGTGAAGAAGAGTATAGAAAAATTCAATTAGCTATTCTTCCTCATAATATGGATCCTTGGCCAGCTATATATCGTTCACTGGCTGATGTGATGAAACCTATTGATCTTGTTGAGAATCCACCCCATCCATGTCAAACTTTCAACCTTATGGTTGCAAATGTTAGGTCTGTTTCTATTCCTCCTAGGTCTTCTTGAGCTGGGGAGCACCCTTCAATTCCGGTGGTATTGATACCCTATAATGTTGGGGGGAAACTCTTGGCACGACCTACATTACCTTATAATGGAGTTAGTACTTAAAATAGATAGGCCTCTAACGCAGGCACATCCACAGTTTATGTTCCTCCCATGAATATAGTCAACCCTCCATTAAGCTTAGCTCAACCCTTAGGGGCACAACCTGTAGTTATTCAAGCTTCCAGGGGATATGGTTACCCACCAACTCAAGTACCTGTACAAAATATGAATTATCAACCTACCCCTACAGGCATGTCATACACTAGGATTCCATATCCTGGAAATACTTTTACTCCATGGGGGAAACCCAACTGGTCCTACATGCCAGCATTGGGAGGAATACATATTCATATGGCTAGAGGTGTCAGAGGGCCGCCTTACAAAGGTACTCCCCCTGTAGGTCCCGGTGGTCCAGAGGTCCCGACAGGACACCTTATGGTGGTCCTCCTTCCGGTGGTATTTGGGGTCCTGGTGGTCCTCCTCCCGGTGGTATTGGGGGTCTTGGTGGTCCTCCTCCCAATGGTCCTAGTTCTCCCAGGGGTCCTGGGGTCCCAGTGGTCCTTCTCCCAATGGTTCTGGTGGTCCTAGTGGTCCTGGTGGTCCTCCTCCTGATGGTCCTAGTGGTCCTAGTGGTCCTCCTCTCGGTGGTCCTGGTGGTCCTAGTGGTCCTCCTCCCGGTGGTCCTGTTGGTCCTCCTCTCAGTGGTATTGGTGGTCCTCCTCCCAGTGTTCCTGGTAGTCCTGGTGGTCCTAGAGGTCCTGGAGGCCCTCCTCCTAATCCTCCTAATGGCCCTGGTGGTCCTGGAGGCCCTAACCCTAGAGGTCCATCTTCCAAAGGTTCATCTTCTCATCAGCCTTTTCAGTAGCCTATGTATCAGTCCACTTACAGTTCTGCTGGTGGTTACATGCCTTATCAATATTACCAGTACATTGAACCAAATCATCAGTTACCTTTCCTAGCAACTTTGGAATTTCTCGATTTGTCCAAGTTTATCAATGACCCCATCCAACATAATCCTTCATGGCATCCTATTCCAATCAATTTACTATCGGATATTCCAAAATTCGATGGAAAGCAGGGAGATGATCCCAAGAATCATGTAATGACATTCCATCTATGGTGTTCATAAAAATCCTTGATGGATGACTCTCTTCGATTGAAATTCTTCCAGCACACTTTGACTAGTATGGCTACAAAATGGTATATTGAACTTCCACGACATTCGTTTGTGGATTTTAGTGCTTTGGAAACTCCCTTCCTCACACACTTTTAGCTACATATTCGTTATGAAACAGGTACTGAACTTTTGACTTATTTGCATCAAAACACCTCCATGCACATTTCAGATCATATTTATGAGTGGAGAAGGTGGAGAAGGCTCATCAAATATCCTATCCCGGACCAACTCTTAGCTAATTGGTTTACAAAGTATTTTTTGCCACCCATTGCCCGAGATGTAGCTATGGGGGGTGTTGTCACAGAAGAGCAGGCCATTAGTTGCACTCAGTATCTAGACTTGGTATATTCCCAGTTTAGAACTTTGTATGACCTTATTTCTCAAGCTCCTCGTCCCAGCACAGACCTGAATAAGCCACCTGTAGAAAATCCTGTTGATGGGGTTATTGGTTCAATCCAGCCTCCATCAGTAGCCAAAACCGCCAAACAACCTGGTCCTTCTACTACTTCTCCTTCCAACCCTATGGTTTCCACCGAGGTGAATGCTATTCAAAGTATGCATTCATCTGGTAATAAGAAAAAAGGAAAAGGTAGAAACAAGAAAACTAGAAACCAACAGGAAAATCCCAAACCTATGGCTCCAGAGAATGATAATAAGGGGAAAAGGAAATCTAAATATCCTTGCCTATTATGTGGTGGTGATATTTTCATGAAAGAGTGTCCTTGATGTGATGAAATTAATAAGTTTTTAAAGAGTAACCCCGCACTAGCAGTTCCCACCGATCCTTTTACTTCTCAACAACAACTGGTAGACCACATGTCTAACGAGGGAAATTATAGTTCCATAGAGGAAGTTCGAATGATGTCATCAGAAACTCTTAATCTAACAACCCAAATTCAGTCATATGACAAAATGGAGGAGAAGAAAATTGAGAAACCTTCTCTAGATAAAGCTCCTTCTACCGGTTCTCCTGCATCCTCATCCAATGGTCCCCTAACGATCGAGAAACCTAATCTCGACATGATTTTGCATCCACCCAAGAGTAATTTTAGGAAGGATATTTTTAACCCTAATTCCCAAGCTGCATAGTTCTATAATGTCATATAAGACCTAGCTCAGGCATTGTGTGCAATGTCTACCTAAGAAGTACTCCAAAGGTTTCCTACACAATGAAAAAACCTTTTAACCGCTTTGGGAGCCACGGACCCGAGTGACACAAATTTGATTTAGTTCAATCTGGGGAACCTAAAACCTAGATTACCTCACCAACTATCTTTTCAAGTCATAACTAGGGTAGTTGGGAAAAATTTCTTCAGGATTGTTTTAGATGAAGGTGCTTCAACCTTTGTTTTGTCTTTGTCTGGTTGGAAAGCCATTGGCTCTCTTGAGCTTGTGAAATCACCGATGATGCTAAAATCCTTTGATGGAATAAGTTTCCAGCCCTATGGTCTCATGCCAACCTTTTTAGTTGAGCTTGGGGGAAAAATTGTTTCCATTCAAGTGGAAGTAATGGATGCCCCATTAGACTACAAGATTCTCTTAGAAAGACACTAGTTTTATGCTATGATCATTGTCACTTCAACGATATTTAGAACTCTGCAGTTTCCACATTTGGGAATAATTGTAACAATTAATCAACTTGATTTCTATATGATAGATGTTACTACTCTTACGATGAATAACATCCCTTTGCTAGCTCAGTCCCCTCCTCCTTACTAGTTGATTGGGGTAGGGATGTTGAAAGACTCCACCCTCATGGGTGTGTTTCTGTCAACCCCTTCTAGCATAGAAATGGAAATATTCAATATGATATCTTCATTTAATTATGATACTAAGGATAAACAAGTTGTTGAGACATCCTCCCTCAACTCGCATGAAGCAGTTTATGATGCCATCCAATCTATTTACAATGTTCCTACGGATTTTCTTCATCTAGTGGCTTCAGATCCTTACCACTTTCCTTACTAGTTAGAATCTTCACTTCCCATTCTAGATTATCTCTCCCAGACTTTTCCCTCCAATGAGTCCATCATATAGATTATGAATGCGGATGAATCAGTATGGGAGGATCACCATCACCGATCCTTTTTCCTCCCCAATACCAGTTCAGCAGATAATGATTTTGTATCTCTCTTGGGTACTGATATTGTTGATGCCCCACAAACACCTGTCTTGTTGCAAGATTCTGAATCTGAAGGTAATTTATGCAACATTACTAAAATGGCTTGGCTCAACATATTAGTCAAGCCTAGAACTGTTGAACATGTTCACATAGGGCAGAACTATTCAATCAATGAAACTAAAGAGCATAGAGCACTTTTTAAATAATTTCGAGACATTTTTTCCTGGTCTTATGAAAAAATGTTTGGGATAGATCCATCTATTGTGGTCCATGAGATAAAAACCTATCCTATATCTAGATCAGTTAGGGAAAAATTGAGACAAGTCCATCCATGGAAGGTTGCAGCTATCAAAGCCAAAGTCAAAAAAAAATTGAAGGTAGGATTCATCTATCCTATGCCCCTGATAGAATGGGTATCGAACATTGTTCCTGTGAATAAAAAGAAAGGAACTATTCAAGTCTGCTTCGATTTCCAAGACCTGAATAAAGCTTGTCCTAAGGACAACTTTCCAACTCCACACATCAATCAGATTATCGATAACTATGCTAGGAATGTCATATTTTCATTTATGGATGTATTTTCTATCTACAATCAGATTGAGATATTACTCACCAATCAACATAAAACGAAATTTATATGCCCGTGGGGAAGCTTTTCCTATAGGAAGTTACCCTTTGGTATTAAGAACACTGGGGCCACATTCCAGCATCCCATGTCCTATGCATTTCATGACATTAATAACATCATGGATTCGTACCTTGATGATCTCCTTGTGCATTCACAGCAACGGGAAGACCATCCTCAACATCTTAGAGATATTTTCCTAATATTTTGTCATCATAAAATATGACTGAACCCCCACAAATGTGTTTTTTGCATTGAGACAGGATGTCTCTTAGGCTTTGTGGTCTCCAATGATGGTATTTGGATTGATCCCTTAAATATTGCTACAATACTCGCTTTACCTGCCCCTACCAACCTGCTTGAACTCCAAATTTTGCAAGGGAAGGCAAACTTTGTTCGTCGTTTTGTTTGTAACTTCACTGAGAAAACAAATGGGTATATGCATTTCCTAAAGAAGGATACCCCCTTCTTGTGGGATGACCAAGCCCAACGATCCTTCAATAATCTTAAGCATGCTCTAAGGCATTCACCCATGATACACCCCCCAGACTATTCGAAGGATTTTCTCCTATATGTTGCTGCCTATACTACTACTATCAGAATGGTTTTAGCCTAAGAGGACCTAAACAGCCTAGAACACGTGATTTATTACACTAGTAAGAATCTTCTTGATTCTGAAACTCGATACTCGCATGTGGAGAAGCTAGCATTGGCTACAGTCATTGCTGTCCAAAAATTTCGTCACTGCATTTTGCTTCGCACTACTACTATACTAGTAGACCAAAACCCTATGTACTATATATATTGACTCGTCAGGTGCTAGGGGGCAAGTACTCCTGATGGATTGTCATCCTATAGGATTTTGACCTTGAGTTTGCGAAAGCTACTTCCAAGAATTCATTGGTTTTTTCAGAACTGATGTGTGATCTCCCTGTGCTTTAGTGGATCTTGAGCCCAGTGATTAATTCCTGGATGAATTTATGTTCCTAATAAGCACAATTGACCCATGATATGGAGCTTTGATCATCTATATCTAGGCACAACATTTCCAGCCTACTATATCTCGTGAAGATCATCGTCGCATTCGTCAACACACAAAATACTATATTATCCTCAATGATACATTGTATAGACGTGGTATTGATACCATTCTCTGATGATGCCTCACCCATGATGAGGATTAACATGTTCTTAATGAATTCCATTCTGGAGCATGTGGTAGTCATCTTTCTTGGATGGCTATAGCATAGAAAATCCTTCGTGCTGGCTATTTCTGGCCCTCTATCTTTAAATATTTCCATGAGGCTGTTAAGAAATTCCCACCCTATCAACACTTTTATTCGAAAAAGTGCACCCACCCTTCTCCATTACACCCCTTCATTGTCATTGGCCCTTTCGCCAAATGGGGGATCAATTTCATGCATTGTGTAAGAAATAATATTTCACCTTCTGTGGACAGAAGTTGTTCCTTTGGTCTGAATGGTTCAGATCCAGAACAAATGAGTGAATGACAAAGGATGAAGACCCTCCCTAGATGTCGTAGATATCTAGAATGGAGCTTCGATAGTGAACCTGTGTACCTGCAATCAGATAAAACACGTAAACACTGTTAGTTTTTCATCATTTAAGCTAGCATTATGTTAGGATCTTTTCACTGAGAGAATAACAAGCACATCAATAACATAAGCACATCACAAGAGACAAGAGACACAAAGCTTTTAGGAGGGGAAACCATAAATGGAGAAAAAAACCTCAACTTCCTCTAAGATAGTATCACCACAAGATGTGATCCCAAAACAATAAGATGACCTCTCAACACAACAGCAGCCTTCTGTCTTCTGTCAAGCCAAAGATTTCCTTCTCCAAAAGTGCGCCACACTTGAGAGAGAAAGAGAGCTAAGTCACAAGTGGTAAATAGAGAGACTCTCACTCTCTATTTATATTCTTCTGTTGACTTGAAGTGCTCTCAACCTAACAATTACTACCCGAGCCTACACCTTAATTAGTGTATAATAACCCAAGTGCCCCTAAACAGTGGGGACTTACCCAATGACTTGATATGACTTGTTTACATTATAATCCTCCCGATCAGAACATCGGGGCATGACCACATGACTCAAATACATAATAGAAACATCCCGGAATAAACATCGGGTTACAATAATATAAAATACATAGAAGAATACATTCCAAAGTTACATATACATCAACACTCCCTCTTAACTAGGAAGGTATTCTTTTGACACAATTTTTCAGCACTGGTCTTCTTCTCTGCTTTAACTGGATCATCTGAGTCATATTCATCTTCAAGTCATCTTCTTCTTCAAGTCATCTGGATCTGGATCATCTCTCAATCTGGATCATCATAAAATGGCATCACTGGATCTAGATCATCACTCGATCTGGATCAACATCACTGGACTGGATCTAGATCATCACTCGATCTGGATCAACATCACTGGACTGGATCTAGATCATCACTCGATCTGGATCATCTCTCTGGACAGGATCTGGATCATCACTCGATCTGTATCATCACTGCTGGATCTGGATCATCACTCGATCTGGATCTCTCGGAGTCATCATAACTGGATCTGGATTATAGCTCGATCTAGATCTCCACTGGTCATCATCAAGTGTGTACTATCTCGTCATAGGAAGTTCTACAGAGCCAACCCTATTTCATGCTGGATGTAGGCCCACCACCTGCAAGTCTTCATCATCACTCTCCATACTGGAGAATCCTCAGGACTTATTACGTGCGTCACAAAACCTCGAAAGAGCATCCCAGGATTAATTACGGGCACACAGCCCAACCTATAGGATCTCCCAGGGCTGATTACATGTGGTCATGGAAAAACCTCACAAGAGCATCCCAGGACTGATTACGGGCACACAACCCAACCTATAGGATCTCCTAGGGCTGATTACATGCCATCCCAGAGAAAAACCTCGAAAGAGCATTTGCCAGATGTCCCAGGGCACCGAATTACATGCCATAGGAAAAACCTCGAAAGACCATCTGCAAATCTCCCAGGACTGATTACATGCTCATCTGCACAACCTGACTGAGTGTTCCTGGTAACTGACCAGGTTCCTCCATTCCTAGAATGGCAGTTTCCCTTACATCTGTCCTACTCGACAGAATGGCCAGCACTCATATCTGTCATGGGAGGAACTTAATCCTTTAGCCATGACCAGAATGGCTCAGCCTTTACATCTGACCTACTCGTCAGAATGGCTCAATCCCATCCAATGATGGAAGACTCTCAACCACAATGAAGAGAGATTTCTGCACTTACATCTAACATGGAAGGAAATAAATCCTTTAGCCATTAACAGAATGGCACAGCCCTTACATCTGACCTGCTCGTCAGAATGGCTCAATCCCATCCAAGGATGGAAGAATCTCAACCACACTGAAGAGAGATTTCTGCACTTACATCTGACATGGAAGGAACTAAATCCTTTAGCCATGAACAGAATGGCACAGCCCTTACATATGACCTACTCATCAGAATGGATATGGATCTCAGTACTCATATCATTCATGGAAGGAACCAATCCTCTCACCATGACGGAATATCTCAGCCCTTACATCTGACCATGGAAGGAACCAATCCTCTCACCATGACGGAATATCTCAGCCCTTACATCTGACCATGGAAGGAACCAATCCTCTCACCATGTCAGAATGGCTCTGGACCTCATCACTGTCTCTGGGAGGAAGCATCAATCTGGAGAACACCAAGTCTCTCTCTGAATTACTCAAACTTCAGCCTAGCCAATGGATTCGTCAATACATCAGCTATCTGTTCCTCCATTGCAACATACAGGAGCTTCACTGCTCCTCTCTACACCATATCCCTGATATAGTGATATTTGATCTCGATATGCTTCGACCTGTCATGGAACACTGGATTCTCTGACAACTTCATGCAACTCTAGTTGTCGCAATGTATATAGGTAGCATCCAACTGGAGATCAAATATATCAGACAGTAGCTTCCGCAGCCATACTGCCTCACAACTAGCTAAACAAGCTGTGACATACTCTGCTTCAGCTATACTCAGTGCCACACAGGATTGCTTCCTGCTAAACCAAGAGATCACACCTGATCCCATACTGAAGCAACATCCCGAAGTACTCTTCCTATCAATGGCACTACCTGCCCAATCTGAATCAACATAACCCTCTAGGTTAATCTTCTAATTCGCATCATACTTGAGCCCATAATCAATTGTACCCCTACATGCTTTGCAACCATCAGGTGAACATGTCTCAATGTGTTCACAGCAAAGCAAATATCTGGTCGCAGGTACATTAAGGACCCAATCATCTGATAATACATCGTAGCATCAACCATCTCTGAAGAAGCATCACTCAATAGCTTCAGGTTGGATGCCATAGGTGTGGTCATGCAGTCCATCATCCTGAACCTCTTCAGGATCTCTACTGCATACTTCCCTCATCCAAGGAAGATTCTATCTGTACTCTGCCACACCTCCATACCTAGAACAATAGTGCATCAACACATAACAGGAGCATCACTGGTCTTCCACCTTCAACCTTGGATCAAAGGTTGATATCCACTTTACTCTCAGTAAATCCTAGAATCATCAGTAATTTTCCCATCCTGTCGTACCATGTCGAACCTCAGGATCTTCTGCAGTTACTCCCTCTGAAGCGGAGCATCAGACTCCCTCTTTTTTCCGTACTCTATGCACTGAAACATTCTGTACTGGAGTGACAAGTAGTATCCATCTAGGATCACTAGATACTAAGATCGTCTATCTTGAACTTCTTCAAAAGTTCATCTTGCACCCATCTGTGAGCTTGTCATCCTCTATCAACCTTGTAGCAAAGGTTAAGATATTCATCAAGCTCATCATGTATGTGTTATCCCATGGGTGTCTTCTGAACTCGTACAAGGCCTTCTTTCATTTGCACACATGATTATGCATGTCATGTGACTTCACTTCTATTAGCTGTAAATGTTTCTTTGTAGACTATGCCTTCTCTTCGTGAGAAGCCTCATGCTACGAATCTTGTTTTGTATCCCACGATGTTTCCATCTACTGCATGATGGAACTATGAACTTCTCTTCAGGTCTCGATAATACGCCTTGACATCATTCTTCTTGAACTGGAAGGTTCTGCATCAATGATGTCACTGCATTCATCATATTATTCTTTGTCTTGAAACTGTCATCACTTGTTCTTTGGAACAAGTCTTCATTCTTCTTTGCTTGTAGGCGATTATGTATGCAATATTTCCTACAAGTAAAATGAATTTATATGGTTAGAAACATTTCATAAGGAATATTCATACTGGCAAATACTTATGCATTAATATATGAACATGCAACTACTTTAGCCAATACAACATGCATCCATATCTCACTGAAACTTTCTAGATGCCTTCCATCTCTACCAGGACAACATTGGGATTGTGCACTAATCCAATATGTCAGCAAAGAGGTTTCATTCTAGATAAGTAGCAATGGAGAATTTGTATAGAACCATGATCTACTTACCCATCACATGCATATTAAAAGTATGCTGTCATTAATGCAAACATCCTATCATGCATAATACAACAACTGAATATAAACAAATGCATAACAAAATAATATAATGAAATGACAATTGAATACTTATCTTTATTTGTTTCGAGGGTAGACTCCTTCTTAAGCCTTTAGCTTCATCGTCTTCTTCATTCATAGTCGCATCGTTTCTTATCCAAATGTTGAGGTGGATAAGAAGTTCTTCAAGAGTTGAGTTCTTCATATTCCTCTTGCTTGAGGGATCTTCTTTGGATGGAAAGAGCTTGATCTTCAGTTGCTCCCATCTTCTCTTCTCTTCTTATGATTCGAGCTTCTTCTTCTTCATGGAGTCTTCTGAAAGTAATCACTTCCTTCTAGAACACATTCCTTGAATGAATGAATTCTACGATCCTGGGAGGCCATTCAAGGTGGTCATCACCACTTCTGCATTCTTCATCGCTTATTTTACCGCTTCAAGTTGTTCTTCCCTTCAAATAGCTTGAAATTCTGGAAGACCTTCAACAACTTTGTTTTGTAGTGCACATGTGCAAGTTTTCTATGCCAAAGATCATTTGGTTCTACCGTATCATGGATCAAGGCTTGTTCTAGATGGCCCTTCAATTTGTACAAGCCTCCTTCTTTTTCTTCAATCACTACCGCATCATCGATAGTCTTTCCTTTTGGTCACATGATGACTTGACCATCTATGAATGCAGCCCGCATTCCTTTTGCATCAATGCTGAAATAGAGAGAAGGTTCTTCTTCAATCCTAGCACAAACAATACTTCTTTCATTGTTAGAGACTTACCAGAGTATAGCTTGTATGAAGATTCCCCACTACCTTTTATTGGACATTGGTAGTCATCTCCTAGTCATTCATGTTCTGATAGTCTCACAAAAATTCCTTGAATCCCATCATATGTTTGGAAGCCCCACTATCTATAAGACAATCATCACTTCCATGAGTAATGTTACCTATGAGAGCTGATATTAGAACATATTCATCCTCGCTTGAAGAATCTTCTCTTTCATATCTGGATCTCTTTCTGGATGGTTCATCATCCTCTGCAGCATGAGTATGATGTCTTCTTTGGCCTCTCCCTCTGAAACTGGAACCTCCATGCTCATGTAGGTGTCCAATCCATTTTCTTCAGAGAGATCATATACTTCCAGGTTTGGAAGTTGTTAACTTTCTCAATCTTTTAACTAAGCTGATGTGATATATCATATTGAAATGAGAACCTCAAATGGAAATAGCAAAGGATTAGATCTTACCGATTTGAGGTGTCCGCCCTTGTCCCGGAGTTTGTTAATCTAGGGTTTGTCGCAGAAACCCTAATTTTCAAAACTTGGAATCTTTCAGATATGATTGGATGAACAGATAGATCTCTTCAAATGGAGCTGTCCAATGTACTCCTTTTCTGAAAACAGTGAAGGGAAACTCTCGGAACAGGAAGCCCTAATTCTCTGATTTCTTCTGCAGAAATTCCTGTTACTGTTTCTGTGATATCTCGGAAATTACTGATCCTCTATTTCTGAAATTTCTCACTAAGTTAAATTCACATGTCCCTGATCCAACAACGCAAGTTTTATTAGAATTTGTTTCACCATTTGGGATTTATGATCCTTTTCCCAAGGTGACCTGTTACTGGACTGTTCAGAACAGCGAAGTTGTACGGAATGCCACGTGTCACTGATTCATATTCTAAGTCTGACCTTAGGACCACAGAAAGTAAAGTCAGTTCCCTTTCTGGAATATCTTTAGGAATTCCATTTGGACCTCTGTAGCCCAAGATATTTCAGATCTCCCCAGGTGTCCTGTTTATGGATGATTTCTGGAAGAGGATGGAATCCTAACTTGGAGAGATCATATCTCCCAGAATATAGCGAATCTGAGGCTTCCCTTTGGACACAGTGTTCATCAGGCGTTTATCTTCGGCCCTTACAATTTTTGGCTTCTGAGACTTTGCCAATATCGGAATATAGCGACTGTACCAAAACTTAGCAGTTTTAGTATTTAGGGTTTCTCCTAGCTAGGGGTCAAACTAGGGTTTGACTTTCCCGGAGATTTACCCAACCAAATTTCTTGATCCAGGTCTCTAAATTTCGGTTTTGATGAGGAGAAAAATCCTATTCTGGTCTCACCCAAAAATTCCTCTTCTGTAGAAAGCCCTAGTTTCCACATCGAAACTGAAAATGCTTGAAATTGAATTCCGCATCGACAGAAAGATGCACCCTTCAATGGAGAGTCATCCTAGCATACTTGTGCTGAAAATATGTGGAGGAAGATACACAAAATAGGAAGCCCTTGTTCCTGTAGCTGTACAATGTCTTCTTCTCAGGTTAGCTCTGATACCATGTTAGTTTTTCATCATTTAAGCTAGCATTATGTTAGGATCTTTTCACTGAGAGAATAACAAGCACAGCAATAACATAAGCACATCACAAGAGACAAGAGACACAAAGCTTTTAGGAGGGGAAACCATAAATGGAGAAAACCCCTCAACTTCCTCTAAGATAGTATCACCACAAGATGTGATCCCAAAACAGTAAGATGACCTCTCAACACAATAGCAGCCTTCTGTCTTCTGTCAAGCCAAAGATTTGCTTCTCCAAAAGTGCGCCACACTTGAGAGAGCAAGAGAGCTAAGTCACAAGTGATAAATAGAGAGACTCTCACTCTCTATTTATATTCTTCCGTTGACTTGAAGTGCACTCAACCTAATAATTACTACTCAAGCCTACACCTTAATTAGTGTATACTAACCCAAGTGCCCCTAAACAGTGGGGACTTACCCAATGACTTGATATGACTTGTTTACATTATAATCCTCCCGATCGGAACATCGGGGCATGACCACATGACTCAAATACATAATAGAAACATCCCGGAATAAACATCGGGTTACAATAATATAAAATACATAGAAGAATACATTCCAAAGTTACATATACATCAACAAACACATCAAAGCTACCTGAACATAATCTATTTATCCATGTCAATGACTAAGAAATCCAACAATATTTACATGTGAAATCAAAACAACAGTAATGTGGGATGGAAATCAGCTTTGCATTAAGATGAATGGAGAAGTTTACAACCAATTAAGCCTTAGTGTTGACGTGCATCTCCATGAAGCCAACATTTCATCCCCATAAGCTCCAAATTTTCTCTCTATGCTCTCAAATGGCTTGGGCCAAGTGGTCAATCCAACAACATAACAATACCTCTAAAGTTCTCCCCATCAACCATGGACATGAGCTTGTATTTATAAGGCTCAATGGATAGGAATGGTTGAGATATTTGTGGATGAGGTGGCCTCCAAGATCCTATGATGAGGGATCTTAAGCTCAATTGACCCACAATTATAGGGATAAGGGAGGACATGAGGCTCATGATCTAGAAGCCTCAAAAAACATCTCTTTTTTCCATTTTACCCAGGGTACCGCTTTTTGCCTCTTATGACAGGGCAGTTTAGGTTAAAAATGCTTATGGATTAAAGGCTATAAGTAGTGGCACCACTTATGGTGAACAATATAAAGGCGTTGCGAGCAAGGTACCGCTCATGGTTAACAGGGAAAGCGCGGTGCTGAGTATTTTCATGAAAGATTGACAAACAACATGGGTTTTCTCTTCAAGTGTTGGGATTAAGGGAACATATGTAAGTCAAGGACCTTATCACATGGTGGTGACAGGATTTTGGTATAACAGGATTTCCCCCAAAGCATGAGTCTTAGAGGGATATGATAAATGAAACCTTTGAGAGAACACGTCGTCACTACAAGGTGAAAATGTCGGCTTGATCAGAGCATGTTGTCAAGTAGGCATCTCTAGTACATCAATATTTTTCACTCATAGACACAAGTAACCAACTCATGGCTGCAAAACAATACAAAGCATATCCATGGGAGGAATAAAAAAGCATGGCTACTAGAATAAATTATAGATCCATGTGATAGAGGACTCAAACTTGGACATAGCTACCAGACATACAACGTATATCTATGTCATATAGACGCAAATTTGAGCATAGCCACAACCATAAAAATGTGGATCCATTCTAGATATACAAAAATCCATCGCAACTTGGGGAAAAGCAGTGAGTGCTTTAAACAAATACCCAGGGTCTTTGTCTCAACTTTCACAAAGTACGATTCTATCCATGTGATTACAATGATCTGAAGTCGAACATGGTATAAACCACTTTATTACTAGCCAATGATGTGAACCGTTAACAAGTGTGAGGGAGATCACCGCTGATGTCAATGATTCCCAAGGTACCCTAGTACAATATACTGAGTGTGAATAGATGTCCTGAGTCGAAAACCCAGTCAATTCTATCAATCAAAGGTCAATGATGTGAACCTATGTTGAGAGCGAGGGAATCTGTCATTAAGGCATACAGATCTCAAGTTACTAAGTTTTTGTTTCTAAGACTATTTCTTGGATGGTGAGTTGATGTCGATAGTCATAGTATCGTCGAAGGAGGGCCATGATGAGTCCCACATCAATGACACGAAACTCGGATCATAGTTCTAGAATGATGTGAATGTAGTAACCATAGGACTGACTCAAAAGTAATGACACAATGACTGTTTTGACTGCAGAGGAAAAACTTCTTCAACTTTCCTTTGAACATTGGGTGGCACGACAAAAAACTTGGAAGCATGAATAAACGGGACAAATACACAATGCGAAAGTGGACAATGTGTTCTTTTGAAAGACTCAAAGGAGTGGCATGACTCATGAAAGTGGATCATCATGGAGATCAGATGAATACCCAATTGACTAACATGATATGCATACAAGTGCCATGTTCAAAGGTAACGACAAACTACTGCCATTTATTGCAAAATGATTCTCATCCCATTTTCCCCATCATGATCGATGAGTGCCTCTTTTCAGTTTTACGAGTTCAAAGAGGGTAACAAACACTCGGTATAGCTTGTCTGAAGACAAGTCCAAACTCATATGTCTTACGAACCTGAGAGAGGAGGGGTTCGTTCCCGAAAAAAGGTCTCTCAATGTTTAATTTAAAGAGTCCAATGAAAGAAAACTCAGTATTGTTCATGTTTAGAGATTCTAAACGATTACGGAAGAAGACTCCAAAACGGTCCTTTTTCGTATGATTTAGTCCCTAAGGCTCGAAAAAGTGTAAAATCATACCTTAGAGAACTCTTCCAGTCATGATCGGCTGGAGTTTTCCTTTTTCGTAAATAGTCTATCCGAACCGAAAAAGAGATAACTTGCCATCGGACAGACGACTCTTCAAATGATTTAACGAGCGTGAAGAAGACAATATTGCTTGACAATCTTTATGTATTTACAGAGCCTAAAAAGAGTTTAAAGAGGACTCCATGAGGTTTCTTTACACAGTGTCAATTTTTACGAGCCTGGAAAGAATCAGAAACCGACTCGACGATCTTTCTGTGTTTCAGGAACCTGAAAAGAGGTGAAAGAAGACTCCATGAAGTTTCTTTACACAATGTTGATTTTTTACAAGCCTAGAAAGAATCAGAAATAGACTCGGGCCTTTGATACTAGGTTTCAAGAGCGTGACCAAAGTGTCGTAACAAATGCTCATTGACTTTTTCTGTTTTATGGAAGTACAAAAAAGTCATAAACAAACTCCCAAAGCTTGTTTCTATGGTTCTTCTATCCTACAATCGACTCAAGAAACAAGTGTGAAATGCGCTCATGACTAACATTAAGGGATTATGACAGATAAATTTCGAGAAAAAGTGATTTTAAATCAAAACTATAGCATATCAAACCCAAAAATGTCTATATAAGCAATGCAAATAGTAAAAAATCAAATCATTTTACTATTTACCCATAGTGGAGAGAATTTGGAGCACTTTCCTAGCCAGATCTTCTGCTACTAATACAGGGAGTTCCCATCGTCAAATTTGAGCACCATCAGTTCCAGGTAACAGTTAAAACCCTACTCTTTCTTTTCATAGTCTTTATTTTGAGTTTTGATGGGGTTCCAGGCTTGTATGGAAGCCCTAAAACCATGTAAATGGGCACTGAGCCTACCCCTTGTGGGATATGTGGTACCTCACAAGAACTGCACCTAAAACAAGGCTAGCAAGAAGTGTCACTGCCTATCTCCAACGGTGCACAGGCGGTGCCTGCCGTGGAGATTTAAAAATGGTAGCACAAGCAAAAATAAATCATTCTTTTGAATTTAAATGATTAAAGATGATTATAATATGTGTTGTTATTGTTTTTGGCAGGTATTTGTTGTTCAATCATGGTGATATGGAAAGAAAGACAACATGACAATGATGATGCTTTTGCAGAAAGAAATACGAGTTGTATAGCCGCATTACGAGACTGTGGGATCTTGAAATTATTTCAGACCCCAAGTGATCCAAAAAAAAGATCTTTTCTACTCTATGACGTTAACATGAATTGCATAAAGAGCATGAATGAAGCTCACAAATCCATAAGAAGAGAACCAAACAGCATAGACAATATGCACATAAAGACAGCAAGTTGATAACGGAGTTCGTCCAGGATGGACTACGTCTCCGGGCCTACTTCTCAATAGGAGGGCCAATCTATAATCTCAGCATGAAGGAAAAATACATGGCAATGATACAATGATACCTTGGCGACAATGGTCAGGAAGAGAATCGCTTCCCAAAACACAACAAGACTGCTTCCAGCAACTCTGAAGCCCGAAGGCGGTGTAAAACAAGTATAAACACTCATACCTTCCTCCTGCAAAGCGATGAAATCTCCATTCTCTCCTTTAGCTACAAAGTCTCCACTCCAAAGCATGCTAGTAAATGGAAATTAAGTGGGTTTATATAGGCTTGGCTTTCCCCACTCCACATTCTCCTCATGATTCTTTAGTTACAACAAATTTTTCCCAATAAGGCATATGGTTCCAACTCCCCACACTTGGTTAGGCTCTTCTTAAATTATGTAGTTGACATAGTTACAACTATGCCAACCACATTTTATATTTTTAGAATATTACAATAAAATTCTTTTCCCCCAAAACCACATGGTTCATTGAACCCACAATATGGTTTTTTTTTAAAACAAATTTGTTATAACGTAACTTGTTTTTAGACCCACTTATAACAAATTTTCTATAGTTTATAATTTGACATGTGCTGAAATAGAGCGCGGGATCCCGTGCTGGTCGGATCTCCCGGTCACGTTGGAGGAAGAACTAAGGTTGGGGCTAAGCCCCGGCTCCTTTGGGGCTCGAAATTCCACTTTAAATAATATTATTTCCATACATTATCCAAAGAACACTACCAGTGCAGTTGGTAAAGGTGTAGAGATAGGGTATGGGAGGTCAGGAGTTTGAAACCGGTGGAGCAGCAACATTTTGGTGAACTTCAATCAATATTGGCCAATCCGGTGCTGCCACGTGGCAGTTCTGGATTGGTCCACCTCAACGCCCAGTCCGCTGCCAACTCATCTGCCATACTGCCAACTAAGTTGCACAGTCACCTCTGTACTGACATGTGTCACATTCAGATTGGTCCGTACTGTTGACTGGATTTCCACCTCATCATCCGTACATGACACGTGTCGCATCCTGATTAGACCGTACTGCCACCTGTCTATCCGTACAACTTCCACGTCATCCGTCTATACTGTACATATGCCACATGTCACCCTGTTAGTGGTGCCACATCATCATGTTAGTATAGTATGGATGCCACGTGTCACCCTGTCAGTGGTGCCACATGGCACCTCTTTTTGCCAATTTTACCTGTTGACCTCATAGAACAGAACACAACAACTTTCTCATACGGAGTCTGTTTGAGGTGAAACAAATGCCGTTGGAATCATTTCGACGAGCCCTTCGATCTAGCACTAGTTTTGTTGAGATTGGAGGACTTCAAAAATTTTGCCTTATTGGATCCTCCTGGATCAATCCTCCCCACTGAAAATCTTTTGGCCTCTGAAATCCTTTACTAATCAACAGATAGGTGAGGGAATTTCTCCCTCACTTTCTCCTTCTTGATCCACTTGGATTTTCTTGGATGAGTGCCTCTGATGCCCACTGGAAGATACTCAACATCACCTCTACGAGAAGTCCTTGTCCTTCTGTTCAAGATGACATCTTCCTCTAGCTCATCCATGTACTCAGGAGCAAATTCATCAACTGATGGAAATGAGACATTCTCCCTTTCATCTATAATCATGGGAGGCTCATAGAGTTTTAAGTTCTCCACATTCACCATTGAGTAGATCTGCATGTATGGCGGTAGCTCTGAGCGAAAAGCATTCGTCCCAATCTTCTCCAAGATGGTGAAGGGGCCATATCTAATAGGCTTGAGATTCTTGCCTTCTCCTTTCATCCTCTCCTTGCTGATGTGAAGCCACACTTGATCTCCCACCTAAAAATGCTGATCAACTCTATGATTTTCATGGCGAGCCTTGTACTAGGCTTGACTCTTCTCCAACTGCTCTTGCACTGCTTGATGTACCTATTGAACTCTTTGAATGAACCTGCGGGATTTGTCTTCATCCTTGGAAGTGCTTGAACCAACCTCTATCCCATAAGTCAAGTACAATGGAGTCTTTGGAAAGTACCCAAAGCATGTCTCAAATGGTGAGCTCTGAGTGGAAGAATGCATGGCCCTGTTGTAGGCATGCTACACATACTGGATCTGTTCATCCCATAACTTAGGATGCTTGTTGCAATAGCCTCAAAGCAGATAGACAACTGTCATGTTGACTACCTCTATCTGTCCATCGGTCTGTGGATGGAAAGCGGTGCTCCTCTTCAGCTTGGTGTCCATCATACACCATAACTTTTTCCAAAACTCTTCAAGAAATCGGGAGTCCCGATCCAAAATAATGGATGTAGGACGTCCAAAGTGAACCCATACATGCTAAAAGAAGAGAGAAGAAGCCTGCTCTGTAGTGACCTGCTTTTTACATGGCATAAGAATACACATCTTGCTAAGCCTATCCATGACCACATACAAGTAGTCATGACCCCTCCTAGACATAGGAAAACCCCCCACAAAATCCATGGAAATGCTTTCCCAAGGATGGGAAGGAATAGGAAGTGGTGAGTACAGCCCCAATTTTCTATTAGTGGGCTTACAAGTAGAGCACATCACACACCCCTTTACATATTTTGTTACAATGTATTTCATGCGAGTCCAATACACGAGTCTTTGTAAATGAGCCAAAGTCTTACCTACCCCAAAATGCCCTGATACAAGAGAAGTATGAGCTTCTCGTATTATATGGACTCTTTCACTGATAGGAACACATAGCTTGCCCAAATGATAGAGCAAATTTCCCTGCAAATAGTAGTCTTCCACCTGTGTGCTATTGGTTAGCTTCTCATAAATCTCCTTGAAATCATCATCAGTAGCATATTGCTCAATATAACTTTCATGGGACAAAGAAGCATTTTTCAAAACAATAGATGCAACAATAGGAGGTCTAGAGAGCATATCTGCCACTTTGTTACTAGTACCCTTCTTGTACTTGATAACTAGATGGAATTGTTGAAGGAATCCCATCCACCTGAAATGATGAGCTTGCTGGAGCTTATTCTAGGACTGGAGATACTGCAAGGGTGATGATCAGTATGGATGATCGTCTCCTTACCCATCAAGTAGTGTTTCCACTTCTTGACACTCTGAACCAAAGCATACAACTCTTTGTCATAGGTGGGGTATTTGATCACTGCTTGAGTAAAAGTCTCTTAATGGTAGAAAATAGGCTTGCAGTGCTGCATCAATACTACCCCCATGGAATATCCACTGGCATTTGTCTCTATCTCAAATGGTTGTTGCAAATTGGGCAAGGCTAGGACTGGGACGGTGCTGATCTTTCCCTTCAATGTGTCGAAGGATTTCTGCTACTTACCTCCCCCCTGGAAGGATTTATTTACACTTGTTAAGGAATGAAAAGGAGATGATATGTATGAGAAGTTCTGAATGAACCTCCTCCAATATTGAACAACTGTAGAAGTTCTTTGTTACCTTGCATTCCCACGGCTGTAATCCTGGTTTCGTCACCTGAGTCAGAACCCAAATCTCATTGCACTGTTGCAACGGTCTTTTTCTTCTTTTTTCCTCCATAATGCTTTGGCCTCTGTTTAGGATGCAACTTCCAACAACTTTCTTCATCATGCCCATCAATGTCGCAATGTTTGCAATGGAGCTTTCCTCCTTCCTTCTTGGTAGTGGTTTCTTCTTGCTCTTGTCTTTCTTTTTGGACTTGTGGTTGTTGTTGTGATTGAAAGGCTTCTTTGGATGGTCTTCTTACAAATGCTTCCCCCTTCTCTCAAGATGAGTAGCCTGAACAATTGCTTCATCCACACTAGTAGGATTCAACAACAGCAAAGTATGGCATAGATAATGATAAAGAGCACCAATGTACTTCAAAAGAGTGTCAGGAGAATCTAAAGAAATATTCAACTCTAAAGCTTTCTTTCTAAATTATTCAGTAAAATTCTAAACACTTTGACCCTTTCCTTGTCTAAAACTTTGTCAATCCATCATAACCTTTTGAACATAACCCAACGGATAAAATTGCTTACGTAAAGCAGAAATGAAAGTAGACCATGATGAGAGAAGATTACCCATTTGTTTGCTACCTTGCTGAAGCTTGCTTTCCCACCATACAAGTGTAGTGCCTGTCAGCCGAAGTGAATCCAACTAAATCTTCACATCTTCTTCTTTTATCTCTTGGACTCGGCAATAGACCTCAATTTTCCTTATCCAATTGTTCAACTTCTCTGCATTCGCTTACCCATTGAACATGGGAAAATCAAACTTCACATCGAGCTTCAATAAGGGATTCTTTTGAGGCTCTTTGTGAGGAACCTTGGAATGCTGAGAATGAGATGAGGAAGAAGCACTTGAACTTGTGCTTGAAGCTAAAGGTGAAGAGGGAGGCTCAGGAGGCTCTTCACCACCTCCTCCTTGGTTAACTAAAGTGTTACCTTCGTCCTTCACTTCTTTGTCTTCCTTCTTTACTTCACTGCCTTTTCTTTCTTTTGCCATGTGTCCTTCATAGTCTACAAAGAACTTGTCTACCTTGTCGGCCATCATGTAGAAGACCTTGTGAAATTTTGCCTCCATCTCGATGTGGGCATCATTAGCATCCATATTCATCCTTCGGTGTGCACATCCGATCTCGGAATTGTAAGGCTCTAATGTACCCTCACCAGCTTGCAGTTTAGCCCTCGTGAGCATCCACAATCACAATCCAACGTCAAATAGACCTTCTTTGATACCACATGATCTGAAAACAAGATCTTTGCTACTCTATGACGTTAACCTGAATTGCATAAAGAGCATGAATGAAGCTCACAAATCCATAAGAAGATGACCAAACAGCATAGACAATACACACATAAAGACAACAAGTTGATAATGGAGTTCGTCCAGGATGGAATACGTCTCCGCTCCTGCTTCTCAATAGGAGGGTCGATCTATAATCTCAGCATGAAGGAAAAATACATGGCAATGATACAATGATACCTTGGCGACAATGGTCAGGAAGAGAACCACTGCCCAAAACACAACAAGACTGCTTCTAGCAACTCCGAAGCCTGAAGACGGTGTAAAATGAGTATAAACACTCGTACCTTCCTCCTACAGAGCCACGCAATCTCCCTTCTCTCCTTTAGCTACAAATTCTCCACTCCAAAGCATGCTAGTAAATGGAAATTAAGTGGGTTTATATAAGCTTGGCTTGCCCCACTCCACATTCTCCTCATGATTCTTTAGTTACAACAAATTTTGCCCAAGAAGGCATATGGTTCCAACTCCCCACACTTGGTTAGGCTCTTCTTAAATTATGTAGTTGACATAGTTACAACTATGCCAACCACATTTTATATTTTTAGAATATTACAATAAAATTCTTTTCCCCCAAAACCACATGGTTCATTGAACCCACAATATGGTTTTTTTTTTAAAACAAATTTGTTATAATGTAACTTGTTTTTAGACCCACTTATAACCCATTTTCTATAGTTTATAATTCAACATGTGTTGAAATAGAGCATGGGCTCCCATGCTGGTTGGAGCTCTCAGTCATGTTGGAGGAAGAACCAAGGTCGGGGCTAAGCCCCGGCTCCTTTGGGGCTCGAAATGCCACTTTAAATAATATTATTTCCATACATTATCCAAAGAACACTACCAGCGCAGTTGGTAAAGGCGCAGAGACAGGTTATGGGAGGTTAGGAGTTCGAAACCGGTGGAGCAGCAACATTTTGGTGAAATTCAATCAATATTGGCCAATCTGGTGTTGCCATGTGGTAGTTCCATATTGTTCCACCTCAACGCCCGTACATGACATGTGTCGCATTCGTATTGGTCCACCTCAATGCCCAGTCAGCTGCCAACTCATCTACTGTACTTCCAACTAAGTTGCATAGTCACCTCCGTACTGACATGTGTCGCATTCAGATTGTTCCGTACTGCTGACTGGATTGCCACCTCATCATCCGTACATGACACGGGTTGCATCCTAATTGGACCATACTACCACTTGTATGTCTGTACAACTGCCATGTCATCCATCTGTACTGTATGGATGCCACATGTCACCCTATTAGTGGTGCCACATCATCATGTTTGTATAGTATAGATGCCACGTGTCACCCTGTCATTGGTGCCATGTGGCACCTCTTTTTACCAATTTTTCCTGTTGACCTCATAGAACAAAACACGATAACTTTCTCATATAGAGTCCGTTTGAGGTGAAACGAATGTCGTTGGAATCATCTTGATGAGCCCTTCGATCTGGTGCTAGTTTTGCTGAGATTGGAGGACTTCAAAAAAAATCCTTCTTGGATCCTCCTAGATCACCAAGCATGGTATCAAATGAGCAGTTGCTAGAGCACATACTTTGGATGTGGAATCTGGAGCAACAGTGCTTCGAGGTTGGGGCCCATATTTTGACAGTGGAGGTAGAGGACATCTACTTCTTGACTGGACTCTCGAGACAAGGTGCCCCCATCTCACTGACAGGTTCTCGGGGAGGGGATATGCCTATAAGTGATGGTTTCAAATGATCTTTCTAGCAAGCATACTCTCCGGAAGAGGCAGAGAAGCACAATATTTCTAATGGTGTAGACATGGTTTAGATGTCAAACCATGAGTTGTGAGTCCATCAATACTACTAGATTGCAAACATCATGGGAGACAGCTTTAGTCAGAAGACCTATGACTGCTCGATACTCGACGATGTTATTGGTAGCGGAACCAATACAAACTGCTCCTGAACTGACCAAATCTTCAGTCGGGGAATAGAGGACCCAAGGTGTGGCAGCAAGCACCATTAGTGAAGCCGTAGAAAGCCATTTTCTCTGCATGACCAAAACATGGTATAAACAGATGCAGACACTAAACTCAAAACCATATTGAAAATACTAAAAGCACACTGAAATTCAAGCAATATACATATATACAAGATACCATCCAAGAAATACCTAGGCATAGTACCTTTTTAGGTACAACCCATTGCGAGGTTTCCCAAAAGGGATTCCATCATAGTCAATGAGCTCGTAGGCTCCTTTCTCTAAAACTTTAGAAATGACGAAAGGTCCATACCACATGGAGTCAAACTTACCCTTCCCTAGTTTGTCATATCTCTAGTCATAAGTCAAAAATAGGTCACCCTCATTAAAGGCACAAGGTTGGACGGATTTATCATACTGTGCCTTGATGAATTTCTTATGTGCCTCATTAGCCAAGGCAACATCTCTCTGGGTCTCCTCAAGGTTATTCAAGTACAAAAATCTTTCTTTCTCTATGAAAGTGTCTGGGAGAAGTTCGATGGTAAGTTGTAAAGATGGAATCTGACATTGAATCGGTAAGATAGCTTCGAGTCCATAGACAAGCTGGAATGGCATGAAATGAGTGGTTGTTTTCACCGAAGTCCTATAAGCCCAAAGAGAAGAGAAAAGAACGTGGTACCAGTTGGATTTATGATCTCCAACCATCCGATGAAGCATAGTTTTCAGAACTTTGTTAATGGCCTCTACCTGACCATTAGCTTATGGATAATATGGAGTAAAGTTTTCATGGTGAAAAACTAGCTTGGAACTCAGTTCCTCCATCATTTGATTATGGAAATGTGATCTGTGATCAGTAACGATGGACTGTGGGACTCCAAATCTAGCTATGATATGATTGAACAAGAAGAGAGCAGAATTATTACCATCTTCTGCATATGTAGGCATGGCCTCAGCCCATTTTGTAAAATAGTCAACGGCTACGATGATGTAACCATGCCCCCCGGCTGAGGTAGGCTTACAGTGCATAAATTCAATCCCCCATTTGGAAAATGGGCCAACGGAAATGATGGGGTGTAGCAAAGAAAAATGGGTGCACTTTTTGGGATAAAAATGTTGACAAGGTGGGAATTTATTAACAGCCTCATGACAGTCTTTGAAGACAGAAGGCCAAAAATAGCCAGCGCAAAGGATTTTTTGGGCTGTAGCCATCCCAGATAAATGACCGTCACATGCTCCAAAGTGGAAATCATTCAACACATTTTCAGCCTCCTCATGGGTCAGGCATCGCTGGAGAATAGAATCAATCCCATGTCTATACAAGGTATCATTCAAGATGAGATAGTATTTCACGTGGTGACGGATACGGCGGTGATTGAAACGGGATAAATGCGGCTGAAATCGTTGTGTTTGGAGATAAATAAGCAAATCTCCATACCATGGATCAGTAGTGCTAATCAGGAACAAGAATTCATCTGAAAATGAATCACTGGGCTTAGATTTCATCGAAGCACAGGGAATATCACACATGAGCTCAGAAAAGACCAAGGATTTCTTTGATGTGGATTTGGCAAATTTCAGATCAAACTACTGAAGTATGAATATCCACTGGGAGTACTTTCTCCCGAGCACCTGACGAGTCAGGATGTAATACATAGGGTTCTGTTCTGCCATTACAGTGGTTGTGTGGAGAAAGATGTAGTGACAAAATTTTTTTACAGCAATGACCATGGCCAATGCTAACTTCTCCACGCGTGAATATTGGGTTTCAGAATCCATGAGATTCTTAATAGTGTAGTAAATCATGTGCTCTTGACCGTTGGGATTTTCCTGTACCAAAACCATGGTGATGGTAGTAGCAGACGCAGCAATATGTAGGACAAAGTCCTTTGAATAATCGAGGGGCGGTGTATCACGGGTGAATGAGTCAGAGCGTGTTTAATATTATCAAAGGCATGTTGGTCTTGGTCATCCCAGAAGAACGTGGGGTTCTTCTTGAGGAGACACATATAACCGTGCATTTTCTCGACAAAATTGCATATGAAACGACGGAGAAAGTTTGCTTTCCCTTGCAAACTTTGGAGTTCAAGAAGATTAGTTGGGGATGGTAAAGCTAAAATGTCAGCAATTTTCAAGGGATCAATCCAAATTCCATATTTAGAGACCACAAAACCTAGCATACGTCCCGTTTAAATGCAGAAAACACATTTATGTGGATTGATCCGTATATTATAATGACAACATCTCAGGAATATCTCTCTAAGAGGACCATGGTGGTCCTCCAATCACTGTGAATGAGCGAGGAGGTCATCAAGGTACTGTTCAACAATATGTTTAATATCATGAAATGCATAGGACATCACACATTGGAACGTGGTTCCAGCATTTTTCAAGCCAAAAGGTAACTTCTTAAATGCAAAGGTTCCCCATGGGAAAATGAATGTCGTCTTGTGTTGATCGGTGGGTAATATCTCAATCTGATTATAGCCAAAGAAGCCATCCATAAATGAGAAGATGACACTTCTAGCATAGTTGTCGATAATCTAATCAATGTGTGGAGTAGGAAAGTTGTCCTTGGGACAAGCTTTATTCAAATCCCTAAAGTCGATACAGACTCTAATAGTGCCCTTCTTTTTATTTGACAGGGACAATGTTCAATACCTATTTCATCAGGGGTATGGGATAAATAAACCCAGCTTTCAGAAGTTTCTCTATTTCAGCTTTAATAGCTGAATCCTTTCGAGGACGAACTTGCCTTAGTGTTTTCCTGATAGGTTTGGTCATGGGATAGGTTTTAATCTCATGGAGCATAATGGATGGGTCAATCCTTAGCATCTCTTCATAGGAACAGGAAAAAATATCACGAAATTCCTTGAAAAGTTCCATGTATGCTTCAAATTCATCTATTGAGCAGTTCTACCCAACATGAACATGCTCAATGGTATCAAGCTTGGCTGATATGTCAATCAGATTCGTCTGAGAATGTTGCAAAGGTTTCCTTCAAAATTTGTGTCTTGCAACAATATGGGACTTTGGGGTACGTTGACAATATCAGTAGGAAACAGGGATGCATAATCATGGTTAACTGAACTGGTGTTGGGGAGGAACATGTATCTATGATGGTGATCCTCCCAAATGGACTCCCCTGTATTCATGATCTCCAGAATAGACTCGTCAAAAGGAAAAGTCTCTGAGAGATAATCTAGAACAAGAAGAGAAGGTTCTAACCAGTAAGGTAAATGGTAAGGGTCCAAAGCTACTATATGAAGGTCATCAATGGGATCATCGAAAAAAGTTTGAATGCTGTCATACATTTCTTCATGTGAAATTAACGAGGTGGACTCAACAACTTGTTTGCCCTTAGGCTCATAATCAAATGAGTTGATCATGTGGATTGTCACAGTATCCATGTTAGGAGGCATGGATGGAAAAACCCCCATAAGAGATTAATCCTTCAACATGCCTACCCTAATCGATTGGTAAGGAGGAGGGGATTGGCATAACATGTAGATGTTATTAGCCGTGGAGGTAGTGACATCCAGCGTGTAGAAATCAAGCTGGTGAATGGTAACAATTGTCCCTAGAATCAGAAATTGGACTATTCAGAATACTGTTGAAGTGACAACAGTCATGGCATAGAACCAATTTCTTCCTAGAAGGAGGTTGTAATCTAACGGGGCATCTACCACTTCTACTTGAATGGAAACAGCTTCACCCCCAAGCTTGACTGATAGGGATGATATGAGACCATGGGGCTGAAAATATCGTCCATCAAAGGCCTTCAGAGTCATAGGTGATGTTACAATATTAGGAGAGCTGACATCTTTCCAACAAGACAGAGACAAAACGGAGGTCGAAGCTCCTTCCTCTAGTACCGTTCGAAAAACTTTCTTTCCAACTATTTTCGTAATGATCTGAAAAGCAATTTTATGGGGTAACCTAGACTTATAGTTCTCAATATTGAAATGAATCAAATTAGTATTATCCGAGTCTAAAGCTCCTAATGCTGTTAATGAGTTTTCGCGCTGTGTAGGACAACTTTGGGGTACTTCTAAGGTAGACATTGCACAAGGTACCTGAGCGAGATGTTCAACTACATTATAAAATTGAGCAGCTCAGGAATTAGGGTTAAATACAACCTTCCAAAGAATACTCTTGGGTGGATGAAAAATCATGTCGAGAGTAGGCTTCTTGATGGATAGGGGAATAGTAGACGAGGATTCCAGAGAACTAGTGGAGGGAGCTTTCCCTAAAGAAGAATGGTCTTCTTTCTTGTCTACAGTTTTGTCATAATTCTGACTTCGATTTTGCAGATTAATGGTACCCAAGGACATCATACGAATTTCTTCTAACGAACTAGAGTTACCCTGATTAGACATGTGGTCTATTAGTTGTTGCTGAGAGGGAAAAGGATCCGTGAGTACTGCGGGTGTGGGATTTGATTTTAGAAATTGGGAGATTTCATCCCAACGGGGACACTCTTTTGTGAAATGGTCACCTCCACATAGCATACATGGATATTTTCCCTTTCTCTTCCCTTTATCGTTATCATTGTTGGTTGGTCTTGTATTCTCCTATTGGTTTCCGGGTTTTTTATTCTTATTTTTACCCTTGTTTTTATTATTGCCCGAGGTTTGAGTACTTTGAATGGAATTGACCTCGGACGAAACCTTAGGAGTTGAAGGAGTAGGGGGGTAGTCTGGGGTTGCTTGGAAGGTTTTGCTGCTGACAGGGACTAGATTGAACCAACAATCCCATCAACAGGTACTTCTATTGGTGGCTTGGTGGGATTGGTGCTTGGGATAGGAGCTTGAGGAATCAAGTCATAAAGAGTTTCGGACTAGGAATAGACCAAGTCTAGATACCGGGATCGAATAATAGCTTTCTCTTCAGTAACGACACTTCCCATAGCCATATATTGGGTAATTGGAGGCAACAAAGATTTCATAAACCAATCAGCTAATAATTGATCCAGAATAGGGGCCTCAATAAGCCTTCTCTGCTTTCTCCACTCATGGATATGATCGGATATGTGGGTGGAGGTGTTCTATCATAGAGATTTTAAGAGATTAGTACCCATTTCATAATGAATAGGGAGATGAAAGTGTGTAAGAAACACGGTTTCCAATGAGCCAAAATCCACAAACGAATGTTGTGGGAGTTCAATGTACCACTTTGCAGCTATATCGGACAAAGTTTGCTAAAAAAGTCGTAACCGAACTGAATCATCCATGAGGGAGTTTAAAGAACACCACAAATGGAATGCCATGACATGGTTTTTAAAATCATCTCCCTGCTTCCCATTGAACTTTGGGATGTCTGATGGTAACTTTACTGGAATGGGAGGCCACGCGGATTGTGTCGAAAAGGGTCATTAATCAACTTGGACAAGTCAGGAATGTCCAAAGTTTCTAGGAAAGGTAACTGTTGGTTAGGTTGCACATACTGATAATATTGATATGGAATATAATTACTAGTAGGACCATAAGTGGACTGATAGACACATTGTTGTGAGGAAGAACTAATGGAAAATCCTCCTGTAGCGGGTTGATTTCTAGGATCAGGACCATTATGACCACTAGGGCCTCTGGGAGGAGGGCCACCAGGGCCTCTGGGACCACCAAGACCACTGAGACTACCAGGAGGTGGACCACCAGACCCTCTAGGGCCACTAGGAGGTAAACCTCTAGAGCCTCTGGAACCACTAGGAGGAGGGCCACCAGACCCTCCAGGGCCATAAAGGGGAAAGCCACCAGGTCCCCTAGGACCACCACGACCATTAGGACCATAAGGAGGAAAGCCATTAGGCCCTCTAGGACCATTAGGGCCCCCAGAGGGTTGCCACCTTTTCACACACCTGGATCACATGGCCGAAATATTCAAGCCACTCGGTGTGTCCTTGGGGGCAAGTCTCGAGTCAAGGTTGTCACCTTGTTCTTAACTCCTCCGTTTAGGCTCAACTCCTAACGGAGCCAAGGGGGGTAGACCCTATTAAGTTACTAAGGATGATTTCATAGTGTGGTGATGTTAAACTGAATCAGTTACTTAGGAGTTCGAATATTTTAACTATAAACAATTGAAGATGACAAGATACGAAAATAACACACGAAAGCACAAAGCTGATAAACAATATATATATGAAGCAAAAATGACCAGTGCCTTAATAATGGAGTCAAATCAAAGAGATCAATGCGCTTGCATGTGCTTGGAGTGAATGTTTTGCGATTGCATCTTGGTATGTTTTAAGTTAAAATTGAAGTATGAATTGATTAAATTAGGCTAAAAGGGGGACTCCAGATATACCCGAGAGTACTTGGAGTATGTCCAAAACAAAACCTACACGGCTACCCGCAAGGAATATGTGGGCTGAAATGGAGTCTCTGGGGCTATGTTCGTAATGCACCCGTTAGGGTGTGACAGAGATCGACGCCCCGAGGTCACTTTTCAGTAGGTTCCCGCTTCCTTTCGGTATTTTACCACCATAAAGGTTTGATCGAGGTGTTGGATTTTCACCTGATGGTTTGTTAATTGGGGAAGGTGAGTCCTAATTATGCTAGTCACCCTAGTGATTTTGATACAGCTTCACTGATCGGACGAACCGCGGCCAAGTGCAGAGCATACACACTAGAGTCTTGTAAATTTTAATAAGTTTTTAAGAGATGTGTTCTTGATTAAAAGAAAAGCCTCCAAGAACCTCTTTCGATCCAAGTGGATCTCAATCGGGGAATCAAGGGGTTAATTTTAAATCTACTGATAAAAAAATGATAGAAAAAATAAAACAACTACTCAAATCTGGTTTTTTGATTAATCCTACCACAAATCTCTTTCCCCTTTCGGGTCACTCGGGAAATCGTGGGGTAAGTATTATGATTAATTTTGAAAGTAAGATATGGAATATGGAATTAACAAAAATATCAAATATACTACCCTGCAAATCAGATCAATTCTAGTAAAAAGGAAATAAGCAGAAAAACGACGAAAATGGCACCGACACGAATCCCCCCAGGGGGGATGGGGAATGGGCTCAAAAGAGCCTATTCAAAGGATGATTTTATTAAAAAGGTAAAAATATCAAAGCACTGATAAAACAGAGCTTTCTTGGTCCTTTTACAGGCTGAAACCAAGATATTATAGTTTATACAAAAAAAATTACAAATTATGTGACAAAAGAGAGACCCCTGGGGGGATTTGAGCGCTCCAAAAGCCACTTTGGAGAGCAGATTCATTTCTTCTCTATCATACCTGTTAAATTATAGTGAGTGAATTATAATAACAAATTCCCCAAATAACTTTAATAGTACCTTTGGTTCAGCCTACTTTATCTCAAAAAATTAATGAAATTAAACTAGCTAAACCGACGAAAAAGGAACCAAGGAAAGAAAGCTTTCCTTGGGATCTTGGCTTGCTGTTTGTGCATCCAATTAAAATCACTGATATTGCAGAATATTGAAATTAGTGAACAGCAAATGAAACTACCTTAACAGCAAGCTATGAATTTTTCAATAAACTACTTGCGAAACTAAGGCAATTTAGCTAGATCTCTTGAATTTGAACTTTAGGTGCACAATGAAACTAAGATCTAGAAATTTGAAGGGATATTGATAATTATATCTATGTATTCTTTTATTTATGAGATATATCATATTGAAAAAGAAACCTTAAAGTAACAGTTTGAGGAAAGTTTAATAATTTTTAAAGGAGGAAGAGAGAGAAAGAGTGTTTGAAGCCTGGGAATGTTGGGCTTTGGATTCTTCTTTGGTGGAATACCGAGGGACTATGTCATTCATAAGATACTGAAGATGGGGAAGATTCAAAATAGATCAACCTCTTCTACCAGCGAGATCACCTGCAACTTGAAAACCCTTGCACAAACAGATGGTTAAAACATAGGTGCTGCCGAAGGAGATGATTGGAAAGCATGCAATTAAACTTAAAATACATACAAATCCAATAGATCTAGAACAAGCAGCAGTAAGAGCATAAATCAAACTAGAATAAACTCTTACCCTAATAGGAGGGAGCTCTCTCCTTCAAGGCCAACAATTAACCAGCAAAGCAATGATAAACAAAAGTAGATTATACCTCATAAGCATTTGACAATCAACATCCACACATGAAGAGAATTACACCATAGATCTTGCCTCCAAAGCTTCTTTATTCCAGAATGAAAAAACAATATAGTACAAGAGCAACAGCACCTCAATCCAGTTCTAACTAGCATTGGAAGAGGAGGTTGTGCCTGGATATATACAATTTGCAGGCCATCTAGCCCAGGGGGGCACAATTACTCATGGAATCAAGTGAAATCAACTGATCGAGAGTCCATCAATGCCTGATCTATGTCTAGCTAAGCCAGATCTGGGTCTCACTAAGTGCAACTATCAATCGGGGGGCTGATCTGACTGACACCTCAACCTGTTGACTGAAGAATCCACCAAAAATCATCCAGTTGAGCCAAAAATGTGTTGAAGAGAGAGGGTGGGCGAAATTCCTCATAAAGGATGCTCAAGATCAACTCTGGATCTCATTTGATAACCTCCTTCAGTCAAGGATTTGTCAGATCCAGTCAATTTGCTTCAGATCTGACTGATTTCAATCAAATCAGCTAAGAATCCATTGATTTATGATTTTGGATTTGCTCCATTATTCATCAATTTATTAATTAAAATAATCAATAATTGATTT
>LPNX010571457.1:110945-172974 GCA_001517045.1 Pseudotsuga menziesii
TCTTTTATAGACACTATCATGCTAGAACATTTTTTACAATTCCCTCATGGGGTATGAACATGTGATATAATACAACAAGCACTTCCCAGAAGTACTTCCAAAGGTCTTTTTGAAGTCCGAACAAGTTAGCCCTGTCCCATTCACCGGGCTCACTTGATAGAAACCACTAAGTACAACTTAGGTGGTAACATTCTGGCTCCAACTGTGGGACGTGTGCTCGATCTGGTATTTAAGGCAAGGAGAGGATACGAGAACACTAGAATCTCTGGTTTATATACCCTGCAAAAACATCTCAACTTGACAAGAAAAACCTCAGTAGCACAAGTTTTATGAAAAACCAAATGAACCATTAAGCTAATTTATTTAAACAAAATAGATGTAACTAACTAAAAGAAGCAAAGTTTTATTATAACTAAAAATAGAAATGCAGAAAGTAAATGCTCTCTTTCAAAGAGCTTATTTTCCTACTCTAAGCATGATATAAAAAGGGTTAAGTGTAATCAGAAATCCAATGTAACCACCTAAGCATTTTATTGACATAAAAAAAAATTTCCTTGTCTTTGGTTACCAGCCAAAGTAAGGATACTTTATTCAGAAAATGCAAACTTGCGTGATGATCCAGAATGGGCGGGATGGATGGGAAATCATAGGCATGAATAATGTAGTCAAACTTCCTCCCAAACTGGTAAGTGCTTGCGCAGGCTACTTCTATCCAAGACTGGATAGGGTTGATGTACAAATTGGAATGATGAGGCAGATTGACTACACCATCATACTGATCATCAAGGCTTACCGGATGATAATTCACTGTATAAGCCCCAAGCATCTCCAAGTCATGAGAAAAATCTATATGTGAAGATGATAGTTGAGAGTGATATTCTAATAACTACATCACATCCATCTTTTCACAAAACTGCTTCTCCATATCTTCATTACTGATACCCTTGTACGGCTCTGCATGATATGACTCTGAATGATCATATAAGAGTTTTGAATGCTGCTTTTCAATACTAGGATTTTCCAAGGTCTCCAGATTCATGCTTCCCTCTATGGATTTATAGTAGATTGGACTTCCACAAATCTCTAAATAGACACTCCCCTTGCTGGGTATAGCATAGATAGGATTCTTAAAAAGATATCCACAAAAATCCCAATAGTCATCACCATCATCTATGTTAAATGTGATGGATTCCCCACTGCTGATATCAGGTTCCGATATTGAGTTCTCTTTGTCTTCATTACTGATATTGATATATGTATCATACTGATAATGTGCATAAACTTCATGCTCCTTTTTCATATCAAAGTTTCCCAAGGCCACAGGGTCCATGCTCTCTTCTTTAGATATGTCATAGATAGAAAAATCAACAAAACCATCAAAAGTTTCTGGTTCATTATTTTCTTCTTTATTCATGTCATAGACTGGATTTTCCATGAATGTCTAGGATTCCTCATCAACATCTTTGTCTGGGATAAGGGAGTCTTCGTCACTTGTATCATGCTCCAAGCTATACTTGTCCTCATTTTCATACTCATCTTCTTCAGAGAAAAGGTCACAAGGTAGTAGACCTTCCAGAATGTCATCATTATAAGGAGAACACATAGGAGTCCCATCATGTATATTACAGTTTTCATCATAAGTTTCACTATAAGATTCTGCAATGGTTTCATCCTCAGGCTTGTACTGTTTGGATGGTGACAAAGGGTAGGCCTGGCCTACCATGTATATATGATCAGGCTCGCTTGAATTTGTTTCTTGATTACTAACCTCGGGGATTCCATGTTCCATGACATGATTCGCAACATAACAAGTGCTTTCTAGGTGGAATTGATGACAAGGTATACACCATGGAATTACTTCATCTACCAGGTTAGTTGAGTCTAACTGGTTTGGAATCCTAGGCTCTTGCTGAGGAAACTTCTTTTGATACACTTTATTCTATTTTGGCTGAAAATTCCTAGGTCCATTCTTTCTTTCCAGTGTGGTTATTCTGTTCTGGATTTTATTCATTTGCACATATTGGTTTGTCATGAATTGGTCCTGACTAGTCATCACTTTTTCAAACATGCTAGCTATCTTTTCCATGGGGTCTTTAGAGGTTCCCTTTTCTTCTGATTCAAAGGCTTTTCCCTTTTTCGTTGTATGAAGTGTTTCCCTTAGTGTAACCCGGAATGTTGGACTTGCCCGAAGATTGCATATTCCTTTCTATTTTCTCGGCCAGATCTTGAGCAGTTTTTAGATGTAATATATGAAAGCAGTTTTTAGTGGTACCTCAAATCACCAGTGAAAGCTTCGATGTAATATATGAGGATGGAGGCATCCTTTGGCTTGATTTCTCTAGGGAAGTCCGTAACCACATGCCTGAACTTAGTATTAAATTCATCAATGGTTTCATCCTCCATATTCTTTATGTTATGGAGGGCAGCAAGCATATGTATTGGTTCTTTCTTTTCCCCCCATTTCTTCTTAAAACCTGCTAGGAATTCATTAAGGGTTTTATATGAATCATCACCAAGGTTTTCATACCATTCCGCAGCATCATCCTCTAAGGATATTCCAAAGAGCTTCATTTTGATCTTGACATTATCGCAGTAACTGGCCAGGTGCTTTTCAAAATTTCGGAGATGAGTCTTGGCAGTGGTAGCATTATTTCCCTCGAAACTGGGGAGCTTCTTGATAGCATCATTCGGAATGTTATGAGGAGCACCTGCTATCTGAAAAAAGTCAAGGGGTTTGTAAAATTCCATCATTTCTTGATATTAGTGAACATGACTCTCTAAAAATATGTGATGGATATCTGAGAGGGATTGGTCTCCTAAATCTTCAAGGTTTCTACGAGAAGTCTGCCTATTCAATATTTCCTTGATAAACCTTTCGGGATCAGGGAGAGGATTGAATAATTGTCGGTGGTTTCTTCGGGTAGAAATTCTTGAAGGGATGTTAGACAGTGGAGTCGCCAGATGGATCGAGTTTTAATTTTTATGTTTTTTAAAGACTAGATCAATCAAAAGTTTTTATCTTTTTAGTTGTTTAGAAAAAAGTTAAGCTAAGTCGTACTCGGGAATAAAAAGATTTATCCCCAGCAACGGCGCCAAAAAGTGTTGCCACCTTTTCACACACCTGGATCACGTGGCGGAAATCTTCAAGCCACTCGGTGTGTCCTTGGGGGCAAGTCTCGAGTCAAGGCTGTCACCTTATTCTTGACTCCTCCGTTTAGGCTCAACTCCTAACGGAGCCAAGGGGGGTAGACCCTATTAAGTTACTAAGGATGATTTCTTAGTGTGGTGATGTTAAACTGAATCAGTTACTTAGGATTTCGAATATTTTAACTATAAACAATTGAAGATGACAAGATACGAAAATAACACACGAAAGTACAAAGCTGATAAACAATATATATATGAAGCAAAAATGACCAGTTCCTTAATAATGGAGTCAAATCAAAGAGATCAATGTGCTTTCATGTGCTTGGAGTGAATGTTTTGTGATTACATCTTGGTATGTTTTAAGTTAAAATTGAAGTATGAATTGATTAAATTAGGCTAAAAGGGGGACTCCAGATATACCCGAGAGTACTTGGAGTATGTCCAAAACAAAACCTACACGGCTACCCGCAAGGAATATGTGGGATGAAATGGAGTCTCTGGGGATATGTTCGTAATGCACCCATTAGGGTGTGATAGAGATCGGCGCCCCGAGGTCATTTTTCAGTAGGTTCCCGCTTCCTTTGGGTATTTTACCACTGTAAAGGTTTGATCGAGGTGTTGAATTTTCACCTGATGGTTTGTTAATTGGGGAAGGTGAGTCCTAATTATGCTAGTCACCCTAGTGCTTTTGATACATCTTCACTGATCGGATGAACCGCAGCCAAGTGCAGAGCATACACACTAGAGTCTTGTAAATTTTAATAAGTTTTTAAGAGATGTGTTCTTGATTAAAAAAAAATCCTCCAAGAACCTCTTTCGATCCAAGTGGATCTCAATCGGGGAATCAAGGAGGGGTTAATTTTAAATTTTCTGATAAACAAATGATAGAAAAAATAAAACAACTACTCAAATCTGGTTTTTTGATTAATCCTACCACGAATCTCTTTCCCCTTTCGGGTCACTCGAGAAATCGTGGGGTAAGTATTATGATTAATTTTGAAAGTAAGATATGGAATATGGAATTAACAACAATATCAAATATACTAACCTGCAAATTAGATCAATTCTAGTAAAAAGGAAATAAGCATAAAAATGACGAAAATGGCACCGACGCGAATCCCCCCAAGGGGGATGGGGAATGGGCTCGAAAGAGCCTATTCAAAGGATGATTTTATTACAGAGGTTAAAATATCAAAGAACTGATCCAACATATCTTTATTGTTCCTTATACAGGCTGAAACCAAGATATTATAGTTCATACAAAAAAAATTACAAATTATGTGACAAAAGAGAGACCCCTGGGGGGATTTGAGCGCTCCAAAAGACACTTTGGAGAGAATCTTCCTTTCTTCTCTATAAGACCTGATAAATGAAAGTGAGAAAATTATAATAACAAATTCCCCAAATCACTTTAAGAGTACCTTTGGTTCAACCTACTTTATCTCAAAAAATTAATGAAATTAAACTAGCTAAACCGACGAAAAAGGAACCAAGGAAAGCAAGATTTCCTTGGGATCTTGGCTTGCTGTTTGTGCAGAAAATTAAAAGCACTGATATTGTAGAATATTGAAATTATTGAACAGCAAATGAAACTACCTTAACAGCAAGCTATGAATTTTTCAATAAACTACTTGCGAAACTAAGGCAATTTAGCTAGATCTCTTGAATTTGAACTTTAGGTGCACAATGAAACTAAGATATAGAAATTTGAAGGGATATTGATAATTATATCTATGTATGATTTTATTTATGAGATAGATCAGATTTAAAAAGAAACCTTAAAGTAAAAGTTTGAGGAAAGTTTAATAATTTTTAAAGGAGGAAGAGAGAGAAAGAGTGTTTGAAGCCTGGGAATGTTGGGCTTTGGATTCTGCTTTGGTGGAACATCGAGGGACTATGTCATTCATAAGATACTTAAGATGAGGAAGATTCAAACCAGCTCAACCTCTTCTACCAGCGAGATCACCTGCAACTTGAAAACCCTTGCACAAACAGATGGTTAAAACATAGGTGCTGCTGAAGGAGATGATTGGAAAGCATGCAATTAAACTTAAAATACATACAAATCCAATAGATCTAGAACAAGCAGCAGTAAGAGAATAAATCAAACTAGAATAAACTCTTACCCTAATAGGAGGGAGCTCTCTCCTTCAAGGCCAACAATTAACCAGCAAAGCAATGATAAACAAAAGCAGATTATACCTCATAAGCATTTGACAATCAACATCCACACATGAACAACATTACACCATAGATCTTGCCTCCAAAGCTTCTTTATTCCAGAATGAAAAAACAATACAGTACAAGAGCAACAACACCTCAATCCAGTTCTAACTAGCATTGGAAGAGGAGGCTGTGCCTGGATATATACAATTTGCAGGACATCTAGCCCAGGGGGGGCGCAATTACTCATGGAATCAAGTGAAATCAACCGATGGAGAGTCCATCAATGCCTGATCTGTGTCTAGCTAAGCCAGATCTGAGTCTCACTGAGTGCAACTATCAATCGAGAGGTTGATCTGACTGACACCTCAACCTGTTGACTGAAGAATCCACCAAAAATCATCCATTTGAGCCAAAAACGTGTTGAGGAGAGAGGGAGGGCGAAATTCCTCATAAAGGATGCTCAAGATAAACTCTGGATCTAATTTGATCACCTCCTTCAGTCAAGGATTTGTCAGATCTAGTCAATCTACTTCAGATCTGACTGATTTCAATCAAATCGGCTGAGAATCCATTGATTTATGATTTTGCATTTGCTCCATTATTCATCAATTTATTAATTAAAATAATCAATAATTGATTTTTGGGGCTTTCTGACCTGAGTGATGGAAAATCACTCAAAACTAGGAAACAGTGGGTCCATGGGTTTATATGGTGCTCTTAGCTTGAAAATGAACCTACATGACTGAAACTGATTATTTAGCCCACTTTTATTACAAAATCAATTTTTCCAATTAAACTATTAAAAAATAGCCTAAGTTTTGGAAAAATTAAATTTTAATAAAAAAACACTGAAAAAACTAAAAAATTGAAAAATTGAAAAACACCTAGGGGGACTTAGACATGTTCATATGACTCAAAAATGATGTCTAGCATGTTTATACATTGACACATAGACTCTAATAACCTCAATAGGCCTAAATGCCAAGCCGACCATCCCAACTTTGGAGGTATGGAGTGAAAAACTCAGAAATTATCAGTCGTTTATTCAACAACCAATAATAACCAAGGAAAAAACACCCTGGGCTGATCGGATTGACAAATAAAGTCTAAGAGACTGAGTCTTTTACAGACACTATCATGCTAGAACATTTATTACAATTCCCTCATGGGGTATGAACATGTGATATAGTACAACAAGCACTTCCCAGAAGTACTTCCAAAGGTCTTTTTGAAGTCCAAACAAGTTAGCCCTGTCTGGTTCACTGGACTCACTTGATAAAAACCACTAAGTACAACTTAGGTGGTAACAGGGAGGACCACCATGAGGCGGTCCTTCGGTACCTCCCACAGTATGTATGGGTATCCCTCCCATAGCTGGCATGTAAGACCAGTTAGGCTGCCCCCATGGCGTGAAAGTATTACTAGGGTATGGACTTCTAGCATAAGGAATTCTTGTAGGATTAGGGGGATAATTAATGTTCCCTATAGGTATTTGATAACCATAACCTCCAGAAGATTTAATGGTTGCAGGTTGTGCCCCCAAGGGCTGACCTAAACTGGATGGGGGATTAACCGCATCAGTATGGGTTGGAGAGACATAAACTATAGATGGTTCTATATTAGAGGTCTATCCTTGACTAGGCACAATTTCAGTGCCAGATAATGTAGGTCATGCCGGAGGTTTCCCCCCCCCGCATTAGAAGGTAATGACAAAACGAGAATTGAAGGTTAGGTCCTAGGTGCAGAAAACCTAGGAAGATTGGGACAGACATAACATAGGAAGTGGTGTGATTGGTAGTTTGACATGAATTATGTGGTGTTACTATGCGATCTATAATTGGTTCAATGGGTCTCATAGAATCGGCAAGTGAACGGTATCCCACAGGAACAACTGTGGAACGTGATGGTGGTGTTCCCAATATGTCATATATTTTTCTTTCAATATCCTAAACATATAGAATGGCTGCATGGTATTCTCTACATTCTTCTTCATCTAGAGAAACTTCTCCAATAGAGTTTAAATGGGTGCCAAATGAGGCAATGGCCTGTCCTATAGAGGTATCCCAAAATGGAGCATTGGGACCATAATCCAGACGAGTAGTATCAACAACATGACCTTCTATGGGAGAATGGAACAAGGTATTTCCCTAAGAAGGTTGTTGGACCAAGGGAGGTGAGTGTGAAGAATATGGTCCTCCACTTTCTACAACCACATTATCTCCCACTTGGGAGGTGGTAGTAGCTCCTTGGTCGATAGCTTCCATTGGATTTTCTCCTGAACCAAGAATAAAATCGGGTGGCAAGCCCTGTACTCTTTTGGACTTTCTTAACTCAGCCAGTTTGTATAGTTCCTATCTAACCTAGGGTTTGAAAAACTAGAAAACACACGAGAAAATTTCCCTACATAGGCTATAGGTCAAACAAGCACACTTAAAATGATAGGAGGAGTTCAGATAGTCAGGTCTCTCACCAGGATTGTCAAGAAGGTGCCACTCACGATATACCTCTAGGTTACATGCATAGTAATCTTCCCGAATGTTGTTTTCGGTGTATGGCTCCAAGCAAGATGGCCAAAGGGATTTTCTCAGATGGATAAGGTATCTAGTGGGGTCTCCCGATATACTCAAGGTGCGTGGGAGCTCAAATCGGTAGTAGTGTTGTCTAATGCATAACCGTACACAAGGGGCCTTCTGATATACAATTGAGTACATGAAGTACCTTTCTATATACATCAAGGGTATGTGAAAGGTCGTTCGATATACCGATGGTACGTGGAAGAACTATGCGAGTCCTGGGATGTAATACAGACAAATAATGACAGCTCCTATGCTTAACGACGCCTAAACATGTCTCTAACCTATCACTCCAATTGCTATGTAAATTTTAACCTATAACTACCGTTAATTTTAAAGTGGACGGTTAGGTGAATGCATGGTGTTTTGACAGAAAAAGTAAAACCATGCAATATGCGTATGAAAATATTTCACTTTACCATTCAGTATGCCTACCTACGGGAGGGAAAGAGGGTATTTTATTTTGTTCCAAAACTAAAAATATTTCCAAACAACAATCTTGAACACAAATTCAAAGACAAGCAGCACTTTCCAAACTAATTTCTCTTTTCTGAAAGCAATAAGAAGGGGAATAATCTCTTTTCCTAAAAGAAAAACAAGAAGCACACTACATGCATATGCACTCTATTTTTCAATTTTTCTTAAAAAATAGGAAAATATAACTTAAAACTACCATATTTTTTATTTTAATGAGATAGTACTAAATGCATAAGAGACAAAAGAACATAAAGAGCCTAAAATATTGTGAGGACAATCAAAGATCCAATGTCTAATGCTCGATAATGGTAACCTAATCTCAGTCAAAACTTTTCTTTTTTAAAGGAGGAAAAAGAAGTTCTCTATGCAAACAAGAAATGAAACTTAGATGATAATCAAATGTCTTTCTTTTAGTCTATGTAATAGAGATGAACAGAGATCTTACTAACACCCTAAGATTTTCAAAAAACAAGAAGTCCTTTCATAAACACAACCAATAAGCACAAAAGTGAATGAACAATCAATAAGCCTAATCTAGCTTTTGAATTTTCCAATCAAACCAATCTTTAACCATAATATTTCAAACCAAAAGCATCAGATTCTAACACACAAGCCTGACAGTGCAAGGATGAAAGCAAATCAACTCAATTTTTTTTGCAAAAAATGAGACAAAGAGGTCTTAGAATGATTCCTACCTGACACCGCGCTGCAGGGGTCTCGATAGAGCGGTTCTGGACTAGTACCGCTTCTCACCAAGAGGACTCAGGAAGTGGCACTGCATGCAGCTAACTGGGTTCAGGCGGTGGTACTGCTTCCCACCAACTGCATAAGCACAGTTCCCTGTATAAGTAAAAAAATATCAGATAAAGTAAAAACTGATAGATTGAGAATGAAAAATAGCATTAAATCTCGAAATAGTTTAGATCTAGATAGATCTGGAAGTTCCAAACCAAAATCCTCTGAGTCAGATAGCAGATCTAACTGAAGAGAGTTGGAGAAGGAGCCTAGATTCGGACAAGAGTTGAAGAAACGAGAAAGATCAGATCAACTGATACGTATATTCATTCCCCAGCGAGGTCGCCAGATTTGTAAGTAGGAATATTTCACCTTCTGTGGACAGAAGATGTTCCTCTGGTCTGAATGGTTCAGATCCAGAACAAATGAGTGAACGACAAAGGATGAAGACCCTCCCTAGATGTCGTAGATACTTGGAATGATTATTCAATAGTGAACCTGTGTACCTACAATCAAATAAAAAACACAAACACATCAAAGCTACCAGAACATAATATATTTATCCATGTCAGTGACTAAGGAATACAACAAAATTTACATGTGAAATCAAGACAACATTAATGTGGGACGGAAATCAGCTTTGCATTAAGATGAATGGAGAAGTTTACAACCAATTAAGACTTAGTGTTGATGTGCATCTCCATGAAACCAACACTTCATCCCCATAAGCTCCAACTTTTCTCTCTATGGTCTCAAATGGCTTGGGCCAAGTGGTCAATCCAACAACATAACAATTCCTCTAAAGTTCTCCCCATCAACCATGGTCATGAGCTTGTTATAAGGATCAATGGATAGGAATAGTTGAGAGATTTGTGGATGAGGTGGCCTCTAAGATCCTATGATGAGGGATCTCGAGCTCAAATGATGCACAATGATAGGGATAAGGGAGGACACGAGACTCATGATCTAGAAGCCTTGAGAAACTTCTCTTTTTCCCATTTTACCCAGGCTACCACTTTTTACCTCTTATGATAGAGAATTTCAGGTTAAAAACACTTATGGACTAAAGGCTATAAGCGATGGAACTGCTTATGGTGAACAAGACAAAGGTGGTCTGAGCAAGGTACCACTCATGGTTAACAGGGAAAGTGTTGAAATATTGTAACTTCGAAGAATATTCTATATGTATCTTTTGTGGTCCTCGATGGTCCTACTGGGAGAACCACTTGTATTATCTTTGTACCCCGATGCTTCTAATCGGAAGAACTAATAAGAGTCATGAGGTAGTCCCCTCTAATTGTAAAGGTGTGTCATTAGCAACCCAGTGTGGTTACTTGAGCCTACATGTGTAACTCGAACTTACATGATTAACTCGATCCTACATGTCGGATGATTTAAATAAAGTGAACGGATGAATATAAATAGAGGTGTGGTGCCCCTCATTTGGAACACACATTCTCACTTGTGTAGCGCATTAGTGGAGAAGAGAAGTAGCTGGAGAAGGAGGAGGATCAGGCTTTGATCTCCTTGCTTGTTTTATATTTTATGTTTTTGGGGCATCTATATTGAGGAATATTTTGCTGGTTTTTCCCCTTTAGGGTTTTCCCAAGATAAATCTTTGTGTTCCTTTTGTATGGTTGTGCTTCTCTATCTTTTAGTGATCCTGTTTATATGCTTTTGTTATGAAAATGTAATGAAATATTAATGTCTTAGCTAAGCATATGAAAAATTCAACATGGTATCAGAGCCACCCTAAAAGAAGGAATTGTACAGATACAAAATCTATGGCTTCTTAATTTTTGGTTCTCTCTCCATAATCGATCAGCAAAAGAAGGCTAGGTTGACTCTCCATTGAAGGGCGCATCTTTCTTTCTAAGCGGAATTTGATTCCTAGCATTTTCAGTTTTCGGTGTGGGAAATTAGGGCTTCTTGTAGAAGAATAATTTTTGAGTGAGACCATCATAGGATTTATCTCCTCATCAAAATCAAAGTTTAGAGACCTGGATCAATATTTTTGGTTGGGTGAAACTCCGGGAAAGTCAAATCCTAGTTTGACCTCGAGCTAGAAAAACCCTAAATACTAAAACTGCTAAGTTTTGGTACATTCGCTATATCCTGAGATTGGCGAAGGTTCAAGAAATTAAAATTGTAGATACCGAAGATAAAATCCTTATGTACACTATGTACAAAATTATGCCTCAGATTCGCTATATTCTGGGATATATGATCCCTCCAAGTTAGGGTTCCAGCCTCTTCCTAAATTCATCCCTAAACAGGACACCTGGGGATAATTGCAATATCTTGGGCTACAGAGGTCCAAATGGAATTCATGAATATTTTCTAGAAATGGAACTGAATTTAATTCTCATGGTTTGAACTTCAGACTTAGAATATGAAACAGTTACACGTGGAAATCCATACAACTTCGCTATTCGAAACAGTCCTGTAACGTCACCTTGGGAAAATGATCATAAATCCCAATTGGTAAAACCAATTCTAATGAAACATATGGTGTTGGATCAGGTACATGATATTTTACCTTAGTGAAAAATTTAAGACATAGGGGAGCATTAATTTCAAATATCTCATAGAAACAGTGACAGGCATTTCTGTAGAAGAAATTGGAAAACTAGGGCTTCCTATTCCGGGAGCTTCCCTCCACTGTTTTCAGAAAAGGAGTACTTTGGACAGCTCCATTTGAAGAGATCTATATTTATATCCAATCAGATATGAAATATTCCAAGTTTTGAAAATTAGGGTTTTTGTGGCAAACCCTAGATCAGCCAGCTCTGGAACCAGGACAGAGACCTCAAATCGGTAAGATCTAATCCTTTGTTATTTGCATTTGAGGTTCTCATTTCAAAGTGATATATCACATCAGCTTGATGATAATATTGGTGAATTTGACAACTTCCAAGCATGGAAGCATTTGATCTCTCTGAAGAAAATGAATTGGACACCTTCATGAGTAGAGAGGTTCCAGTTCCAGAAGGAGATGACGCTCAAAGCCTTACACAAGAAGAACTTGATCAAGGCCAAGAAGATAATTGTTGATTCAATCATGGATCAAATTGTACCACAAGTGTCTTCCCTAAAGACACCGAATATGTTTGATTCCTTGATCAAGATATTTGAAGATAAGAACATTAATCAAAAGATGTATTTGAGAAAACAATTGAAGAATGTGAAGATCCAGAATGCAGAACATCTTGAAGCGGTAGAAGAAGAATTCGAGAATGCAGAAGTGGTGATAGCCACCTTGAATGGTCTTCCAGGATCATAGAATTCATTCATTCAAGTAATGTGTGCTAGAATGAAGTAATTACTTTCAACAGACTCTAGGAAGAAGAAGAATCTCTACTCATAAGAAGAGAAGAAGAAGGTGGGAGCAATTGAAGATCAAGCTCTCACCATTCAAAGAAGATCCCTCAAGCAATGAGTAATGTGAAGAACTCAATTCTTGAAGAACCTCTTATCCATCTTATCATTTGGATAAGAAATGATGATTTCATGAATGAATAAGATGATGAAGTAGAAGGATCGAGAAGGAGTCTACCCACGAAACGAATAAAATATAAGTCTTTAATTGTCATTGCATGATATTGTTTTGTTATGCATTTGATTATATTTAGTTGATGGATTATGCATGATAGATTGTTTGCATTAATGATTGTATACTGCTAATATTCTTGTGATGGGTAAGTAGCTCATGGTGCCATACAACTCTCCATTGCTACTTATCAAACCTCTTTGCTAACATATTGGATTAGTGCACAATCTCAATGATGTCATGGTAAAGATGGAAGAAATGTAGAAAGTTTCCATGAGACATGGATGAATGTTGTATTAGCTAAACAATTGTATGATGCATAATAATTTGTTGTTATGCAGTTCTAACCATGTAACTGGTGCATTTGAATTGCAGGAAAGGTCATGTACAACCTCCTACAAGAAAAGAAGGATGAGACTTGTTCCGAAGAACAAGTGATTACAATTCAAGATTCACTCCAATGAACATGAATCTGAAGCTCCCAGGGTCAGAGACACCATGACAAAAGAAAGAGCTTCAGAGAGTGGTAGATCCACCTTGAAGGATGAATACCACCATGGGTATGAGATATAACTCAAGATGAAGAAAAGAATGCTATGAAAGAAGCTATGATCAAAGAATAACAGTTGATCATGGGGAATGATGTATACGATATGATTTCGAGACATAAAGGGAAGTACGTAGTATCTTCCATATGGATCTACAAGAACAAGTGTACAAAGAAAATTTCGTGAGTTTCCTTTGAAAGAATAGACTATGACATGACATACTCTATAGAAAATTATATGTCAAGCATAGAACCACCTATACAGAATGAATAGGGAAGATGATACTCCACTTCAGGGGGAGTGACTACAGAAGATATCTGAGTTCAACATGGTACGACATGATGGACAACTTCCTGATGGATCGAGACTTTACCAAGAGTAAAGTGGGTTCCAACCTTCAAGATTGAATGCAGAAGACTAGGATATGTTGATGACTTGACAAGATGAACTCATGAAAGATGTTATGATGAAATAATACTAGAATGATGTTTGGGATATAATACTCAAACCAGAAAGCAAGAATGTGGTATATTCCAAATGGATCGGTAAGATAAAATATGCTATTGATAGAAGTAAGGAAAGACTTGTGGCTTCTCTCAGAAAGAGGGAATTAATTCTGAAGAGACACTTACTCCAAGAAGCAAGGTATACTTTCTTCAGAACTATCATGGTAGTTTCTTCCATGATGAAGTAAAGACAAGCCTTCCTTAATGGTATGATTGAGGAAGAGTTTTACATCAAATAGTCACAAGGATTTGAAGTTGAAGACAGATGGACTCACGTATGCAAGTTGAAGAAGGCCCTCTATGGCCTGAAGCAAGATCCCAGAGCTTGGTATGGAAGAATAGATAGTTTCCCGATGAGCATGGGATTTTCCAAGAGTAAAGTCGATCCTAACCTTTATCTCAAGGTTGTAGAATATGAACCTGTCATCCTATTATTATATGTGGACGACCTATTTTCTGACAGGGAATGAGAAACAAATTGTAGAATGAAAAAAGAATTCTGTTGAAGAATTTATACCTTGGTCTAATACTTTATTTCCCAGGTCCGGAAATATGAAGGAATCTTTCTCAATCATGGAAAGTATGCAGTGCAAAGTTTGAAAATATTTGATATGTTAGCTGATGACTCATCAGTGTTAGTGGATGTGACTCATTATAGACAGATCATTGGGTCATTAATGTACTTAACAAATTCCAGACCAGACATTTGTTTTGTTGGGAACACCTTAAGTCAATATCTTGTTCAACCAAGACGGGTTCACCTAGTAACCGCAAAACATGTGATGAGATATCTGAAAGGGACTATAGACTTTGGTCTATACTATGATGGTAGCCATGAGTATAGATTGCATGTCTACACAGATGCATATTGGGCTGGAAGTATCTCATACAGGAAAAGCACATTCGGTAGATGCTTTTGTTTGGGGTCTGCTATGAGTTCATGGTTTAGCAGGAAACAGTCCAGTGTTTCTCATAGCATGGATGAAGAAAAATACATAGCAGACTGCTCTACTAAGTTGTGAAGTCATATGGATTCGGAAGTTGATATCAGGTCTCTTTGACCTGAATATGGATACTACAATGATTCTATGTGATAACCATATTTTTGATGACAAAGAACCCTATGTTCCAATTGTAACACATAAAAATTCGGTATTTCTACATACGAGATAAGATGTAGATGATTATGTTTCAGTATTTCCTTACTAAAGATATAGATGATGTTTCAGTATTTACATACTATAGATGCAGATGATGATGATTCTGTATTTCTATAATGAATATAGAGATGATGATGCTTTCAGTATTTCTATACTGAAGATATAGATGATGATGCTTTCAGTATTCACATACTAGAGATACATATGGTGATAGTTCAGTATTCACATACTGAAGATGTAGATGATGATGGTTTGAATGATGATGTACTGATGAATCCTCTGTCTCGGGTAAAGTTTGAACACATTCGAGACAAGCTTAGTGTTGTTCAAAAAGACCTTCCTCGAAAGGAGGAGTAGTGATGTTGCAGTGGGATTGTATCATCCCTGGGCACTTTCCCTAAAGTGATCCGGAGACCTCAGTCCTCGACAATGAAGAGGGATTGTATCATCCTGGGACATTTGTCCAAAAGTGATCTAGTGACCTCGGTCCTCAAGAATGAAGAGGGATTGTGTCATCCTGGAACATCTGTCCAAAAATAGATACAGTGACTTCGGTCTTCGTGAATGTGGTGGGATTGCATCATCCCTGAACTTCGGTTCAAAATGTATCCAGATGTCTTGGCCCTCATGAATGTGGTGGGATTGCATCATCCCTGAACTTCAGTTCAAAATGTATCCATAGGTCTCGACCCCCGTGAATGTGGTAGGATTGCATCATCCCTGAACTTTGGTTCAAAATGTATCTAGAGGTCTCGACCCCCGTGAAAGTGGTGGATTGCATCATCCTTGAACCTTGGTTCAAAATGTATCCGAAGGTCTCCGCCCCCATGAAAGTGGTAGGATTGCATCATCCCTGAACTTCGGTTCAAAATGTATCCGGAGGTCTCAGCCCCCGTGAAAGTGGTGGATTGCATCATCCCTAAACCTCGGTTCAAAATGTATATGGAGATCTCGGTCCCCGTGAATGTGGTAGGATTGTATCATCCTTGAACTTTGATTCAGAATGGATCTAGTGACTTCAATACTCAAGAACATGTGTTGATATCGTAATTCCTAGAGGAAGGATTGGCTGAGTTCCACGGATGTGTTGATCCCATAATTCCAATAGGAAGGATTTTTTGAGTTCCACAAATGTGTTGATCCCATAATTCTAAAAGGAAGGATCATTAGTAACTCCGTAAAGACCTAAATCCCGTAATTCCAAAAGGAAGGATCGTTAGTAACTCCGTAAAGACCTAAATCTCATAATTCTGAAAGGAAGGATCATTGGTAACTCCGTAAATACCTAAATCCTGTAATTCTGAAAGGAAGGATCATGTTTATGTTTTGATGATGTTGATGTTTTGATGATAATGATGTTTTTATGATGATGATGATGTACTGATCGAAATATCAGTGTATGACGATGATGATGTACTGATCGAAAGATTAGAGTATGATGATGATAACGTACTGATCAAATGATCAGTATGTGATGATAATGACGTACTGATCAAAAGATCAAAATATCATGATGATGATGCTGTTGGAGAGTTGAAGTATGATTATGGTGCTGATCATGATGTTACCAATCAGGTTGCTGATCGAAAGAACAAAATGCTGAAGAAGTTGTTGCTGATTGAAAGATCAAAGTACTGAAGATGTTGCTGATCAAAATGTTGAAGATGTTGTTGCTGATCGAAAGATCAAAGTGCTGAAGATGTTGCTCATCGAAATGTTTAAGATGTTGTTGCTGATCGAAAGATCAAAGTGTTGAAGATGTTGCTGATCAAAATGATGAAGATATTGTTGTTGATCAAAAGGTCAAAACACTGAAGATGTTGCTGATCGAAAGGTCAAAGTGTTGAAGATGTTGCTACTGATTGAAAGGTCTAAGTGCTGAATATGTTGTTGTTCTAAAGGTCAAAGTGCTGAAGATATTGCTGAAGATGTTGCTGAAGGTGTTGCTGATCAAAAGGTCAAAGTGTTGAAGATGTTGCTGATCAAAAGGTCAAAAGATGTTGATGCTGATCAAAGAGTTGTTGTCGTTGAAAATTGAAGACAAAAACTATATGATGTTGAAAATATTCCAATGATTTATAGATGTGTTACCCTGATGATGTTGATAATGTCCTCTCCTACTATTGTTCTTATTGTTGTAGAATACCTTTCTTGTTAAGGGGGAGCGTTGAAATATTGTAACTTCTAAGAATATTCTATATGTATCTTTTGTGGTCCGCGATGGTCCTATTGGGAGAACCACTTGTATTATCCTTGTACCCTGATGCTTCTAATCAGAAGAACTAATAAGAGTCATGAGGTAGTCCCCTCTACTTGTAAAGGTGGGTCATTAGCAACCCAGTGTGGTTACTTGAGCCTACATGTGTAACTCGAGCCTACATGATTTACTCGAGCCTACATGTTGGATGAGTTAAATAAAGTGAACAAATGAATATAAATAGAGGCGTGGTGCTCCTCATTTGGAACACACATTCTCACTTGTGTAGCGCATTAGTGGAGAAGAGAAGTAGCTGGAGAAGGAGGAGGATCAGGATTTGATCTCCTTACTGGTTTTATCTTTTATCTTTTTGGGGCATGTATATTGAGGAATCTTTTGCTGGGTTCTCCCCTTTAGGGTTTTCCCAGGATAAATCTTTGTGTTCCTTTTGTATGGTTGTGATTTTATATCTTTTAGTGATCCTGTTTACATGCTTTTGTTATGAAAATGTAATGAAATAATGATGTCTTAGCTAAGCATATGAAAAATTCAATAGAAAGCGTGGTGCTAAGTATTTTCATGAAAGATTGACAAACAACATGGGTTTTCTCTCCAAGTGTTGGGATTAAGGGAAAAAATGAAATTCAAGGATCTTATCACATGGTGGTGATAGGATTTTGGTGTAACACATTGTAAGCCTACCTCAGCAGGGGGCATGGTTACATCATTGTAGTTGTGGATTATTATACTAAGTGGGATGAGGCTATGCCTACATATGCAGAGGATGGTAAGACTGCCACCCTCTTCCTTTTTTAACCATGTAATATCTAGGTTTGGAGTTCCTCAATCTATCATTAGTGATCACACATCACATTTCCAGAATTAGATGATGACAAATTTAAGTGTTAAATTGGGTTTTCGCCATGAAAACTCAACTCCTTATTATCCGCAAGCTAATGGTCAAGTTGAGTCCATTAACAAAGTTTTAAAAACTATGCTATGTTATATGGTTGGAGATCACAAATCCAACTGGAACCAGACTCTTTTCTCCGCTCTTTGGGATTACAGAACATCAATAAAAAAAAGGAATTGGTTTTACACCATTTCAGTTGGTATACGGACTAGAAGCTGTCCTACCTATTCAGTGTCAGATTCTGTCTTTGAAACTTTCCGTCAAACTTCTCCCTAATACTTCTGCTGAGGAGGAAATATTTTTATATTTAACTAACCTTGACGAAACTAGATGAGATTCTGCCTTAGTCAATGAGGTGCATAAGAAACATGTCAAGGTGCAGTATGATAAGTCTATTGGACCTTGTGTGTTTAGTGAAGATGGCCTAGTCCTGACTTATGATCAGAAACATGACAAACCAGTAAAAGGGAAGTTTGAATCAATGTGGTATGGTCCTTTTATTATTTCCAAAGTTTTAGAGAAAGGGGTCTACAAGCTCATGGATTATGATGGGATCCCCTTCGGACAACCTTGAAATGGTTTGTACCTGAAGAGGTACTATGCTTAGATCATTTATGTATGGTACCTTTGTATATATGTACATTATTTGACTTTTTTAGTGTGTTTGGTACTTTCAATATGGTTTTGAGTTTGATGTCTAGACTGTTTATACCATGTTTTGGTTATGCAGATCAAATGGATTTTTATGGCTTTGCTGATAGTGCTTCCTACAATACCATGAACCTTGCTTCAGCTACTTGGGTTATGTATTCCCATGCACATGATCTAGTGATTTTAGGAGCAGTTTGTATTGGTCATGTTACCAACAATATCATCGAGTATGAAGCAGTCATAGGTGTTTTGACTGAGGTTGCATATTGGGATGTTCATAACTTGGTAGTTTTCATGGACTCGCAATTGGTGGTTTGTCATTAAATCAGGTCTACACCATTAGAAACCCTATACTACTCTATCTCTATCAGAGGGTATGTTTATTGGAAAGGTCATTTGAATTTCTTACTTATAGGCATATCCCTAGGGAAGATAATGCAATTGCTGATTCATTAGCAAATTATACCCTAGATTGGTATATTTCCCATTCATAACATGAAAATTTAAACATGGTTCATAGTATTCTAAATAAATAGTATAAACATATAAAACTCATGTAAATACATTCCCCATTTGAAGCATATAAACAACGGAAGAAAAAGTTTGTATATATATATATATATAAGTGTTTTTTACAAAAATAGGTCACGAGACCTCATCTGAAGTACCTCGGCTTTTAAGAAGCACAAATCATACAAAAATATTAAGCTATGGTAGCTTTTAGTGATACATCATGAAATACCTAGTGATGCTCATGGTAACACATAATAGCCCGAACTACTCTACATAGAAGACGGTTGAAGCAGCCTGGCACTCCTGTTGTGTGCCTCTAATAGCACATCAGGAGGTTATTAATGGATGCATCCAATATGTCCAAAGTCAACCTATCTAGGTTTTCCTCCAACTCTCCCATTGGTTCATCGCCTCATTGAACAAATCGAGCTCTCGCTCATTTGTTCAGTGGGGATGATCCCCCAGGTTGCACAGCTCTAACATGTGCATGAAAATTTTAGGTCTCATTACTATACATAAAAAGAAAAAAACATTTAAAAGACAAAATATAAATAACTATCTTAGGGTTTGTTTCTTACCCATGTCTCCCCACTGCCCACCAGGTGGAAGTGGTAGGTCAGGGTCACCCCTAAAATCAATGCCTGCATACGTGTAATCCTCAACCATGAGGATCTGGTCACTAAGCCATCGGAAGAATGGAGATCTGAACTTCACTCTCCCTCTACCTGCTCCTGTACGGGCCATGATCCTAACCAACCTCAACATATTAGGGTCTCTTTCCCTCAGCTCAGTAAAAACCACCTGGGGCCTCAGATGAGGGACCCGCTCGAAAACAAAACCAGCTAAGATAGAAAGATAGCTAAACTGTTTTAGTTTTCCCTGTCGACACTTGGTCATCTGGTCTTTAAATACCGGTAACAATGCCTCTGCCCAGTTGAAAAATGTAGGAGCCATCTCCTCTATTGCATATAGCATATGCACTCTAGAATCATGATGAGGCCCTTGGCTTCCAGCCAGCCTCTGCATGGTTAAAAGGAGAGTGTGAAGAGGATCATCCACCACTACCCTGATAGGAATATTCTTCCCTGAAGTTCTAGTACCAGGAAGGCAGTGACAATCAATCAGCTCCTGGGTAGTAATATCCCCTCCGTGGGAACTACTCAAGGAAATCATAGCACCCCATCTCAACAATCCATTCAATAAGTAGATGTCTTCTACTTAGATGGTCAGCACATGTGCCCCCTCCTCGAAGTATTGTTGTTCCGAGTTCCACATATGGCATATATACTCCAGCAAACAATCATGAGACACCATATTAGGTGTGTGGAAGAACTTGAGGAGGCCGCAGTTCCTCAATGCAGATATACATCCCAAATTTCTTTCAGCAAATAAATCATCCTCATTATGAAAACGTTCTTTCCATATCACCATTTTTTACTGCTGAAAACCTGCCAAAAAACATTCATGGACTAGTTAGAAACATCCCCAATCATTAAAATTAATCAAAATCTTGTATTCTTGCTTTCCCACTAATTTTTCCAAGCTCACGTCCGGCACTGCCTCAGCCCCATTTGCATAGAGCAATGGCACCATCTAAGCATAGTATTATAGGTGCGGTTCTCATGGGGCATCGCCTGTCCCATAAGGGGAAGGAGCGATGTCCGCATTTTAAATCTTAGGGCCTGCCTAAAATGACCCAAAACCCTCTTAAAATCAAAAATAAATGCTTGAAAGTGAATATTTAGGTTTTTTCTTTTACCTGGCTCTGACGACACTCAAATCGGATGGTTAGATCTCCTGTAATCAACTGCTAAAGATCTGGCTCAAATGTGCTCCAAAATGCTCTTGGCAAATGGTAAATAGTAAAATATTTTGATTTTTACTATTTGAAAGGACTTTTATAGCCATTTTTTGTCAATTTAATATTTTTAAATCATTATCGTTATAAAATCCATCCATTTGACTCATTAAAAGTAGTTTTTCGTGGAATTAATGTTGTTATTAAGTTTTGCAAGGGTAGAAATGAAAACAGTAAAAAATATATGGGAAGTTTATTCTCGACTTTTTCATACTTTCACAAAACGGAAAAAGTCCCCGAGCACTTGGTTCGACACTTTGGTCGTGCTCCCAAAACTTAGTATTAAAGTTTCGAGTTTTTTTCTGATTCTTTTTGGGCTCATAAAACTACTCATCACAAAAAGAGACCTAATGGGGTCTCCTTTAAGCTCTTTTCAGAATCCCTAAATATGAAAATATTGTTGAGTACTTTTCTTCTTCATACTCATAAAATTATTTGAATAGTCGTCTCTTCGACGGTAGGTTATCTCTTTTTCGGTATAGATAGACTATTTATGAAAAAGGAACACTCCAACCAATCATGACTGAAATATTTCTCTAAGGTATTATTTTATACTTTTTCGGGGCTTAGGGACTAAATCATACAAAAGAAGACCCTTTGGATTTTTCTTTCATCATCGTTCAGACTCTCTAAACATGAACGATACCGATTTTGCTTTCATTGGACTTGTTAAATTAAAACACGAAGAGACCCTTTTTTTGGAACAAACCCCTCCTTTCTCAGGTTCATGAAATATATGGGAATGGAATTATCTTCAGATGAGCTTAAACGAGTGTTTGTCACCCTCTTTGAACTCGTAAAACTGGAAAGAGGCACTCATCAATCATGATTGGGGAATTAAGGGAAGGGAATCAATTTGTGAATCAAACAGCAGTTGTTTGTCACCTTCGAACATGGCACTTGTCTACATATCATCGATTCAATTGGATATTTAGCTGACTTACAAGTCAATCCACTTTCATGAGTCATGTCACTCATTTTATTTTTTCAAAAGAATGCATTGTCCATTGTCGCATTGTGTGTCTGTCTAGTCTAGTCATGCTGCCAAGTCTTTGGTCATGTCTCCCGATGTTCAAAGGAAGAAAGAATTTTACCTTTGCAGTCAACATTAGAGGAAATTTGAGGTCTAAAATGGGCCTCCTAAGGAAAATAATAAAATAATAGTTAAAACAATAAAATAATAGTTATTAATTTTGGAGGAAGAATGTGAAGAACTACTTTTTGTGTTCGTATTTTCGACATATCTCCCCGTGTTTTTACTGAAATTCTGAGCCGGAGAGTTCGTTGGATGCAGAATTTAATTTCACATCCAACAAGTACCCACACTACATATTTTTGATGGACCCCACTACCCCAAAAACAAGAAATACCTGAAAAAATGTGATGATGACATCATCATCACAATTTTTTAGGTATTTCTTGTTTTTGGGGTAGCGGGATCCGTCAAAAGTATACGGTGTGGGTACTCGTTGGATTTTGAATTAATTCTGCATCAAATGAGCTCTCTCACTTGAAATTTGAGTAAAAACATAGGGAGACATGTTGAAAATACGAACAAAAAAAGTAGTTTTCATTTATGACAAATATGTCAATTCAACCATTATGGTTGACTCATTTTATTGAAATTCTATTGGTTCTTGAATTCCAACTCACAAAATTTATTGTTGGCACTTTTTCTTATAAGGCCCATTTTAGACCCCAAATTTCCTCTAATGATAGTCTTTGTATCAGTACTTTGAGTGGGCTTGAACATTTTTCCAAGTTTTGTTGTGGGATTCATCATGGCCCTCCTTCTTTAAGACTATTCCTGTCGACATCAACTCATCATCTAGGAAATTGTCTTAGAAACAAATTTAGTACCTTGAGATCTGTATGTATTAATGAAATATTCTCTCGCTCTCGACATAGGTTCACATCATTGGCCTTTGATCGAAAGAGTCTGCTGGGTGTTCGACATCAAGAACTCTATTCACACTCAGTAGATTGTACTAGGGTACCTTGGGAATCTTTTACATCAATGGTTATCTCCCTCACACTTGTTAATGGTTTACATCATTAACCGATAATCAAGTGGTTTCTACCATGTTCAACTTCAGAACATTGTAATCACATGGATAGAATAGTACTTTGTGGAAGACAAGATGAAGACCCTGGGTATTTGTTAAGTGCTCATAGCTTTCTCCCCGGGTTGTAATGGAGTATATTGTATGAAGTACCAGAATGGATCCACATTTGTATGGTCATGGCTATGCTCAAATTTGCGTATGTATGACATAGATATACGTTGTATATCTGGTAGCTATGTCCAAGTTTGAGTCTTCTATCACATGGATCTACGCTATATTTTAGTAGCCATGGTTTTTTATTCCTCTCATGGATCTTTCTTGTATTGGTCTACAGCCATGATGAGGTTACATCTATTCATGAGTCAAAGTAGTAATGTATTACAAATGCCTATTCGATGACACTCTCCGATCAAGCTAGCTCTTACCTTAAAGTGATAACTTGCTCTATCAAAGCTCTCGCCTATCATATCCCTCTAGCCTCATTCTTGGGGGGGAATTTTTTTACACTCAAAATCTATCACCAGCATGTGATAGGTTTCTAACACATAAATTTTCCCTAAAATCCCAAACTTGAAGAGAATCCTACTCTAGGTGTTGATTCCAACATACAAAATTGTGGCACCGCTTCTACCCTCAAGCAGATAAGCGGTACCCTGTTTAGCACCGCCCTAGTTGTGTGAGAACCAGGTGGTGACACTGCCTTTAACCTATGTTGTTGGTACAGTTTCTACCCATCACCACTCTGTCATAAAGGGGTATAAGCGGTGCCGTTGTTAAAAATGGAAAAAAGGAGGATTCGCGAGGCTTCTACAACAAAAAATCATGTCATTTCTTATCCCTATTCACCTGGGTTGGTTAGGGTTGAGATCCCTCTTGGCAGGATCTTATGGCCACCTCAACCACCATTCTCTCAACTATCCCTATCCATTTGATCCCTATAAATACAAGCTCATACCCCATGGTTGAGAGAGAGAGAGAAGAAAATAGAGTTATGCTGCTAAATTAACACCCTGGCTTTAATCCATCAAAGAGCAATTGTGGAGCAAGTTGGAGCTATCGGGGGAAGAGGTGCTAGTATTTTAAAAGAGTGCATCGGCACTAAGGCACATGGTTTTAAGCTCTCTCATTCATTTTCTAATGAAAATTTGATTTCCTTCCCATATATTTGTTGTATTGATCTCACATATATGTTATTGGATTCCTTAGTCACTAATATGAGCGTGTACATGATTTTTTGGTAGCTTTGATGTCTTTGTCTGTTTGATATGGTCTACAGGTATATAGGTCCTTCATCAAAGTCTCATTCTAGGTGTCTATAATGTTCAGGGAAGGTCTTCAATCTTGTCATTCACTCTTTTGTTTTGGATCTGAACCATTCAAACCAAAGGAACAAATTTTGTCCACAGAAGGTGATATATTCCTAACAACATCGATGGTGCCTATTTTTAGATAACTAAATGTATTAAAATACAAAGAAATCCTTTTGAGTAGAATTTGTGAGTCAGTCAATAGTTGAATCAAGAATTTTAAAGGTAGAAAATCTTATAAAATTATGAACCCAAGCTGTGTGCAAGAATATTGAACAGTCGGAGGCAAGAAAAGGATTGATCTAGGTTGTGTGAGGATCGATGAGAGAGAGAGAGAGAGAGAGAGAGAGAGAGAGAGAGAGAGAGAGAAAGAGAGAGAGAGAGAGAGAGACCAAAACCAGATATCATGAGATAAGAGTTGAATGTATGAATTGTAAATAATATCTAAAGAAGAGTCTGCAAGTTGAGTGCGCAGAACAAAGGTGCTAACCTATTTCTCATGCCAGATGAAGAGAACCTTTGTGGTTTTTTCACCAATGGGTTTCCAGGTTATATCTTATTTATGTGTGTTTAATGTGTATTTTGTGTTGAATGTATGATTCATATAATGAGATTACCCAAATGTGTCGCTCATAATTAATGGTAAATGAACTTATATTTGTGTTGCATTTGTATTGAGTAAATATATGGCAATGCTTTAAGTTATATGTTGTTATTTATGTTGACAGAATGATAGATAGTTATCTTGAATGAATGAATAGAAACATAACTATAAATATTTAATTCATACAAGTAATATGATAATACTATAATATTGAAATCCCCAACATAAATTTAGAAACCTGGTTTTGGAAGTCCCCATAAGATATCTCAGGTGAGACTACATCCGAGTAGCAGGTGTTGCCTATGGAGTTTCCCTCTGTTTGTATGATATCTTGGGTATATTTGATGAATGAAGGGTTATAATCTAGGTTGATCAGAAGTTAGGACAACAAATGATTTCGTTTCTAGGACCATGAATCATTCTAGTGGGGATATGCTTTAGGATCCAACGAAGCTAGAAATTTAGGATTGGGTTGATTATAAGGCACTAGAGTTTGTACGAGAAGAAAGTGAAGGATCACGGTCGATCCCAAATAAGTGGTTGGAATGGTACCTTTACACGACATTCATGATATTTTATTTAGATAATTTCCTATTGTATTGCATGAGTGGTTGTCAAATATAAAAACCCAGAAGAAAAATATCCAAGGAGGATATCCAACTAAGGGGATTCCTCAGTTGATCCAGTGGTTGAAAATAACTAGTAACCCTATATCTAGGGTTGTTGAATTTTGGGTTGACAATATTATGGAAGGATATATCACTAAAATTGCATTCAACATGATAAAATCATATAGTGAAACAAAAGGAGAAATTTTCCAAGGACCACAAGGAAGATATTTGAAATCTTTAAAATTGTGGATTAATATGTTTGTGTGTGAAAAAAGGATCCTGATAATGGAGTCTAATGAGTAACAATTTGTGCATGGATACTTGGGATATGTTGCAAGAAATATTGTGAGAAGAATGGGTGGAGATAAATTGAGATGTTTTCTTGTAATAGTGAGACTGAACTAGAAAGTGGATGCTTAAGGAGTGGAAAGACATTTTGATTGAGGAAGAGAAGAAGCGGTGTGACAAGAAGAGGAATCTATAGTACAACTTGAGGAAAGGAATATGAATTGATGTTGCACCTTGAAAGAGGATATTGTGATGAAGAATAGGAGTACCATATTATATATGAAGAAGACAAAGAAGAAGCACCAGAACTAGATCAATATTATGGCATACTCGTGACCCCGTGTACATCACCCAAGGTAATATCAAGAAACACATCACCTAGTGGTTTTTCCAATCCGACTAATCGTAATAGTGGAACTAGCAGTCAGGTAACTCCCACTAGTGGGATTTTTAATTCAATGGTACCAAGAGTAAACAGAATGGTTGGGAACAATATAAAGTTTCCAATATTTAATGGAAATAGGTTGGATGAACTTGAGAAACATTGGTTTCTATGTGAATATGTATGGACCATGCGAAAATACCAATATAAATCCATAACGAAATCTCATATGGTCACAAAACTCATAGGTCATGCACTCAACAGGTACATGAAATTCTTTGTAGTTCCTCTAGGAACTTCTTAGAAGACATTGGATCAGATCCAGACATGATTGATAGATGAGTTTAATAAACTAAAATTTGAGTCACAATGCATTATGGAGTTGAAAGAAATTAAATAGTTACCTATGGAGTCTGTTTGGGACTTCAAACAAAGATTCAAGACGTTGGTGTCCAAATTAAGTTTTCAAATGTCGGATGTCCAGTACAAAGAATTATTTATAGCAGTAATTTTTCCACATATATGTGTCCCATTAATGCAGGAAAAAAATGTATCACGGAGAGAGTCTCTTGAGCTCGCCATTAAGTTATATCCCTCACTTATCGAAGAAACTAGTGCAAGAATGATGCAAATCCAGCCAAAACTTTTCAACCTTAAACTACAACTTTAGGATATCAAGAAAGGAAAGGAAGTACAAGAAGAACTATGGTGTACCATATGCATAACCAAAGGACATCATAAAGATAATTTCCCGGTGTTTATGAATTATTTCGCATCATGGGAATCAAATCTGATGAATACAAAAGGGATTCCTTGGTGTAGAATATGTTAGACTAGAGGACATCAGTGAGAATAATTCTTATACTTACAGAAAATTGTAAGTGGTTTATCCAGTATATACTATAAATTTTTTCAGTCAGTAGGCCATGATGAGAAAAATTTCAGAGAATATAAGCTACTTCCAAAGAAAATAGTCGATACATACCTAATGAAAAATGATGAAAAATGTAGGCTAAGCGAGCTCAGGCTCAATTTCCTTAGAACCAGTACCCTCGGGCCCAATGCCCACAAATACAATACCCTCAACCCAGGTGGGGTGGAATATTCAAAGGATGAGGAAGAGGAGGATTTGGTTGTGGAATAGACCAATCGATATGTTATGATTGTGGACATCCTAAACACTTAGCTAGGGACTACACAAATATTACTACGACTTGTTCATATTGTAAATATTTTGATGAGGCTAGGAACCTAGGAAATCAGAACTCGTCTCAGAATCCCAATGCAAACATCCAAAATATCTATGTTGAACCAAGGGAGCCAAGTATTGTTGTCATTATAGGAGGAGTTGTTGCGACCGGAGCTGATCAAGAAGCACCCTATGGGCAAGCATGAATGTGACCAATAACACAAAATAAGGTACAATTCGACATACCAAAAGAAAAAGAAGTATTCCTGGATGCACAAAAATAATTCGTTGACAAAAATCAAGCGTCAAACTCTACAACTATTCCATCTAAAGGACCAATCCAAGAAATGCTTGAGATATTTAACGAGTTGTTTTGAAGGAATCCAATGGGAAAGGTTAATAAACCAAAATAATTATTAAAAAAACATTATCAGTAATAAAAGATAAATATTTTGTAGTAGAATTGGTAACGCTAATAGAAGAACCTCAAGAAGATGTGCAACAAGAAAGACGGGAAAAGATTGAATACTGGTCATGAACAAAGAATGACTACTTAGATAGAATATTATGACATGGACTATATTATCCTAGACTTGGGATCCAATGTGAACATTATTACTAGGAAGACTTGGGATAGTATGGGAAAACCAATACTATGGTCCCTTATACAACTCAGAGTAGAAAATTGGTTGAAGGTTTTAGCTATTGGTCAACTGACTCAAGTTGCTATCGAAAAGAAGGATTGCACACTTATGTATTCTTTGAGGTGATCGACATTGTGGATGATATGAATCTACATCATGTTCTTTTTGGGATTAACTAGGACATTGATAACCAAACTATCATCAATTTAAATAAAATGATACTAACATTTGAAATGAATAACTAAGGGTTGTCGCACCACTTGATCCTGTATAAGGCCAGAGGTATGTCGAGCAGGTGAAACATGAAGGGGAAGGTGGATATCTAGACCACATCTATAAAATTACTTATTCAATGGATGATTATGTGAATCAAATGGTATATGGAAAACCCAATAGTGAAGTGTTAGTTTATGCACATCGGATTTGGGAGAAGCTTTGGGAAAGTGGCAGAACCGATTGCATGAAGTGTCAATGAGAATATGCGCAAGAATTACAAAATCCATGCGACAGGTAGGTATCAAGGTATTATATATACCTACCTATGAGGGCTTGTCTAAAAGGAAATTTTTTCTAACAAAAATTGAAGAAAAAGTAACAGAACCTAGGTGACTATCAGTTTTGTACTTTGCATTGAAGGCCACACCTACCCGATGGTGGGTCGCACATAAACGATATATCTCAAAATGAAACCAATGCTACATATTTGTGGAAGTCCTATTTGGAGAGGAGGTGATATAAACTAGCCAGAAATATATGGGACTAACTAGTCTTGTCAAGCACATTGAGAATTGTCGTGCGACCTAGTAGGCATGCCCATGACAGGAGTGGGTCCATCAATTTGTACACACATTAGATATGATAGCACATAATTGATATACATCGGTCGATATCTGATGAGGAATAGTATAATGGGAAGATTTAGTTTCTAGTTTCACCTGGATGTTTTCATTTCCTGATGATCATCCATCGATTGAGGTTTCTCTATAAGTGATTAAGTGTAAGATATTAAAAAATATTCTTGTATCAATGACAAATTTTAATAAGAGAAAAACAATAATCTAACATTTGATGGAGTGTTATAATGTAATAGGAGGAATAGATGATGATGATCCCCATGACATAAAAATTCTTAAATCTAAAGGCACTCGCGCGGTGGAAGGATCGGGTGTGTCGAACAACAAATTTCTGAATCCATTAAAAATTAAGAAAGTAAATATTGGCTCTCCAAAAAATACAAAGTTTCCAATATTGGAGAGTACTAAGACCATAAAAATGTTGGAAAGATTACAGACTTTATACATTAGTTTCAAGATATTTCTCCCACTAAGTTTTCTGAAATGAAAGGAATTATCAGGGATCTTGGATAAATGAAGATCCCATTGAAGCCCGACGCAAAACCTATTAATCAATGGCCATGTCGACTCAATCCACAGTACAAAGAAAATTTTAAGACAAAGTTAGATAGAATGTTGGATGCAGGTATCATAGAAAATGTTTAAGAATTCAAGTGGATTATCCCAATGGTAGTGCAAGATAAGAAGGTTGCTCATGAAGTGTGCATTTGTGTCAACCTAAGGAAGTTGAATGATTCCTACCTGCATGACCCATTTTCAACCTTGTTTACATATGAGGTGTTGGAGAGTGTCAAGGTTCAATAATTCTATTCATTCATCGATGGATTCTCTAGTCACCATCAGATCATAATTACAAAGGAGAATCGACACAAACCAACCTTTGCGATGGAGTGGGGATGTTTCTTGTATATAGTGATACCCTTTGGACTCAAGAATTATCCTGCTATCTTTTCTAGGATAGTCGAGGATACTTTAAAATATTTCATTCACAAGTTTATTGAAGTCTATTTTGATGACTGGACGGTATTTGGGATCATAAAATATCATAATGAGAGCCTCAAAATGATGTTGGGATGATGTTGATAGTATCAGATTTCTTTGAATCCAAAGAAATGTATTTTTTGTGCTCCATTTTGAATTCTGTTGCATCATGTGTTTTGTCATGATGGAATCTTGGTCGATCCTTCTAAAATTGTGATCATCATCAACCTACCACCAACCACGATGGTAAATCAGTTAAGAATGAATTTGGGACATACCGGGTACTATCAAAAATTTATTGAAGGATATGAAAATGTGACTAGTCCTATGGATAAATTATTAAGGAACGGTGTGAAATTTAATTGGACTAAACAATGCCAAAAAAATCCTCGATGTCTTGATGAATAATATTGTCACAACTCCCATATTAGTTTTCCCATACTAGAAGAAATAAAGTTCATGTACATGTTGATGCATCATATATTAGACTCGGTCTTGTACTAGCACATCCTGGTGAAGGTTCTATTGATCATCTTATTTCCTTTTCTTGCAGAAAATTATCAACAATAAAGAAGAATTATACCATGACCAAAATAAATATCTTAGCTATGGCCCATGAGCTTCAAAAGTGTTGACACTATTTTTTGGGTGGACATTTCAAAATGTACACAGATCGTTATGTATTGAAATTCCTGGTCAATAATCTAGTGTTTGGAGGGGAATATTTGTTGATGGATTATACTTTTCTAATAATTTGATTTTGATATTATTGTTAATCTAGGTCAACTGAATTTAGGACCTGACTATCTATCGAGGCTAGAAAGTGGAGAAGAACCTAGTAATTAGGATCATAGTCTTCACAATGCACAATTATTTGTGGTTAAGATGTTTGATGACCATTACAAAGATATTATACAATTATTGAGTATGTTATATTATGATAATTTGCTTCTCAGTGAGATATAGGAGCTAGATAAATATTCACACTCAAATAGTTTGACAAAATGTGAAAGAGAACAATAAAACAAATAGAAAATAGCTGGAATAACACATGTGAATGGTGCTAATAACTGATCATACTTTTACTGTACATCTTGTAGATGTTATAGTACACATTTATAATACACTAGTGAAAATTCGTGAGCCCTTGGAGACCATGTGAATGCATACAAGTGTCAGGCTAGGATTTGACCCCTAACCCCCCCTAGGTTAACAAATAGGCTCCCAAACCTAACCAAATAGTCATGAAACCATGTGTGAATAGGTAAGAAGCATTCATGGGTTATAAATGTGGGAAGGAAATCATGGGAGAGTGCATGGGTGAGTGGAGGAATCTCTAGGAGGAAAACATAGGAGGTTGAAATATCAGAATAAATGTCATACAAAGAAGAAAATATCATAGGTATGGTGTCTCCATGAGAAAATGGATCCATAGAGAGAGAAGAGTGAGCAACTAGATCACAATTTCAATTGAGCGAACCTGGAAGGTCTCGAGACTTGAAATTTGAACCATGGGTGGTAAAAGAAAGTCCAGACATATGGAACAAAAGTCCCATGAAGGCCAATGATATGTCTGTCCAAGAAATGCAAGACATACAAGACATAACATCAACATATACAAGAGACATAGCATTGGAAACTAACGAATTTTCAGAATTTCCAACTAGTGAACTTGAGGGTTGTTGGGTCTTTTGGACATGAAATGGTTGGAGAAATGATTCAATGACTGTAATAGGGTTTACATAATCCTTTATATATCCTTTAGAATCATACTGGAAAAGATTTGATTGGATTGGGAAAGAGATTTCAGATGACATGTCAGAAACTAGCAAAAAATGACTAGTTTTGGGAGGAAACATTGATGAACTGACTGGGGTATCTTCCAAGGAAGGGATGGAGGCTTCAGATTCTGATTTATGAAAAGGTAAATCAGAAATAGAGATATCAGAAATGGGTTTTACCCATGCGCTCAATGCATACCCAAGCTTAGCACTTCCTTTCTTCTTCTCCCATCTTCTTGCAAAATCTGGAAGATCAGTATGGATCTCCTCAAGGAGTTTGTTCATGATGTCCATCTTCTTTCTGAAGAAAGATCCTTCAAGATGTGAACCTATGAAATAACCACATGTGGGTTGTTATAGCTGATTTTACCACTCCAGGTGAATCACACTTGTATGGCCTTCCCATGTCCCTCTGCAGACTCTTTAGACCCCTTGGACCATTTTTTGTCCTTTGATGTTTCCTTGACCATCCCTAAAAACATGTGAAAATTAATACATGTGACTTTTAAACCTCTAATCGTGTATATACATGGGTTTGACCCCTAAAACCATGTACATCGGGATGTGTGCATAATCCAAATCCTTTTGGTTTTCCTTGGCATGGATCCGACTCACTTTACTCCTAGCCTTCCATATGCCTTGAGATCACTCGGATTCGACCTTTCATTACCCCTTTGAAAAGATATATAAGGAAATACTTGGTACATTGAAGGCATATGAGAGAATTGAGAGAAAAGAAACTATAGTCCATTGTTACTAGTGTTGGAGCAGGGCCCCGCAGCTATAGGAAAAGCTGCTATATTGGAACAATAAAGTCAAAGGAGATAGTACCTGAAGCAGCCGAGAAGAGAGCTCAACCATTGCATTTAAGGTAGCGGCGATGACAAGAGGGCTCAACTACCCTCATGAATGGAGAAGGAGCAACGGGCTGAGGTATTAAAGACAAAGGACAGAAGGGGGGCAATCGAGGAAGTGACGCCCATACCTACGATCAGCACCAGAAATCGTGGAAGACTGTAGAAAGCTGTAGTGTGACCACTAAGCGGCAGTTCAAAGTACAAATAGGCCAACTATCACAGTTAGGGTTTTGGGTTATTGTTGGGACAGGCCCACAGTTTTGTATCACAGTGAGACCTTCGGGCCACCTATTTAAGCATGTATTTTGTATTATGAAGGGTTAAATAGTAAGCTAGTTAGCTAGCTAGAGAAAAAGTTGGTCAAGGTTGGGTTTTAGGTTGTTACTAGTTGTCATCAGTATTGTAAGACCTTAAGGAAGAGTCGATCTCTGGTTCTGTTGTTAAGTCTGTAGTTATCTTACTGTAACCAGTGGTTGACTCCTTGAGCATGAATGTAATAATCTGCAGGGATTGAGAGAGAGAGAGAGGAAGAGTATATTGTAAGAAGAAAGCATTATAGGAAGAGAAAAGATACAGTAGAAGTGCCACCAGTGGCACAAAAGAGGAAAAAATTCAAAGCCTCAAAGCCAACTACATAGACCACACTTAAAGAGGATGATTATGATATCATCGCATCAAGATTGAAGGAGGAGATGCGGGACTCATTTCAGGCGATACAGACATCGTAGGACAAGCTACAGAGCACGATAGATAAGAAGCTTCTAGAGTTGAAAGCACTAACTGAGAAGACTACCGTGATGGAGGCTCAGCCAGTGAAGGCGATAGCAGGAGAAAGCTCAACACCATCGATTTACCATGAGGAAGTCGTTGCAAAGGATCGCACCAATACAGTTCTGATACCGTCAGGGAGCATATGATTCCCTGCTTCAATGATTGATGTACAAATACAGGTTAGACAACCTATCGAGGTTAATCTGGCACAATTCCCTGTTGATCAACTATAAATGATCCAGCAGCAGATAGTTGTAGAGATCAGGGATAGAGAGCTTGCGACTTATAAGCAAAACACTCAGTTGATACAACATAATGCAGAGCTCACCGCAAGCTTTCAGACAAAGGTGAAGGAGTTGAGAGTATACGAAGAAAGATAACAGGATCTCAGTCAGGTCCTGCAGAACATCGCATTGGAGTTACCCCAGTGTAACATAGAATTCACCTTGTCTCTAACGCAGAAAGTAAGAAGAATTACAGATAGAGCAAAGTCTCTGGTAGAGACAGTGGTCAAGATGGAGGAAGACAACAAGGCACAGATTGCTGAGCTTGAGGCTCAAGCACCAGGAATTCCTGAGGTAGACAAGGAAGAAAGGGCACAGGACTTTAGACTCACTTCAATACAGATGAAGTGTTGCATAGATGATGTCGAGTCATTGCTAGATGATGCGACGAAGACATGGTCGGAGCTAGAAGAGCTCCCAGATAGATTGGAATTGCAGCAGAGCATCTAGAACATAGAAAATGCAGTAGCAGCAATGAAGGAAAAATTAAAGAGCTTAGGAGCTCTTGCAAAGATGAATAAGATGACAAAGATGAACCGGTTGCAATAGGAAGCACAGCAGTTGCGAGAAAAAGAAATACAATTTAATAATATGCTTCAACTGTATCAGGAACAAATCATAGAGTTGGTCGATGCGGTTGAGCAGAAGGTCAAGGAGTTCACTACAAGCAAAAGTGAAATTGATAGCACAGAAGACCCCCTGATTAGTCAAGTTATGCTTGAAGTGGCACAAGACTGTGTCAAAGCTATGGACAAAGATGTCACAGGACTCAGGGAGAGATTCATAAGGACTTCGTAGCAAGCCAAGGAGAAGCTATAGAAAGAGAAACCAGATGTTAGTGGCTTGGGGACAAGCCACAAGTAAGTGTTAGGGGGCTATTGGAGTAGGGCCTCGCAACTATAGGAAAAGATGCTATATCAGAACAAGAAATTCAAAGGAGACAGTACCTGAAGCGGCCGAGAAGAGAGCTCAACCACTGCATTTAAGGCAGCGTCGATGACAGGAGGGCTTAGCTACCCTCATGAATGGAGAAGGATCAACGGGCCGAGGTATTAAATACAAAGGAGAGAAGGGGAGCAACCAAGGAAGTGGCACCCATACCTACGATCAGCGCTGGAAATCGTGGAAGACTACAGAAAGCTGCAGTGTGACCAGTAAGCGGCAGTTCAAAGTACAGATAGGCCGACTGTCACAGTTAGGGTTTTGGGTTACTGTTGGGATAGGCCCATAGTTTTGTATCATGGTGAGACCTTCGGGCGACCTATTTAAGCATGTATTTGGTATTATGAAGGGTTAGATAGTTAGCTAGTTAGCCAGTTAGAGAAAAAGTTGGTCAAGGTTGGGTTTTAGGTTGTTACTAGTTGTCATAAGTATTGTAAGACCTTGAGAAAGAGTTGAGCTCTGGTTTTGTTGTTAAGTCTATAGTTATCTTACTGTAACCAGTGGCTGACTCCTTGAGCATGAATGTAACAATCCGCAGGGATTGAGAGAGAGAGAGAGAGGAAGAGTATATTGTAAGAAGAAAGCATTATAGGAAGAGAAGAGATCTAGGAGAGAACGGCTCCCAGCTGTGTGCGTGGAGTTTCCCAGAATATCTCAAGCTGCATAATAGGTTGCAGCAAAACTGTGTTACTCTCTCAAGTTATAATATAAACATAGTTCTCGTGGACATAGCTTCCTCCCTGGAAGTAAACCACGTAAAATCTGTGTGTTGTGCAACTGTTTCATGTGATTGTGCTATACTTATTTGCTATCTGTTATTCGTTACATGAACGTTGCTTATTAGTTAATGAATTCATGTATGCTATCCTTCAGTTGCAGTAACATAGAAGGTTAAATGTGAGTTGAATGTGTTAAGTATTCTATATATGAGTTTATCAGTGCTTGATTCACGACAGCTAACAGTTACAGTGTTAAGTGACTTCTGTATATGAGTTCAGCAAGTTGAGTGTCATTGATGTTAAGCATGTTAAACTATAGAATCTTAAGTGAAGTTGTTTAACACCTTTAGGAAGATTAACTGAGCTCTTATACCCAGAGAGGAAGCCTCCAGACCTTGAGAGTTGATGAGCATATTAAGTCTTATTGTATGAAATATCGCGGTGTAGAAAGGCGATATCACAATGTCGGAGGAGCTGCGGTGTGAGATATTGCAGGTTAAGAGTTGAGCAGAAGAGTAATTTTGCGCATTGTCCTAGAAGCTGTGATGCAAGAAGAGCCGGTCCCGTAGCAGAGTCAGCTAGGAAGAGAGAAATAGCCTGTGCTAAGAGAGATCCCACTGGCTAAGTAGATTCAAGAGAATCTAGGATGCTACAGAACCTGGCTGAGGAAACCTGGTTCTTCAGCCACCCCATCTAGGATCACTTCTAGTGAGACTTCAGGCCGTTTTGCGGTCTATCGCCGAAAGGGCCAGTGAGCTAGGGGTTTTTTTGGTACAATAAAGTAAACCCAGGTCTACACAGAGTTGCAAACCAACAACCAGAAATTGTGCTTGAGTTTGCATCCCTTTGTCCCTTGGAGCACTTTTGTGTTCTTCCCAAGCTTACCTTTTGCTTGTGAGGTTGCTATCGAGAGATGGAGGATTGAGGTGGTGGAGGACCAAGTGGGGGATTCAGTTTCTCTGATTCACAGACGTGCCGACAAAGGTTGTATCCATTGTAATATCTGATTTTATAATAATAGAAATATCTTTTCCTGTCCAATAATGTATGTTTAAATGAATATTTTATCCATGAATGATTTCAAATGCTTATACATTGTTGATTATATATGCTAGAATAGATCTAACACCCATATATATAGTATGCTTGCCTTGTTTACTTGTTGTTGAGGAAGTTATTTATCAATTCAAGCTGAAGTTGGAAATCTCAACTAGGATCTATTTCAACCGTCCGGAATAAGGTATTAGGTCTGATCCTTTAGTGTTAGATATTTAATTTCTATTGCATATTGGAAAGGATTGATTTATGGAGTCAAGATGTTTGTTGTGGTACCCCAAGCCATTGGAATTTCTCTCCATAATAGAATTGGTGACTCCGCTGGGGAGTTCCTAGTAGTTGTCCTTTGGGGGTTTTCTATCGGCATTCAATGACTTTGAATTGCTCTTTTTCTCTTGTTTCTGTGTCGAGTCTGGGGGCATGTTTGCCTGGTAGTGTCTGATTGGTGTGAATTTTGTCTCAGCTTGCCTATTTTCCTTTATTTTTATGCACCTTTCTTCCTGTACGCGAGTTTTTAACTCACAGTCGCGTATCTACGTGGTTTTCACTGCTATTTCCGCATACACATGCGGGTTTACTGCGAACAGTCGCGTATGCCCTTAGTTTTGCCTTCTAAAGGAATTTGAATGGTTTTTGGGTGAATTTTGATAATTGTTGAGTCTCCTTTGATACTACTAGAGTCTGTATACACCTCTATTTCTGACTAGAGACATTTTTTTAGGGTAAATTTCTTTTTTGAAGAATGTTCTTGTCATTACGTTTTCGATTTTTTGTTTTGGGATTAGTGCATTAGATTTATTTTACCTTAGTACTTTGATTGAGTGTCGTGTGAGTGTGATTGTAGAGTCTGAGGGTTGTAGAGCCATTCTTTTTCTTTTATATCTCTTTTTTATTTCAAAAAATCCAAAAATATTTGCTTATCATCATGCAATGCATCTTGCATTTTGCATAGTACCTGCACTAGATTTGCTTTGGAGTATTAGTTAAGATTTCATATAGGAAAGCTTGCATTTATCATTTGAATAAAATTGTGCATTTCACGTAGTAGCATACCCTATTTTTCATGGACACAATGCATTTGCATTGATTGTTAGGTGTGCATTTTACTTCATGTTGTGTCATAACGCCATTAGTTGCATGGCCATATACCTCTTTTGAGTAATAAATCCAATTAAAATCAACGCTTAATTAAAATGAACTACACTATTTTATTTGATAGGGTTCACCGACAAGATTATGTTTTAGGGTCTTGAAATAGTTCATTGTGAGTAAATTATCCAAGACCACTAAACAACAACATGTATGTGTCTATCCAAGTGAGTGTGTGAAATTCCTTGATATAACCAGTGTTTCTCAGGATCCTCCTCTCAAAAGGGAGTTAAGCACGAGGCAGTGTGAGTGGTTATTGATTGGGATGACCCCTAGTCATAACTGAGTAGCACCGGAGATATTTTAAATATTGTATTCATATCTGGGGCCTCTTTGGAGAGCTTCGGGCTTTGCTACCTTGCCCATATGGTCAATCCCACCTGCAACTGTTTGCCTGAGCATTGATTATATTTAGGTGACCTTAGTGGCCTTACCTAGGATATCAAGGGGGTACTTTGCAGGGGTTATTCTGAGGGTGTCCTAGCCAGGTTGGGGTCAGACAGCATAGTCGCTTTACATGTTGAAGTTGAGGGCCAAAATAATTGGTTACGTACCTCTGCTTGTTGTGTATGGGAGTCTCAAGCCTCTCTTAGGCGATACATACCTACTTCATTCAGGAGCTCACTTATTCTTCCCTTGATTGCTTGTGTTTGGATTTAGATTTTCTTGGTGATTGCTCTGTGCATGTTAGCTTGCCTAGGGTTTGTGTAGATAGAGAGTCTTTTATATTTTTTGAGTCATTGTGGATTTGGCTACAGATCCTCACTGTTCTCATCATTTAGCAAGACTTCCGCCTTCTACATCTCCTCCTCCATTGGGAGAGAGAAATAGACAGTCCAGGCGGACTACCTCGCACATTGATTCACACACCATGGGAGACCATATAAAAGGTATTCCTGAACCATTTTCTCCCATTCATGTGGAAGATGGGGAGTTTCTCCTAACTATGTTCCTTCACCCGATTTGACTAAGTTAGGTCCTATTATTTCTGAGATAGAAACCTTTCATGATAGACCCTTTACTCTCAGGTTGATTCCCCATTGATGCATCACCGGTATGGAATGCCGAAGGATGATGAGACTCATTTTCAACCTGTGAGCACTAGTTATGGAAGTTATGGTATGTCTGGTTTTCCCACACATGATTTGGGATTCCATGTCGAATCTAAGTTTGATCCTAACCCTATGCCTGGGGGAATTCTCATTCCTTACCATGCAGAGAGGTTTGGGAGCACAAGTCACATTGCACCTTCCATCCTAGCGGTGGAAGCCACATCACATATTCCTCCTAGGTCTAGGGTTAGTGATCCTATTAGGATACCAAATCTGAGACGAGTGACTATAGGGAATAGCACGTACATAATTACACAAATCCCTTCATCCTCTATCCCTAGTTCTTCGAATGTTCACCCTCCACCTCATTCATGTGGTCCTTTGAGCCGAAACGTTGCTATGAGTCATGTCCATAATGTGGTTACTAGACTAGTTGTGTCTCAGGTACATGCACCACCTGTTGTTTCGAGAGGTAATGCTCATACTTTTAGAGGTCATATTCCTACTTCCAAAATGTATATTCCTACTTCTGGAGCATATATTCCTACTTACGGAGTGTCTCATGGGACATCTCATGCGATGACTTATGGACCCTATTATGGGACGCAGTATGGACAGGGTTCTTCACCTTATGGGTGTAGGTATCAAAAACCTGCTTACTCTCCAAATTACGGCTTTGTAGCTCCGAATAGTCAAGATACACCACATTATGGTGCTTCCATGCCACCCTATATGGGTCAAATGGGAGGAGGGCACTATGGTTAAGTCCATGGTGGTTATGGTAATCAGGCCTATCTGAATCAGAACTATCATGGAGTGGTCCATCAACCTAATCATCCTAGGCTCACTTTCCTCATAACGCTGAATCTTCCTGACTTGTCCAGATTGACGAGCGATCCTATAGCTCATGACCCGGCTTGGCCAGCTGTCCCTACTTAGCTTCCCTTAGACATACCCAAATTCGAGGGAAAACTAGGAGAGGATCCAAGAGAACATGTTACTACCTTTCACCTATGGTTCTCTTTGAATTCCTTTCACTAGGACTCAATCCGTTTAAGTCTCTTTCAACGCACCCTTACAGGGCCTACCGTGAAATGGTATATAGAGCTACCTAGGGGGGCATTTTCTTTGTTAGATGACCTAGCGATGACTTTTCTTAACCACTTCCATCTACCAGTGCGTTATGATGTTGGTAATGAACTCTTGTTTAAATTTTGACATGATAAAGCCACACATATCTCGGACCACATATAAGAGTGGCGTAGACAGAAAAGGTTAATTAAAGCCTTTATACCGCCAGAATTCCTCCTCGAATGGTTCCTTAAGTTGTTATTGCCATATATAGCGAAGGATGTTTCTACATATGGAGTGCAAAATGAGGAACAAGCCATTTTTAGGTCGCAGGAATTGGATTTGATTTATGCTTAGTTCGGTTTTTTATATGAGATCATTCCCAATGCTCCGCGTTCTAGTTTCGACCCCAAATTTAAACCTGGACCACATGCCGATGGCATTGTGGGTTGTGCAAGTGCTAAACCTATGGATTCAAATGCAAGACAAGTTAGTCAATTGTAAATCAACCAATTTGCTTTGGGACAAGCCACAACTTCGTCTCAACCTGCCCAAACAGCGAGTGTGCTTTCAGTACAATTGTCGGACTCGAAGGGTAACCAGCAACCCAGACGGAATAAAAAGAAGGGTAAGAATAATCATAAGGGTGGGAATAGGAATGAAAATGCTAATAATAATGACAAGAATTCCTATAATGCTATGGAGGACAAGCAAGCTAAATGTAAGGTTAAATTTCCTTGCAATTTGTGTAAGGAGGATCACCTCACTTACTTGTGCCCTCGTATCGATGACGCCTCGAGATTCTTGGCACAGGGCCCAGCTGTGCTGACTAACCCTTTACCTCACAATCAAAATATGAACTCGAGGACCCATGATCAGTCTGGTGGTGATCAAGATCCACTGAAGGGTAGTGGTCATGGTTGCATTAACATGGTACGTGCTGCAAAAGTTGTAACCCATGCGAAATACTATGGTTCGTCACAACCCAACCCAGGAAAGGTACTTGATCAATCAGGGACTCCTTTTCATATTGAAAAAACTATGGATAAACATGAAGCTGCACCTCACATTTCCTAAGGGAGTCCTTAAGAATTCGGGGCACAACCCTAATGCCCGAGCCACCCATAACTATTCAGTTGTAGAGGATTTGGGCCACACTCCTTGTGCGATGTCTGCATTAGAAGTACTTCAGGGTTGTCCTTCACAAAGGAAGGCTTTGATTTTTTCCCTTGGTGTGAATGACGATAATTCTTCCTCTGTGATTAAATTTGAAACCGCAGGACTTCATCCTCACTTGCCTTACTATGTGTCTCTTTTGATTCACGTAGAATGTATTAACATGACCGTCAAGCGCACTGTGATTTACAAAGGCACTGCTACTTCTGTGATGTCTTTATCATGTTGGAAGGGTTTAGGTTCCTCTAAGTTGTATAAATCAGCGACCATGTTAACTGCATCCGATGGGAGATTGTTTAGGCCACATGAGATCCTTCCTTCCCTTAAGGTCCGTTTGGGAGGGAAGACCATTGCAATAGAGGTCGAGGTGGTTGATGTGCCCCTTGAATACAATCTTGCTGGGTAGGAATTTGATGTATAGTATGCAAGCCATAGCTTCTTCCCTATTTTGCATTGTATGCTTTCCATTTAATGGGAAGATAGTCATGATTGATCAAGTGTCATTCAAGAATTCGTCAGTTATCGCATCTTCAGGAGCTTCGATCCTGATCGTAGAACACTCTTAGCCAGCAACTGGGAGTGTGGGTGTGGGAATGTATCCATCCCTCATGGGAAGTTTTAGTTGTCCTGCACCGATCCTTATGATAGGGTCTAGTTCTGGTGAGGCTTCGACATCTATGAGATCGGTTTCTTTTCACACAAGTCATATGGAAGACCCTTGGATTCTTCCTACACCGAGTACTTCGAGTGAGCCCATCATGATGGACATGCCATTGCCTGCAACTATGGTAGCTTATCAAGATAATATTGAGTGTGTTGTAGAGCCCAATCCTTCCTCTTTGCAAACAGAGGAGGAGGACCCGTATGTGCTGCCTGCATGGGAAGTACAGTCTTCTCATGCCCACGACTCCCTTGATAGTGTTTTCCCTTCAGACGAAGAGATTATTGAGGCCATGCTGGGAGTTGAGCGACCATGGGAAGAGCTACATCATAGATATTACTTTATTCCCAAGCTTGACTGCTTGGAGCGTGTGGACTTTAGGGAGGTTCTTAGTGAGAGAATTGGTATTCCTATGGTTCCATTAAGCTCTCCTAGTCCGATGGCTGATGGAAACATGGAAAATATATCTCCAACTATTCCTATCAATATCTCTCATGATCCTGGCAAGATAGAGAATGTCTATATTGGGGCAGAATGTTCCCATGCTGAGATTCAAGAATACACCGAGCTGTTTAAAGAATTATGTGATATCTTTGCTTGGTCTTATGATGAAATTTCAGGTATTGACCCTCGCATTGTCGAACACGAGATTAAGACTTATCCCAATGCTAAGCCTGTTCGACAACGCTTGCATGCGGTGAATCCTAGAAAATCACCCGTGATTAAGGTAGAGATAGAGAAACTGTTGAAAGCCAGTTTTATCTATCCCATTCCCTTGATGGAGTGGGTTTTAAACCCCGTTCTGGTCGATAAGAAGCATGGAGAGATCTGCATATGTACGGATTTCCATGATTTGAATCATGCCTATCCTAAGGACAATTTTCCCACACCATTTATTAATCAAATTTTCGATGAGTGTGCAGGTAGTGAGGTTCCTTCATGGACAACTTTTCCGGATATAATCAAATACAAATTAAACCTGAGGACCAACATAAGACTGCATTTATTTGTCCTTGGGGAACTTTTGCATATCAAAAAATGCCTTTTGGCCTTAAGAACATTGGAGCTACTTTTCAGCAGGCCATGACCTTGATCTTCCACGATCTCAAATCGATTATCAAAGTATTTTTGGATGACCTTGCTGCTCATTCTCGTATGAGAATGCCTCATTCCTATCATTTGATTTTAGTGTTCGAAAGATGCTGCCATTATTTGGTCAGGTTAAATCCTCACAAGTGCATCTTTTTTGTGATGTCAGGTCGCTTGTTAGGATTCATCATTTCTAAAGAGGGTATAAGATTCAACCCTCTGAATATTGAGGCAATACTTCAGTTGTCTCCCCTGAAAAATATTCATCATCTTCAATGTTTGCAAGGCATGGAAAACTTCTTACAGAGATTCGTTGTCAATTTTGCCAATTTGACTAGAGGCTTCATGCATATTTTGAAGAAGTACACTGCCTTTTGGGATGAGTGAGCCCAAGGGGCCTTTGATGCACTCAAATGAGCCCTAGCATCAGCCCCGGTGATTAGTCCCCCAGACTATAGCCGTGATTTTCTACTTTATGTGGCCGCATCCATGGAGACGATTGGTATGGTTTTGGTTTAAGAGGATGAGAAGCTCCAAGAGAATGTCATATACTATCTGAGCCAAAATATTATTGATGTGAAAATACGTTATTCTCATGTCAAGAAGCTTTCTTTAGCTACCGTACATGTGGTTCAACGGTTGAGACATTATATTCTCCTTCACCAGACCTTGGTTGTAGCCCATGTCAATCCATTTCAATTCATCCTCACTCGAAGGATGATTGGGGGAAAATATAATAAATGGATTGTCATCCTGCAAGAATTCAATATCGAGTTTGTTTCGGCAAAATCGAAGAAATCGTTAATTTTTGCAAAACTTATATCATATTTCCCAAGAGAGGCCAAGGAGTTGGTTTTTGAAGATACATTTATCGATGAACACATATTCTTAATCCTAACTTTAGACCCATGGTATGGGGATATCATTATATATTTACAAACATTGAAGGTCCCTACTCACCTCTCACAAGATGAACGGCGACGATTACATCACATGTCTAAGAATTGCCTCATAGTGGATAAACATTTGTACCACTGTGGGGTAGATTCCATTTTACGACATTGTTTAACTCATGAGGAGGCTGAGGTAGTGCTGAATGATTGCCACGAAGGGGCGTGTGGTGGTCATTTATCTGGGATTTCTATAGCCCAAAAAATATTAAGAATGGGTTATTTCTGGCCATCAATCTTTAAGGATTGTGTAGATGCAGTCAAGAGGTGCCACCCTTGCCAGGTGTTTGCACGTAATATGCGCTTGAAACCTACCCCGTTACATCCCATCATCACTGTCGGTCCCTTCACTAAGTGGGGGATTGATTTTATGGATTGCAACCTAGCTTCAGCTAGGGGGGCATCATCATATCATAGTGGCTATTGATTACTTCACAAAACAGGCTGAGGCTATGCCTACAGTTAAATCCGACAATGAGACATCCATGCACTTCGTATTCAACCAAATTATTACTCGGTTCGGGATTCTGAAAGAGCTTGTCACTAACCATGGCTCGCACTTTCAGAATCATATGATGGAAGAGTTGGCATGAAAGTTAGGGTACAAACAAGATAATTCCTCCTCTTAGTACCCTCAAGCTAATGGACAGGTAGAAGCTGTGAAAAAGTCACTCAAATCCATTCTCCAACAAACCATCGCACAAAGCAAGAATAATTGGCACATTATGTTATATCCTGCTTTATGGGCATATAGAACCACTGTTAATACTGTCACGGGTTTTTCTCCATATCAACTTGTACATGGAATGGATTTGGTATTACCGGTTGAGTGCGAGATTCCTTCTTTGAAGCTAGTTGTAGAACTCTTACCAAACACTTCCCCATTGGAGGAGCATTTGGTCCACCTTGAGCAACTTGATGAGTAGTGTTGAGATGCCTTGGTGGCTCTAGAAGTGAATAAACATTGTGTAAAGGTCCAGTATGATGAGTCTATTTGTCCAAGGAGGTTTGGTGAGGGAGACTTGGTCCTTTTGTGGGATCAACTGAAAGAACCCTTGGGGGAAGGAAAGTTTAACCCCATGTGGCATGGTCCTTACATCATCAAACATGTGTTAGAGAAGGGCGCTTATGAGTTAGTGGATTACAAGGGAACAACCTCAACGGAGCCTAGGACTGGGCTCTATCTCAAAAAGTACTATGCATGATTTTCATCCAAGGCTAGTTATTGTATATTAGTGTACATTTTTGCATAGATAGTTCTTTTCCTTATGGTGATCGGGTTTATGATTAGTTTCCGTTTCTTTTGGCAGATGTCAATGGAATCTTCCACCTACATAGGATTCACAGATGGTGCGAGCTGTCACACTCAACACTCAGCCTCTTTTGCTTAGGTAAGTTTATACTCCTATGGGTCAGGTATTGTCTTCAGGAGGTGTATGTTTATGGCCATCTTCAAACAATGTTGCTAAATATAGTGTCGTTATTGAGATTCTACGGGATGCCATTTTACATGGTGTTCTCTCTCTTGAGGTACGTCTTGATTCAGAGTTAGTAGTGTCATAGCTTTATGGTTTGTACCATGTTAGAGATCTGACGTCATTAAGAATATTCTTACATGTGAGATTATTAGAACGACAATTTGACAATATAACATACATACATATTCCAAGAATTAATAATCAATTTGCTGACTCATATGCTAACTACGTGTTAGATTGGCATTTGTTTCATACACAATAAATTCATCACAAACACAAATTTTTACACATGTAAATAAATAAACTGATCATCATAAAAGTTTTTATAAACATCCAAAATGTGGTAATACATAGTGTCATGATACAAAAATGGGGCTCTTGAGCCACCGAAATATAATACACGGTAATACAAAATGTATCACTCCCAGGTATCTAAGCTTGTGGAGGAGGAGGGGGGTTGTGGTCATGGAATGTCACTACGGCTCTAGCTAGCTGTCAAAATAATTGCACCCATTCTCGTGGTACACCCACCACCTGGCGTTGCATGGCCTCAGGCAAGTCCTTGACTTGCACCATCGGAACTCTGTGTGTCATCCTCACAAAGTTGGTATGAATGCTTTGGAGCATCTGCTCTGCATCCACACCCGTGATATCATCTCCTCTTCCCCTTCGTTTATGACGAGGGAAGCCTTCAGTCCGCTATGGTCCCATATCTGCATGCATATGGTAGATGTCACTATGTATTGTCACCCAAAAACATGTCTTTTGATTCCATATAATCAGAAAACACAAAAAAAAATTAAATAACTCAAAAATGTAAAGAGAGGTTCGAGATTCGTTACCTATGTCACCATATGCCGATCCTGGTGGTAGCGGTATGTCCAAGTCCCCGCGAAAATCTATCCCTGCATAGGGGTAGTCATCGATGGAAACTATCTGTCATCACCACCATGGAAAGAAATCAGCTAGATAGGGGTTGGACACCCTACCTCCACCTAGTCTGTGCATCACATCCGCCCAACATCATTGGGCCAGATCTCGAACCTCGTGTAGAGGAACGTCAACTCTGGGGCTCAATCCTGGAACACGCTCGAAGAAAAACATGCTCAGTATGCTGCTGAAACTAAAGTTTCACACTCTTCCCATCTTACACTCACTGAGCTGGATTTTCATGTTGCCCAGTAGTGTAGTGCTCTAATCATATCCTCTTGGTCTCATGCACTCCACTGCATAGAACATCAGAGGCCGCGAGGCCTAGTGGAGTGAAGCCAAGCCTGCTATCCTACCTAGTGTCAGTAGGATGGCCTTTAGGCCCAACACCTGTATGGAGTTAGTAGGGATCTGACTCCCCACCTTCTCCGTGTCCGGATAGTAGTATACCGCAATGTACTCATCTATAGTCAGGCCACCTCCGGGCCTGTGAGAACGTAGGTTCACTAATTCCCCCTGTCGGGAAAGTCCAGTAATGAAATATATGTCCTCCACCTCTATGCCGAGGGACATCCCATCTATCTGGGATGAATCTGACTCTGGATCCTAGTAGTCCACCAACATCTGCAATAGTCCTGGTTTGGCCCTTAAGCCACCAAGACACCAAAATTTGTAGATCCCACATGCACATAGTGCTTGTTGAGCCATTAGATTAGCCCTTGTTGCCTCTTCTACATCACCATTTTCATGTTCTCTCCATTCTAGGACCATGCTGCACAAAAATTTGGAAGTTTTCCCATTAGAACACTTAAAAAACCTCATGCGCGGCTGCATATGCGACTGTTTGCCAAACAGGCACATATGTACGTGACTGTGTGGGAATTTTCTGCAGTATATCCATCCCTATACATGGAAAAACCCTTGATTTCCATGTGGGCCATAGCGCCTACTTTGGATTGGCCTAGAAATCCAAAATCACCATGGAATTTGATAAAAATTGCATCAAAATGGAAGAGTAGAGCATGGGTAAGTACCTGGAAGAAACTGTAGTGGATTCTGCCGGCTGAATCTCCTGGAATTCGCTATTGAAAATTTGAGCTCAAATGGGTAAAAATTTCAAATGTTTTATAATGTTTTGAATTTTTCACTATTTCTAGAAAGTTTTCAAAATTTTGAATATTTTTACCCCCTTTACTATAGTTTGGACTGTTTCTAATCATTTTGGACTATTTTTGAACTAATTTATGATGTACGAGACCTTTTTGAGTGTCGTTTTAGTCGTAGGATTGACCCATTTGTACCGATCTCAGGTATCATGTCTAAACTGGCATATAGGTTAGGTTTCATAACCATTTGCATTTTTCATGACCTTGTGACCGTTTCATTATAGCCTTAGGTACGAATCCACTCTATTATGTCACGAAACCTTCTTGCTGTTTTAGAAGTGGCATGATATGAGTGGTAGAGCTTGACCTTACATGGGTACCCTAGTTAGCGCCTTATTTGCATTTGGTTCCCATGCTGACGTTTTGTCCCTTAGGGTGTGGGATTTCATTGTATAGTATTTCCATGACATTTCGCAAGAGCATCATACTCCTCTTGATCTTTTGCTGGCCTATTTCCCTCGGCAATCCCTTATGTCAAGTTGTAATTGCATTATCATGAGCTTTGCATGCCTTATTGAGATTTATGCCAGCTTCCCTAACATTGAGTTTCAGCCATATAGCCTGAGCTTGTCTCATGTCTAGCCATGCAGAGCCATTTTATCTATCCTTTGCAGCTTGATTCCCTATTTTTACTGGGAGGGTGTTTTCCCCTGACTGTCACTATCCTACACATGTATCCTTGCATTGAGCATAGGTATGTTCCACTGCTTGGAACTAGTTTGTTTTCCCCTATGACACTCGTCTCCTCCCAGTCTGTAACTATAAAGCAATTTTATTTTTTTTCAAGCTTTTTAAATATTTGAAAAAGTCCAAAAAAATAAAAAAACCAAAAAGCCAGATAAGGGAAGATGTTATGTTTGGTAGCTGTTGAGTTGTGTCACCTTTGAACAGAGCACTGTATATCACATCCGTTGGTTGGGTTTATAGTTTGACTTTAGGAGATGTACTCATTTATTTGAGTTTATCTCCACTGACTGATTAAGCTTCCAGTCCCCATGAAGCCTCTGTTGATGCCTCCTGTGTCGTAGAGATGTCCCACTTCTGTATATTGAGTCTATGCTGCCTTTATTAAGTCACCATTCACCATTATGCTCTTGTTCGAAGGAATTTGAAACCTGAGTCAGCCATTCCTTAGTTATCTTGATTTTGCATGTCGACCATTCCCGGTACATTTACTGGTTCATGCACCTTATGATCGAGTCCTTCCACATTATACAGCTTTGCTGAGTACCTTGTGTTGGATGATGGGGGATGCCTTAATGCCCTCCTTCCAATGAATTTCATCCCATTGACTTCAGATCATTTATCCTGGGATTGGAATCTAGAGTCATTTTTGAGTGCCTTGAGACTTACAGTCATCAATGGTAGGTTCTCTCGCCATCGACAGTCTTTGGGAATACATCAATGTCCCTTGACCGATGGATCCTCTCAAATATTCAACCTCAACAAATTTATTCACACTTGTTAGTTTGCACTCTAGTACCTTGATTCCCATTTTCATTATCGGTGGGTGATCTCACGTCTATTAATGGTATACATCAATGACCAGTAATCAGACGATGGACTACTATGTTCAACTTCAACACCTCTATTCACATAGTAGGAAATGTACTCGTAGCGGTTTTTATAGAAGACCTTCCATATTGGTGGCATCTCTTATATGCTACCTCCTTGATTGTTCCAGTGTTCATGAGATTTCAGCTCTCGTGACTTGATTCCAGTATATGTCAGACATTTCTAGCTATTATGGAGATCTTGATCCATTATATATCTTCAACCATTACGGAGATCATGCTCTTTTGTATATCTTCATCATGGATATTCTGATCTATGTATATTTTATGTGGTGATGACCACTTATGTGATATCTTGTATCATGCCTATTCATGGCCATTGTACTCTTATGTATCCAAGACTGCTAGATGTATTTGCAGTTATGTGTAGAGTTGTATCATTGTACTATGTTTATTTGGGATCCTTCATCACTCCACTTCTGGGATGGAATTATAATGTATTTCGACCATCGTATGATCCCTCTAACCTCACACATTAGGGGGCATCTGTTATAGCTGATTTTACCTCTCTAGGTGAATCACACTTGCATGGCCTTCCCTTGTCCCTATGCAGATTTTTTAGACCCCTTGGACCATTTTTTGTCCTTTGATGTTTCCTTGACCATCCATAAAAACATGTGAAATTTAATACACGTAACTTTTAAACCTCTAATCGTGTATATACATGGGTTTGACCCCTAAAACCACGTACATCCGAATGTGTACATAATCCAAATCCTTTCAGAGTTTTCCCTAACATGGATCTGACTCACTTGACTCCTGGCCTTCCATATTCCTTGAGATCGCTCGGATTCAACCTTTCATTACCCCTTTGAAAAGCTATATAAGGAACTCCTTGGTACATTGAAGGCATATGAGAGAATTGAGAGCAAAGAAACTATAGTCCATTGTTGCCAGAACTTGTGCTTGAGTCTGCATCTCTTTGTCCCTTGGGGATTCAGTTTCTCTGATTCGCAAATGTGCCGATAGAGTTTGTATCCATTGTAATCTCTGATTTTATATTAATAGAAATATCTTTTCCTGTCCAATAATGTATGTTTGAATGAATATTTTATCCATGAATGATTTCAAATGCTTATACATTGTTGATTATATATGCTAGAATAGATCTAACACCCATATATATAGTATGCTTGTCTTGTTTACTTGTTGTTGAGGAAGTGATTTATCAATTTAAGCTGACTTTGGAAAGCTCAACGGGGATCTATTTCAACCGTTCGGAATAAGGTACGAGACCTGATCCTTTAGTGTTAGATATTTAATTTCTATTGTATATTGGAAAGGATTGATTTCTGGAGTCAAGCTATCTGTTGTGGTACCCCAAGCCATAGGAATTTCTCTTAGTAACATGGGTCTCTCTCTCTTGTTTCTCTTCCTGTATCTCGAACTCCCATGAGTAGAATTGGAGCTTTCTGAACTTGTCTACTTCTTCTATTTCTATTTTTGCTTCAATTATTTCTTCTTGCCTTTGGTTTGACTTGGTACACCAGAAGCAATGGATTGTTCTTTGGATTGTATGGTACCCATTTGTATGATATTTTCCTACTCACGAGTAAAATATTCCATGAAATATACTAGCACAAAATCTTCCAATTTCTAGTTGTAAGCTTGCTTGAGTGGAATGTTGAAACATACACAGAATACTCAAGCCCTAAATTAGAAAGGATGGACAAGAAAATATGATATCATTTCTTCTCTATGCCACACTGTTTCATCTGAAGTAGTAGCATTTTAAAATTGGTAAAGAAGTCTTCAATGGTCCCATAGTGAGCTAGGCTCAGGGAGATTAGCTCGTTCTCAAGCCGATGGCCTCTCATTTCATCTATCTTCCCAAATAGTGACTCAAGATTGAGCCAAAATTCATTGGGTGTGCCAAGAATTTCAACATGAAAGAGGAGATCCCTTGAAGTGCTGAGATAGATCATATTGAATGCTTCATCAATTCTATTAAAATACCTAGCTTTGTCCACAACATAATTTGGATCGAGTTCAGCCCCCATGGTGACATTGTAGAGGCCCTTGAGCCTCAACTGGATGACCATAATGACCTTCCATTCAAAATAGTTAAATATATTAAATTCATTGGGTGTGACAATAATTTCAACATGAAATAGGAGATCCCTCAAAGTGCTAAGACAGAGCATATCAAATGCTTCATCAAGTCTATTAAAATACTTAGTTTTCTCCACAATAGAATTTGGATCGAGTTCAATCCCCATGGTGACCATGTAGAGTCCCTTGGACCTCAACTAGATGACCATAACGACCTTCCATTCAAAATATTTAAATGGAGTAAGAAATGCTCGAGTTTTCTCCATTCTGATTGCGCAACCTGTGACAAAAACGTTGTTAAACCTCCAAGGAAAACACTCAAATGTTTTGGAAATATGCCTTAAACAACAAATCAAACCTCACAATATTTGTTTGCATCTCCAACTAGGTATGATACCATGTGAGAATTTTATTCTTAGTGATATCTAGGAGATAGAGAAATATTCACACTCAAACTGTTTGACAAAATGTGCAATAGAACCACAAAAGAGACATAAAATAACTGGAATAACGCATGTGAATGGTACTAATAACTGATCATATTATTACTATACATATTGTAGATGTTATAGTACAAATTTATAATACATTGGGGAAAATTCATGATCCCTTGGATCCCATGTGAATGCATACAACTATCATTCTAGGATTTGACCCCTAACCCCCCTAGGTTGACCAATAGGCTCCAAAACCTAACCAAACAATCATGAAACCATGTGTGAACATGTGCGAATAGGTAAGAAGAATTCTTGGGTCATAAATGTGGGAAGGAAAGCATGGGAGAGAGCATGGGTGAGTGGAGGAATCTCTAGGAGGAAAATAAATTCCAAGGAGACCATAAAAACAAACATTCACACACACTAGCACCCCTAGTCAAAGTTGGAAGTGGTTTGCAATTAATGCACAATCTGAAATTTCAGGATGTTCAAACTAGAGTGCCTTGGATGCATTTAATGATCTAGAATCACCTATTCGATTAGTATTGATCAGTATAACCTAAGTTAGACCATAGAACATAAGCACAAGGAAAATGATTATGTCTCCTAGGTAGATCATTAAGGTAGATTATTTCTCTAACAGGTATGAACCAACTAGATTCACTAGAGTGCAGAAGAAACAGTTAGTGGTAAGAGCTGCAAATTTCCAGTTTACAGCTAGATAATTATACAAAATGGGACCAGATGAAATTTTGCATCGCTACATTTTGGAGCACAAGCGACCAATGATATTAAATTAATTTCATACTCATGTTGTAGGAGGCCATTATGCATGAAATGATACAGTGCATAAAATTTTACAGGCAGGAGTATGGTGGCCTACACTGCATGTAGATTCTAGAGGATACTGTCATAGTTGTCACATCTGTCAGAGAACTAGAAAGTTGTTGTGACGAGATGAAATGTCGCTAGTACCTCATATACATTTTTAGGCATTCAAAAAATGGTTTTGTTGATTTAAAAAGACTTATTAATCCACTAGGTAAAACAACAGGCACATGATACATTATCACTATGATATATTACTTGACTAGATGGCCTGAAGCAATGCCAATCAAGGATTGTAATTCTATGATCGCTGCCAGATTTTTGTCTGACAATGTAGTAACCCTAATTGGATTCCCAAATATTTTGATAAGTGATAAAGGCACACACTTTCCAATCAGTTGATTGACATATTAACTAAATAATTCCATATTCAACATCTAAAGAATAATTTGTATCATCCACATGTGAATGGTGTTTTCAATGCCTTTAATAATATTCTAGAGAACACATTGACACAGATATATAATGTTCAAAGAGATGATTGGGATCAGAAAATACTACAGTGTTATGGGCATATCGCACCACCTGTAAAATTTATAGGAAAATCTCCATTTCGACTAGTTTATGGACAAGAGGTTGTCATGTCGATGAAGTATATTGTACCAAGTATAAGGATAGTTGCAATGGATAAAATGACTGATGTTTACATTGTGGAGGAATGATTGTTACAACTGGTCTAGTGAGAAGAAGAATGATTCATTGTAGGCTATCATCAAAATGTTGACAAGGTGTGACAAAAATCTTAGCATGACTAACATATCAAGAATAAGGAATTTCACATTGGATATCTTGTTCTCCTATACCACAGTAAGTTTTTGAAGCATCCTAGAAAGCTTAGAACACAATGGTTGGGACTATATATTGCTATTCAGATCAATGAAGAAGGAGCAGTGAAATTGAAGAAATTAGATGGAACACCTTTCAAGGGATTGGTGAATGGAATTCGGATAAAAATGCACCAAGATATTCACATCTTAGTCGACTGAGAATTAAAAAAAAATGAGAAATTAAAAAAGAGAAAAGAGAAAATAGAAAAGAAAAATAAAAAGATAAAAAGTCACAAATTTATGAGTGTTGTTTATGAGCGTTATTTCTAAAAAATTATGACTGTTTTTGTTTCAAGTTTACAAGTGTTTGGTTGCAAACCATGTTCCTGTTGAAAGAAAAATAAAAATGTCACAAAATATGTTTATGTTGAAAGAGAAAGAAAAATGTTGCAGACTATTTGTTTGTCGAAAGAGAAAAAGAAGGGTCGCAGAATGTATATTTGTCATAGTGTAAGGAAAAGTTGTCATGGACTAGATGACTATTGCAGAAAAGAAAATTGTTGGTACAGATTATCTATCTCTCGCAAGGAAAGAACTGTGTCGCGGGCCATAATCCTATCACAGGAAAAAAATATTTGTCACACAATGAATTTTGGTCGCAAGTGACATTTGGCTAGAAGTTAATTAAAGAATGCGAGAGATTTGGCGCTGTGTTTTTTGGTCATTTCTACCATTAATGCAAAATATTTACCAATGAACTAATAGGAGAAGTGATGGTTTGATTAGCAGTTTCCTTGTAATGATTATAAATATTTCCCCACGTGAATAAAATTGGTGCCACCTTTCCATTTCTTGTATGATCGTGTGAATCAACGACCATATGAATGGGTACACATATATCATATTCATGCTGATGTTTCATTCTTTCTATTGCATATAACTAAGAGCATTGAATTGGTGTCTGCAATTGTGAGAGTTGAACTAATTTCCTTACAGATTATGGTCATTTGTGTTTCTAGTATGAGCATCGTTCAAGAATCAGGTCTTGATATTTCATCGCCGACGTCGATCATGGAAGAGCACATAGAGGCCCTTTCATAGCCAAAGTCGAGGAATGAAGTTAATTTGAGACCAGACCCACTTGGTGTAAAAATAGCGTCTGTAATTATATGAGTAAATATGCTAATAAGAAGCACTAGAAATAGATCTTTCTACTAAGATAATTCTCACAAGCATACACAGGAAAAATAGAGAGAAGAATAGAGATTGAATTACATGAATCAATAGATGAATATTGGAGTTTATGATTCCATTGAATAATGATGAATAATAGTGTAAATAAATAGTACATCCCTCCTAGGTAAAATAAAGTTGTATTGGAGACAACTCATCAAGCTCAAAAAGATAGACTTATTAAATATGATAAGTCCCCATAGGTGGCTAGAGCACTTCCAAAATCAGTCAAAGGCCTCATGAATTAGAAAAAACATGAGTGATTTGTCAAGAGTGATGGAAAAAATGCTAATCCTATAATATGGAGATAAAATCATGGAGGATGAGTTGGAAACATAATATAGTAGTTTCCTAGTTGACTAGCTTTAGCTTATCCACGGAAAAGCTAGAATAGAGCATTAAATTATAGAATCTACAGAAAATCACAGTTACTAATTATAGAAGTCAATAAAGTGGACATGATTAACCCAGAATTAGGATTAAATCGCTCATGGGTTATATAGGGAAAGTGTTGACTATGTGGTGCAAGTGGATTCCAACTATCTTGTTGATGTAATTGTAACTTCGGAATGTATTCACTTGTATTACTTATCTATTGTAACCCAATGTTTATTCTGGGATGATATTATGTCATGTCATGCCCCGATGTTATAATTGGGAATATCTATAATGTAAACAAGTCATGTCAAGTCATTGTGGGTAACCCTCCTATTTTCTAAGGGTTAAAGTCCCCGTAGTTCCGGGGCATTAGTGTTATTGGACTCACTTGGTAAATTCGGCCCTAGTATGGTTTTAGTCATGCCGGGAAGCAGTATAAATAGAGAAGCAACTTCTCTATTTAGCACACATCACATACACACTCAAATGTAGTGCATATTTGAGGAAGGAGAAGACACCAGGGCTAGATAAGAAGAAGGTTACTGCTGTCGGAAGATCATCTTACTATTTTGGGGTTTTACCTTTTGTGTTGATTCTATCTCTGAGGAAGTTGCAGGGTTTTCTCCATTTATGGTTTCCCCGAGGAAAAAAACTGTGTTCATTGTCTCTTGTGTTTGATTGTTTTACTTGTTTCTCTCTCGGTTAAAGATCATAACATAATGCTAGCTTGAATGTTGAAAAACTAACATGGTATCAGAGCTAACCTGAGAAGAAGACACTGTGCAGTTGTGGGAACTATGGATTCCTACTTTGTGGATCTCTCTCCATATATTTTTAGGAAAAGAAGGTTGGAATAACTCTCCTCCCTAGGGTGCATCTTTCTGTCGAAGCAGAATTGATTTCTGAGGTTTTTCAGTTTTGGACCCGACACTACTGCCGAAAATTAGGGATTTTCACAGAAGAGGAAGTTTTCAGTGAGCCCAGGACTAGATTGATCTCCTCCCCAAAATCGAAGTTAGGGATCAATTTCAAAGCATTTGGTTGGACAAAACTCCGGAAAAACAAAACCCTAATTTGCTCCTGAACCAGCTCTGTAGGATTTCAGCTCAAAATTCAGATACAACATCTTGACCTGGTAAGATCTAAATCTTTTGTATTTCCATTTGAGATTTTCAGTTAAGATGTCTCATCATACCAAGCTTGATGAAAAGATTGAGGGAGCTAATAAATTTCGAGCCTGGAATTATAGGATCTCCTTGGTCCTGGAAGAGAATGAGTTGGACTCCTACATCCATGAGGGGGTTCCAGTTTCAGAGGGAGATGAGCCTTAGGCCTTGCATAAGAAGAAGTTGGTTATGGAAAAGAGAATAATTGCTGATTATATCAAGGATCATCTCATACCACAGGTGTCCTCCCTAAAGTTATGTTTGATGCCCTAACCAAATTTTTTGGTCCCCGTTCATGTGTTTGGAAGCCCTGCTATATATGAGCCAATCATTGCTTCCATGAGTATTTTTTCCTGTGAGAGCGGAAATCAAAACATATTCATCCTCTCTTGAAGAATCTTCACTTTCATATCTGGTTCTTTTCTTCGATGGTTCATCATCCTCTGCAGCATGAGGATGATGTATTATTTTGTTACTCCTTTTCTTATTCTGTTTCTTAGGACAATTTCTTGCATAATGTCCTACTTCATCACATGTATAACATATCATCCTAGACAAATATTTTCTAGTGTTATCTTTGTGAGAGTGCTTACCTCTGGATTGATGAGATCTTCTTTTGGTTGACTTAGTCGATTGGCTCATATATAGCAGGGCTTCCAAACACATGAACATATAAGTTGAATTGAACGAGGACTGACTTAGTCGATCAGTCAACTAAGTCGATGGGCCGACTTAGTCGATCAGCCAACTAAGTCGGTCGGCCGACTAAACTAAAGAGATTAGGTCGGCCATCTAAAGTCGCGTCAGTTCACCGAACTGACAGGTAGTTATTTTGTAACCATCTTTAAATTGTATATATTAGGCTATTGAGCCAAACGAGAACTTAGTTCAGTTCTTTGCATTGTATGAACTCATTGTAATAATATAATCTATTTAATCCTATCTGTTCTTGTCTCTTATCTTTGTTCTATATTTATGTATGTTTTAGTATGTATTATTGGTAACCTTATGATATCTGTGAGATTACAACATTGGTTCTGTTGCCGGTAGTACATGACTGAAATATATGCTCACATATGATACCAGAGAAAGAGATTAAGGACTGGTGGGAATGTAAAATTGCAAACTATTTACATAATTACACATGAAGGAACAATTTAACAGTTGCCAAAGCAAACGAAAGATTTTTTACAGAGACACATGAAAATTTTGTCAAATCAGTACCCCAACTCTTGAAGCAACTCCTGGATGAGAAAGCTGGATGCAACTTAAGAACAACAGTTGCTGGAGAAGCTAATCCGAGGAGGCAGAACAAATTTGTTGGAGTGGTTTGAAAAAATCACTGACAACTTCTATGAGGAGCAAGCAGTCGAAGACGGATCTTCGGTGGAAACCGTCAAAGAGAAATTTTACACAGATTTCACCGAACAATTTTTGTGTTCCCTACCGACCTTGCTATTCAAATTCTTGATCGAGAAAGGAGCAGGAAACATTGTTGAACCTCGACCACCACTCTACGAACATCCATCAAAAACTGACTGGGAGGAGAAGCAGAGGAAGTGGGAGAAATTCATTGCAAAAAGGGAGTGGGAATACTTCCTAAGCAAATAAATTCGAATTATTTGGGCTTTCTAAAAGTGTCGGGTAGGCTATGGGGGGGTAGCTGGTCATGTGTTGAAGATAGAGTATAGTGGATCCTAGTCGACACAAACCAGATAACAGTCACCAGTAATGAGAAGTCAACCAAAAGGGACCTCAAGAGAATAGATCGTATGAAAGTATGTCAGAAATTCAGAAAGTAGAAAGGGACAAGAGAAACCAGAGAAGGTAAGCACGACGAGAAAGGGCCTTAGAGCTACACAGAGGACAAAACCATAGGGAGAACGACAAGGAAGAAAATTCGCTAGAGTCGGGTCATGACCGACATGAAGAGGGCGTCGAGCAAGAAGTGTCCCCTAAGGAGGAATAATTGTGGATAGAGAAGCCATAAGCTCTCCAACTAAGAGATCCTGATGAAGGAACAACCCTTTCCCCATTGAATCCATGTACTAGAATACAGACTATTGTCGAAGAAGACCTACGACTATGAGCTGGTGACTTCAATATATGGAGCCGACTAGGCGATGAAACGTACCCTGGATGACACCTTATTATACGTTGACCAGTGGAAGGGAACTGGGTAACATTTCAAGCAGCATCCTCCCTCCAAAGTATCCACTTTCTCTTACTGACACATGAAGGAGCGCCCCCCCCATCAAATACATCTTTGGAAGAAATTAAACAATCAGACCTGTGCACAAATAGTTGCAGTGGAACATCGAAAGCAGAAGTAGACATCAACCGACAGCAAGTCAATGAAGACTCAACAACCGAGGAAAATGGAAGTTCCGTCGATCAGAATTCTGCAGGCACAAATACACCAATAACCCCACCACCCTCATCACCACCCCCACCCCCACCGCCGCCACCTTCTGAGAGAAGTGACAGTGATTCAAACATGGGTCACGGATCTGATCACATTCCTCTTTATGAGGGAGATGAAGACCCCAGATGACATTGGTTCGTCTACGAGTCAACTTAGGAAGCCAACCAGGTTATAGATGAAGATCAACAAATGGCACAATTTGCAAGGGCCTTAAGGAAAAGAGCATTGACATGGTACATGACCTTTTCAGAACGACAACCCAGAGTGACAAAATCTGAGATTAAGGCACAATTTTTGTCATTTTTTAAAACTCCAGATGCTAAGCACCTAGTCGCAAAGAAGCTTAAAACCACATCACAAAATCCAGGGGAGACCGTCCGTGACTATGATAAATGTTGGAAAGACCTACTAAGCCAGCTGGATTACATTATTGATGAACAGTTACTAATCCAATGGTTTCTTGTAGGATTATCGCAGAAAGTACACCGACACATCAGTCTGGAGACATTCAAAATGTATGACGATGCGGTAACAAAATCTCTTTAGGTGGAGATGGACGAAGACATACCTGCTTACCCCACGGACCACATATTGGAAGAATAGCTCGAGAACATACAGAAGTCTTTGAAGGAACTAAGCCTCAAGAATCAAGAGATCTAGTGTACCAAATGCTCAACGGCCGGTCATTTGAAAGATAACTGTCGACAAGAATATAGCCGACAAGACGTCCACTTTGTATAGACCAAATCCTTTTGCAAAATTTGTTAGGAACACGGAGATCACTCGATAAAATACTGTCTGTTTAACATGAAGAACGACAAGGCTTCCTGGTGCACCATCTACGAAATCAAAAGTCATAACACTGCTGACTGTCAATTAAACCTACAGAACCGATAGAACTATCACGCGGTATACCAAACAAATGTAGTAGCACAACATAACAAGCAAAACAATCCACCAAATGATCAGAATGGACAAAGATATGACAACCAACGATATGAGTGCTGGTACGACAATTGACACCAAGGATATGGAGGAAGAGGTCGATTCCCTGGGAACCGCAACACACGACCGCGTCGAACTACCTAGTGATTCACATGTTACAAAGAAGGTCATTGGTATGCATACTGTCCATACAAGGACAAGAATGATCTCAAATTCTGTACCCACTGTGGAGTAGGCGATCACTCGTTAGAGGATTTCCCTACTATGTTATACAAAATTAATACCAAGAAAAATTTTAATGTCTTGTCTTGTGTGCAAAAGAATGATGTAATAACCACCAAAAATTTACATATTGTAACTCAACAAGGAACAAAAACAGGACTTGATAACCCTAGAATTAGTAATATTAAAGACGCAAACGTTTATCCTGACCCAATGAAGGAAAAACAAACATATAAACAAGCAACCCATGTCTTTCAAGATATTGCACGACAAGAAGACATCCATAACAGTTGACCCAACACAATACATCAATTAATCCAACTCGCTCAAATAGATAAATCAGTATCTCAGTTCATAGACTTGTTACATGAAATAAAAGGAACAAACCCAGAAAAATAAACCAAAAACATTTGTAGCTTGAATCAAAAAGACAAAAGTGATGCTGACCCACTTGTCGACCTGGAAATCGAAGGTTACCACATCCGACAAGTAGTACTCGACTTTGGCTCACAGGTAAATATCATGACTTGGGATACTTGGGAATAGATGGGTAGACCTCAACTTTACGATTCAGGCATATACTTGAAACTCGCCGACCAAGGCCTAATTGAACTCATTAGAGTCTGGAAAAATGTCAACATGACTATCAAAGGAATCTCGACCAAGGTATATTTTGAAATCATTGACCCAAAAGAAGGATCCAGCTCCTTCCCAGCGCTAGTCGGTCGGCCTTGGGGTCAGAAGATGAAAGCATCCATATCGTTGGACAAGGAACAAATCAAACTAAAAGGAAATGGTCAAAAGGTCATTGTACCCATTCATCCATCCCAAGGGGAGCCTTGGACTGAACCTATTGATGAAGAAGTCGATATCAGAAAACTTTACCAAATCCACAATGATGCATACTACACAGAACCAAACATCCATGGAGAACTTAACTTAGGTAACCAAGACTCAGTTGGTTATAACTCAGATGTTGAATTATACGACTGGGAGATTAAAAATTACAAAACACAAGCAAGAGGGTGCTGGACCATACAAAAATTCCAGAAAAAACCCGCCCAACAGTGCTTCGTAGTATCCATTATCCCAAAAATATTCGAAAAGAAAATCAGGGAACACCCTACCTTACAACCAACTAACCTAAATTCTACACAACTACCAAGGTATAAGGAGAGGGAATCACCAGTCGTGCATATTGAGCAAGTATCTAAAAATATTGGTGAACATGGCCGACTTCAAGGCTTAGTCGAAATGTTTATAGGTCAAGCAGCTAGGTGGTGGGATACCCATCAGATGAAACTACAGACCTAGACAACTGCTTTGACTTACTTTGTCGAGAGGTTCGGAGGAAAAAAATTAACCTATCAAGCTTAGATACCTATCTTTACCCAAGGACAAGACCCAGAAGAACATATCAAAACCTGTGAAAAGGAGTGGAGAAGACTGGGATACAAGGATGAGTGAGCCTGGCCACATTTTTTCCCCTCAACCCTAGCCGACTGTGGAAATTGAACCAGGTGATAGATTAATTTTACTCACAACAATTAACAATTGATCATGCAAAATCACTCACAAAGAGACTGAAAATTGGAGTTGAACACTAAACTGTATTAAATCAGTGTACAATAGCCAACCTTGTAATAACATAGGTTTTTGAATAAATAACATAGATCATGGATTCGAATGCATGAGGATCAATTCGAATCTAGCATAAAGCAGGCTTACTAAAAATAAGAAAATCCCCCATAGGTGTAAAAAGCTGATCCCAAATCTGTCATGGAGCTCACGAATTAGAAAAATGACTTAGGCAAGCTAAAGAGTGGTGGAATGGCAGCTCATATATGCTTTTTCATGGAGAAAAGAGTGGAGGATGAAGAGGACAAAAAACTAGTTCACCTCACCTAGTCTAGCTTTTCTATTTGCCTTAAAACACTAAAAAAGAAGGGAATAAATCAGAAAAAGCAGAAGGGCACCTAGGAGGCTAGGATTAAAGAAAATTTGATTCCTTGGGCTTTCCCATGCACTACATGAGTCAAATGAGGCAAGTTTGACCACTATGGATAGGTAAAAGACAACTTGCACAAGGTGGGACACATGAACTAGGCTAATAAGACATAAATAATTAAATTAATGTCTAAATGGGTAAACTATGGGTTGATTATTCTAACACCCCCCCTTAAGCCTGACTTATGAGTAATATATCAAAAAATTACAGGGCCTAGAAACAAGGCTTAGTCACCCTTTACATACTGCATGTCCATTTAAACAAGGAAAGAGGCAAAACCAACTCGGGAAAATCCTCCCTTAAACATGGACTATAAAACAAAATTGTAGAATCTTTTCTTCACTCATGCTTTCACAGCATGATCAGAAATCCCCAGTAGTGATTTGAGATTGCTGAAGGTCTTCTCACAAAATTATTTGGTGAAGATATCGTCTACGTGTTCTGAAGATGAACAGAATAGTAGGTGAATGGTGCCATCATGCACAAGTTCTCTGATGTAGTGCATATGGATTTCAATGTGTCTGGTTCTCTGCTTCTGAACTGGATCTTTGCATACTCGAATGGTACTCTGGTTATGACAGTTGATGGTATTTTAGTAATCTTGTTTGAAGCCACACTCTCCAAGTAAACCCTGCAACCATAAACATTGAGTTGTTGCATTAACAACTCCTCTGTACTCTGCTTCTGTAGATGAGAGTGCAATGGCAATCTGTTTCTTGCTTGGCCAGTTGATTGGCCCTTCTGCAAGCATGAACACATATCCTAATGTTGACTTTCTATATATGCTATCACCTGCCCAATCACTGTTAGTAAATCCAATCAAATCAAGATCAGATTTTGCTTTATAGAAGATCCCATGTGTCCTTGTTCCCTGAACAAAGT